>MUZC01000207.1:101699-126493 GCA_002072015.1 Radix auricularia
ATTATGTAGTTATCAGTAATTGTGTTTAGATTTTAGACATATTTTTATGAATTTTCTTGTGTAATGAATATACCTGACATTTTTTTTATTTAAAAGTCATTTCTTTACATTTTAAAAAAAATTATTTTCTCTTCTAACTACAAGTCACCACAAATGATGACGTAAAACTCTCTAAACTTTTACACATATTCTAATGACGTCAACTAAAAAAAAAAAACTAATTCTTTTGCACCCTTTCGCACCACTCTTCAATGCCTGAAGGAATATGCATTGGACTTCCGGCAATGGCGGCCGTTCCCTGCGCTAGTGTTACCTCTCGATTCGAAATATTTTTTGGTAGTTTTAACGGGGTTTTTTAACGGATCGAGTAACTGAGTGTTGATGCACAAATGGCAGGTCAGGACATACAAAAAACATATATACCTCATGGGTCTAGGACTTATGGATGCTGAGATCAAGGGTGATGACGGACGGACGGACAAAACGGGTGCAATAGCGCATTCGACTTCTCGAAAATGCGCTAAAAATGTGTCATAATAGCTGTTCTTCCTCAAGCAAGTCTTCTAATGTGTCTAGCTAAAGTAGATCTTGTAGTAAATCCAGAAGAACATATGTTATTTTTACATATTATTGAAGCATTGGTCAAAGAATCGCATACCAAAGTCTTTGATTTCTCCGTGAATAGAATCAAACAATTAAAATTAAATACATTTTAAATACAATAAAGTACATTAAGTTTCTCTATTTTTAAATCCTTTATATTAACTCGTGGCGTCTGCTTGATTTGATTGTTTGCCGAAAAACTTTGGATCGAGTTTTAACCCACTTGACACTTGAAATTTTGCCGGCAGACTCGAGCCGACGATACAATTACAAATGATCTATACAAATTCCAGAGCGATCGAATGTATTTTAATTAAATAAATGAAGTTTTAGATTATCTCTACGTCGCATGTTATTTTTTGTTCTTGAGTGTCGCGGTGCGTATTATTATTATATTGACAACCTTTTAATTCTTTCATGTCACGCGGTGCGTATTTTAATGACCACACCTTTTTAAAAATATATTCCCCATCTGTAAATGTTAGTCTGAATTAATAAACATGTTTTTAAAACCTTTCCGTGATCAAATCGTTTAAAATTTAGCAGGCAGACTGTAGTTAGTATTTTTTTTTACTATTATAAATATAAATCCTTCATATACTAAAATTTTGGATTGTCGTGCGATGCGTACTGTATTTATAATAAACATAATTTTTTAGCTTCGTCTCGTAAATAAAGGATTTATACTAATTTAAAGTCAAAAACTTTTTTTTTTAACGTTTTTTAAAATTATATGAATATGAATGGTTGCTAATGACAACTAGTCTGAATTCGGTGCATTGTGATATTTTATGAGGTTGCTAACCATGAGTCCTGTATAACATAGCCCAAGTTAACCAAACTTCACTTTGTCACTATTAATATTATCCGAAGTTCATATTTTGGTAAACAACTTTAATGAATTACCATCATATTCAATCATAACCAAGTCCATCACTAACAATCTTTTTTAGAGACCCAAATTTAGCTCTCACTAACCATTTGAAATTTCTTTGACATGACAAAAGAGTGTAAGAACTTTCCTGATATTGTTTAATTTTTTAGAATGTCTACCGGACACTGTTTCACTAGCACCCAATCACAACTGGTTTCCTAAAACTTAAGTTTTTAAAATATTCTAACAACTCTGAAAAAAATCTCAAACACGTTAAAAAAACAATACAGTTTTAATAATATGTAAATAATGGTAAAGAACAAACAACCATTTTCTTTCAAATTAAACAAAATTAAAATATCTAAATCTAAAGATAATCTTTAATTAATCACTACCAGTGACCAGATAATAAATAATAATATATAAATACATTTTAAGAACTAAAAATAAAATAATGCACATATCTTGTTAGATGCGCATCATAATTTAAAAAGTCTTGAACTGAATGTGAACATGTAAAAAAGTAAAGAAATTTGAAAACGGAAAATGGAAACACAACCCTAAAATATCAATACAATGTTGAGAAGAAAACAACTTTTATACATGTTTCCTATAACTATTAAAAAAGAGTTAAAAATGGACTTTTAAAAAAAAATATATATTAAGTCTGTCAGTCAATTGCATTTTGCTTTTATTTTTATGAATAGCAGGAGCCTATAGCTATAGTAAAGGCTGTAGTGAAAAAACAACAAATAATTAATACTTCTTTGAGGAGGGTGGGTTGTTTTGTTTAATAGCCACGGTTCATTGAAGGGGTGGTGAATTAAATAAGGGGGCGATGAAATCATTAATTTAAGGATATAAATAAGATGTAGAAACATTTCATGGTATCACACATTTCCACTGTTGTGTAAGTCCACCTGAATGAAACAAACGGTGGGCAAACATGACACGCAGAGTCTGAGGAGCACATCATATATAAGAAAGGGATTGTGTGTAATCAATATCATTGAATAAGGAACAGCAATTTGACTTGATTCACAGACTGGAAAATATTTTAATGAGATTACCTGATTGGATTTTTCAAGCACACCAAAATTTCCAAAGTAATAATTACGTATCATTTTTAGCTTTGGCATGTCAGTTAAACAGAAAAACTTCAATAATAATAATATTAATATTGCCTTAATTTTTTAAAGAATGTCTGCAAGACTCCTATTGCACAAACACCCAATTACAACTGAGTTCCTGCAACTTTAACTTAAGTTTTTAATGAAAAAAAATCTCAAAAACGTTAAATAAAAAGTAACCAATACAGTTTTAATATGTAAAAAAAAAAAGGATACATAACAAAGAACGATGTCCTTTCAAATTAAACATAGATCTATTTAAAAATTATTTAAAATTAAAAATATCTAAAGCTAATCTTTAATCAATCACTTCCGGATAATAATTTAATAATATATTTTTATAATACATTTTTAAGAACTAAAAATAAAATTATGCACACATCTTTTTAGGTGTGCATAATAATTTTAAAAGAATGTGAATTTTTAAAAGATCAAAACGGGAAATGAAAACACAAATGTAAAATATTTATGTTATCAAGAAAAATCAACTATTAGATCTAGACTATAGATCTACATGATTCTTTTTTTAACAGTAAAATTATGCTATTTTGAACGCATATACCTATATTAAGATAGCCGGTCAACTACATTTTGATTTTATCTATAGCTATAGAAAAATATGTTGTGAAAAAATAATTTACAACCTGTTTGATACAACCTCTTTGAGGAGGGTGTGTAGCAGTATTTATTAGCAGCCACGGGTTCATTGGAGGGGTGATGACTAATTTTAATATTACCTGATTGGGTTTTCAACCACACAATAATTTCCAAAATTATTAGAACTGTCCAAAGTAACAACAAAAAAATAAACGAACTGAAATTTACATACAAAGCTGCAAAGCAAGAGTAGTAAATGCACTACTTTCATAGTATTTAGTGTAAATTAGATTTAAAAACACAGGAAAATGGCTAATTCTAATCGTAATGATTTATTGAAATTTAATTGTACTTTTGCTATTGCTATTAGTTATCCTATTCTGAAATCGATCTCAAATAGTATTGGGCAGTATCCTGTTGGGTTTCTCTATGTTATTTTTTTTTTAAATAGTATTAGTGAATTTTTTTTTTAACGAGCCAAAGAAAGATAACCACAAAACTGTTATTTTTATGTTCATATTAGTCCTTAGATTATGTGTTTTTTCTGAAAAAGGGGGCACGAAGCCAAATATTTTTTGTTTGTTACCATCTCTATAAATCATTAATACACATTTCCCAAAACAACAACCATTGCAAAAACCATCATTTTTATAACGAAAAATAACAATGATTAACTTGATTAACATAATAACAACGAAAGAAGATGTATCAGCATATATGCTTTCCATAAACAAATATTTTAAAAATTTGACACTAACAATCACATGGGTAACATTGTAAATACAGATTTATTTCATTAAAAAAAAGTACGATAGTTAATTAATCAATATTTTTTTTTATGTTCCTTTAATTTTTTTTTTATATTTGAAACCAAACTTCTTCATAACTACATGTGTAGTTTTCTTATTTCATCAGAAATAGTATGATTCTAAATACTAATTTTTATATCTATGCTTCTTAATTTTTTTTATTGTAACCCATATTTCTACATATATAGTTTTCTTATTTCACCAGAAAAAGTAGTACAAAAGTATTTTAATCTTTTTTTTAATGAAACAATCAATAGCCAAAAATAAAGAGATAATTAAACTAAAATACCCAGGTAAATAAATATATTTTCATAACAAATAAAGCCAAACCTAACTAAGTTTCACATAACCCCGTGTTCATGTAGGAATGGGAGAAGCAAGTACAGGACGAGGTGTAGGGATACCTTGCTTATCAAAATAACAAAGGAGGTTGATTTAAGCGCCTGTCCTGCCTTGAAAACAGAGGGATCACCGAGGTGACCCTTCCAGACAAGGTTTCCAACCAGCGTTTTAATCGAATTTAAAAAAATTTTCTTTAGGTTCCATGTCACAACTTATAAAATTTATTTATGCCCAGGGTCATCCTCTCCAGCATTCTACCGATTACATTTTTTTTTGTTGAAAAACACACCAAACATGCCGTCAAGCTTACAGCAAAGTCAAATTTACAAAAACGTAATATAACTTAAAAAACGTTTTTGTGAAGCCTTGTAGATAAAATTAAACTTACTGATAATATTTTCTCAATCAATCAAGTTATTAGTAGCTTTATGAATCAGATAGATGCAGTTAAGAATGTTCACTGTCTTAGCTTAGTTAATGCAACCATGAGCTTGTCTTTGGTATTATCTAGGATTTTAAACAACCCAAAATAAAGACCAGGGTGAAACGCTAAATAAGCACAACACCAAAATACAAGAGTCTGTTGCCTTGAATAAGTCTCTTTTTTTTCTCTCTTACGTGTTTTTTCCCACTTAAATGCAAGAGATAACAACTACACCACAAGAAAAAATGCCTAATATTTTCAAAATTTTTTTTTACAGGGAAATACAGCCAGACACATTTTATAGTAATTATCTCTTAAGACATTTTCTTGTTCAATTACATTATTGTCTAGAAAGAAGAGGAATAGTAGTACAGCACTGATTTCACATTTAAGGGTTGCTGGTCAGTATGTCCTGTTGTGTCATTGGCTGTTTCAAAATTAAAATAGAAAAAAAAATCATATTGAAGTAGTTTTTTTACCCATGCATTCTTTGATTTTATGTTATATTATAATCAGTACAACAATATGAAGCATAAACAAATCTCAGATTAAACTTGCATTCTGATGTGTCAAAATAAACTTGACACATAATTTATACTTTGGTAACAAAAAAAAAGTCATATATATAGGATTACTCTAAGTGTCAAGTTGAAGTAGAACTTGTGGCAAAGGTAGAAAAATATTTGTCATGTCTTCTTATGTGTCTAGCCAAAGTTGATCTTGTAGTAAATCCAGCAGAACAAGTGTCACATTTAAAGGGTTTATCTCCACGGTGTCCTTTTTTGTGTCTTTTCAAAGCAGAAATACTTGCCAGTACAGTGGAACAAATGTCACATTGATATACTTTCTCTTCTTTGTGTCTTTTTGAGTGTCTTTTCAAAGTAAAACTACTGATAAGTGCAGCAGAACAAATGTCACATTGATAAGAGTTGTGCTTATATTTGTGCTTTCTTAAAGCAGAAATACTTGGAAATATAGTGCAACAAATGTCACATTGATAAGAATTATGCTTAATTTTGTGCCGTGTCAAATGAGATTTCTGGGTAAAGGCAGCAAGACAAGTGTCACATTTATGATTATGAGGTTTCTCTCCAGCATGTAATCTCTTGTGTCTAACTAAAGTAGAACTTGTAGTAAATGCAGCAGAACAAATGATACATTTATAGGGTTTTTCTTCAGTATGGCTTTTTTTGTGTTTGATTAAATTAGATTTACTCTTTAATACAGTATAATTAATTTTATATTTGAGGGATCTATTCGCATTATGGCTTTCTTTGTTTTGGCCCCAGTTAGATCCAAAAGCAGATTTATGGAGTTTCTCTCCAGTCAGAGTTCTTGTTTGTTTAACCCTTCTAGGTATAAAAGAACCCATGTCACAATTGTATCCTTTTTCTGCAGGAGACTGCCTCTTGTTTAAAGCTGATTTGTCACTTTTTGAAAAATCTTTGTAACATATTTTGCGTTTACTAGATCTTATTTCATCACATGATTCT
Organism: Radix auricularia; assembly: GCA_002072015.1. Classification (NCBI taxonomy): domain Eukaryota; kingdom Metazoa; phylum Mollusca; class Gastropoda; family Lymnaeidae; genus Radix; species Radix auricularia. The sequence continues at coordinate 107,972 of MUZC01000207.1, forward strand.
GGAGGTGAAGTATAATCCAAAATGTCAACACAAGCTGCATTAGAACTGTTAAGTTGGCGTAATCTTTCCCCAATATTATGTATAGAAGATACAGCTACGCTTGATTGCCTGGAATCCAGGTTTGATAAATTTACACCTTCAATATGCTGGTCATTTGGGGAATTCTCTAAACTCTTACAGAGTACTGAAAGACATTTTTCTTGACCACAAGGCATTTTTTCTTTTGTTTTACCTTTTGAGATATTTGTTGGAATACATTCAGCACACGTCATGAAATTTGATTTAGTTTTGATTTTCTGATTTCTGCAAAATTCGGTCTCGTTTTTTATTTTTTCACCAAACAGCTCTATATCATTTTTTATTTCTTTCTTTAGAATTTGATGAAAGTCAACATATTTCTCAGTCAAGCTTACTTCACAGTCTGAATCTCCGTACTGCTTTGGGTGAACATCATTATGCATTTCGGTCTTTAAGTGTTTATTAAATTTAGAATTTTTCTTTGATAAACAGACAAAACAGTCACAATCCACATTTTTTCTTGCTTCGGCACCATTATATATTTCTACCTTAAGATCTTTATTAAATATAGTATGTAACTCTGACTTTAGTACAATACCAATATTGTATGTTATTGGGTTTTCGTTGGGAATAAGTTTAGAATTAACTTTCTCCATGGTCAAGAAATGAACTTTAAAAGCGTTGAAGTCTCATCTGTATACATATATTCGTTCTGTCAAATTCTAGCCCCTGAAAAAAAAGTGATATACATGTGAGTTAGCATTAGAACAAAAATATTAGGAATCACCCAAATTTTCTGTTTTTGGTTATTGTTAATGGTACTGTTCATTTTTATCTGAAATCACTGGTAGATAGTTAAAGTGATAGCCTTAAAGTTAAAGTCATGTGTAATCTTTCTACTAGTGACTAAGGTGGGTTTGTATGTGTGTTTTACTCGCGTGCAAAAGTTGCACAGCATCCATTTTTAAGGCCCAATTTCGCACACAAGAAACACAGATAGTGTATTATGAAATATTATTTTATCCTCAACAAAATAGGATTAGCAGTAATTCTAAACTGCTGCACAGCATAAGGTAGATACCTGCATGTCCACGCAGCTTAAAGAGAAAATTGGTCATTAGCACATAATTCTCTTTCTCTTAAATATAAAAGCAATAGGTATAAGCTTAAGTATAAAAATTAAAGTGCTATAAGTTAAGACAAGTATTTCCATTTCATTCAGTATTTTATTTAAGAAAATGTTCTAAGACTTAGGCCTCGGCCTAGGCAAAGGGTTTCTACAAAGAAGGTGACGGCGCAAAAAACACAATTCACAATACAATATTATACACACACACCTTTTCAAACTTTATTTTACTTTCCAAATTATTAAATAAACAATCAAATATTTATTTGACTGATTAACATTAACGTAGAGTTTAATTATTAATAAAATTAATTATGTTCAATGTTCACCATTATGTTTTGTGTAGAAGTTAAAGGATATGAATATTATGAATCATGGGCCCGAACCATAAATATTTAAAAATTAACGTATTTAGTATTTAAAAATATGTTTTAATATGTGTAATAAGTGTTATTCTTGATATGTGAAAGTGAAGCATTGAACTTGTACTGCGTGCTAAAATATATTATATAATATTATTAAATGACATTTTAAAATATTTAATAACTTGCTGTAAAAAGTTACTCATACTATTAAAGTGTTAATTTAATCTTTAATATTCCATTTTTAAAAAACAATTAAGATATATATGCTGCACTGTTTTACTGATTACTGTTTAGTTTAGTAAACAGTGTCACTGTTTAGCATTTTAAGACTAAAACAGTATAATGTATAGTAGCCTATAGTAGTATGTAAGCCTTGCCTATATTATATACCTAATGCATATTTTTTAAAAAGAAAAATACATATGTAATTGCAGAGACTGTTGTGACTTTCTGTTGCTTTGAGACTTTGCGTTTGTGAAACCGTGAAATGCATCATTAACATCCCGCAAATTACTTTTTAAAATAAGTTGCCAGGTCGATAGTCGATGTTGAACATTGAAATGTCTACAAATCTCCAAAATATATTCAAAATACCGAGAATAAAAATGTATAATTATTCAAATACATGTGTAATTTGTACGTTTTTTGTAAGAAGATGCTTTTGAAGTTGAATGGGCGTAATATATGCAAACTTTTAGAATTAAAGCCTTTATGATTGTAGACCAAAATGGTAGCATTAAGACATTAAGATTTTAGTATTAAGATTCCTTAAATTTTGTACAATATGATGAATGAAAATACTTATTACATTATATCATTTGAACGAGGTGGTTTGCATGTTATATGTCATCAGCCCGAAAGCAATATACCCAGCAATAAAATAGAGCCATTTGCAATAAACTTAAATTTATAGTCTTTTTAGTAGTATCATTTTAAATATTTCTTGAGTGCGTAAATTAGTGGGAATGGTGGAAAACGAATAATAAAAGCCAATCTGGCAAATTATTTTGCCATAATAGAAATTTTAAATGGCTGCGGCTCCGGGTCCGAATAGACACATCGATTTAAAATGGTGGCGTTATACGGAGATTTCTATTTATAGAAATAATCAGTACTTTTGTCTCGTTATAATTTAGTATTATATGTAGCTATCATAGCTTTTTTAAAAAAAAAATCAAATAATGCTTAGTCTTGTCAGCTCTACTAATTGATTTGCAATTGACATTGTAACTATAATTACTTTAATAATGTTAAAATAGTAATATTAATATTGATTTCATTGTCATTAGTGATTAGTAAAATATTAAAACGTTTGCGGGTAAATCATAGGGAGTGTCTATTGGTACTTGAGTACAAAAAGCAGGCCCCTGCGGCTGCAGCTATTTGTAGTTAGCTATTTTTAGCATCCAATTAAATTAAAGCAACTCTTAATAGCTACAGATATAAATTTTTAAAATTCACAAATTGCATCCAAATTTCTTGGCCTTGGTCTCATGATTGACAGTTGGACGTGTGAACTGAATGCACCTGAACCAGTGTTGCCACCGTCCTTAAATTTACGGAGAGTCCGTAAAGATTTGTCGTAAAATTGCCTGTCCGCAAAAATTCCGTAAGAAATTAAGACGTCCGTTAAAAAAATTGACAAAACATGGAATCTCAACGTTTTAAAAAAATCAATGAATCATTTTTGTGATATTTTTTTTTTTATTCAAATTTTAATTTTTTAAATATTTTTTTTAGTGGCATCCCGCGCTCTAACTCTATCTACTCTATTAATAAACTGTAAGAGCTTTCTGGACAGCTGGAAAGTACAAACTGTAAATCACGCGATAACTTATTCATTGGTTATCAAACTAAACCACAGCTGCAAAAAGTAGATGATCCATCGACTGTTGAAAAGGTTAATGTTTATGTACTTAAATTTTATAATGCAGTCGGTGCAATCCAGAAAAGAATGCCTATTAGCAACAAGTGCTGAAGCTCATGTAAGTTGTGGGACGCGGTGGTCGACCACAAAGTTGCGGATTAAAGCATAAGCAAGGCTGACGGGGCATCAAATTGGAAGAATGACTAGAAATATCGAAAACAAAATGTTAAGATTACCGCTACTTTCGAAGTTTGCACAAACAATGTTGGCGCTTCCACATAGAACAGCAGAAGGAGAGCACTTTTTTTTTAAATTATTTTTTTTAATTTTATTATTTTAAATTAATAGATAGTTGAAAACCAACTTGAGAAAAAAATTGTCTACTCCAACTCCAATGTTGTAAAATTTACTGACTGTGGGAAATGGATCGGGAAAAATTACTCCCACAATGATCGGCAGTGTAGATCTAAATGTTTATATGTGTGATCATTAGCAGGAGGAATTAAACAGTCACAGATGATGAATGTCATACAATAAACTAACGTTATAAAATATGAACAAGGGAATAAGAGACGTGTTATTGTGGATACTCTTCAATTTTTAGCTACAATGCTTGGATTATGCTTCATATTCGTTCATTTTATGTTAAATGTGTCCGTAAAGAATTATTTTTGTCCATAAATTTGGTTGAGAGTTCTTATATTTGTCCGTAAATGTTATTTTATTAAGTTGGCAACCCTGACCTGAACAGGCTGGTGTTCGATTTTCGGTTGAGTCAATTGACGTTTTTTTTTCTTCTTTTTTTACAAAATTTGTTTCAATGATCTATAATTTTTAAATATGAGGTAAGTTTGAGTCTTTAGAATATGCTAAACCTGGGACTAAAACTATTTAAATCAATATAACATTCTTATATTTATAAGTAGGATTAAATTAAAGCTTTTATTGTTAGGGTCAGTGTTTGGGTTAGTTGTCTATTTTGTACATTAAACTAGAAAAACAAATATAGGAACCAAAACTAATGCAATCAATTTAACATTCGTATAATAGTATATTATAATTAAATTAGAGCTTTTAGATTTTGTGTCAGGGTTACCCGTGTTAGGGTCAGTTGTCTATTATTTACATATTAAAATTGAAAAACAAATATAGTATAGGGACTAAAACTATTGCAATCAATTTAACATTCTTATAATTACACTTAAATTGGAGCTTTTAGTTTTAGGGTCAAGCCCAGCGGCGTAGCGTGGGTATGTGCCGCCCGGGGCAGAATCAAAATTTGCCCCCCCCCCGAAAAGTATGTTAACGCTGTAAAGTAAAGATAGTTTTTATTAGAACATAATAATGACACTGTAATAGAGATAAAAAGAAAAGCTTCATTTCTTTATTAAAAAATAACATTTTCTTTATTTCCTGATTGCACCCTCTTTCGTGTATCAATGTTTTCAGCCTTGACATTCTCAATAATCAAATTGAAATAACAATAGATTAGAAACGTTTGGCGTAATCGTTATTGATCGTTATTACTTTTTCATAAGCTTAATTTTAGAGAAGATATTTGAAGACCTTGCGTTGCTTAAGACATTTGTAAGCAATGTTCAAATTAATTATATTATTTTAGGCAAGGTAACTTCGAGCCTTCATAGCTTAATAAACTTTATTATCAAGTGGTTTTTAATTCATTAATTCTTTTTTTTTTTTTTTACCCTTGGGGTAAAATAATTTTTGCTTGACAATGTCATTTGAATACTCTAATTTAAAGGCAACAGATCACCCGGTGTACGAAAATTGTACACATTTTCTAAATTCTACATACCTGCCAAAATCTTACATGAATTTCTACAGATGAATCTCATCTTATGAATAATAGAACTTTCTCCTTAACTGTTTTTCTAAATAACCTGGATACATATTTAGGATCACCAAAAATTTGCTCTCTGACACTTTGACTTGAAGATTCGATTAAAAGGATGGGGTCTCCACATAAAGTTTTATCAAATGTCAAAGCATCCTTTAAGTATTTCATTAATTTCTCTGTGAGCATCTTCTCCTTAGCATTTTTTCTAGCACCATACATTTATAAATTATTTCGGGCATCTTTGACATAGCTTTGAAAATAAAAAAGATTTTATTGTGACTAGAAAAGTTCCTGCGTCTGTTGGTCTGGTGAGCTTTTTCTTGCTGCCTCTGTCACTTTCTCTATAGCTTTCAAAAGAATCTCAAAATTGCTCTATGAACTCTATGGTATATTCACCATTTTGTTTTCCGAAGCCTTGCTTGTAAAGTCATTAGATATTCCAAACGGTGTATGTGCATGAATTAATATCCATAACCACGTTCTAGGGTAATAAAATAGATAATTCGTTTTAGTTGGATTATCATGTAAACAGATTCGATTTAATGAACTATTTGAGCATGATTTGACAGTGAGATTTTATGTTATTTCGTATTTCTTAAACTCCTGTATACATTCCATCCATAAAGAAGAAGTATTAACGCATGAAGATCCCCTGCAATCCATTATTTTAAGATCGTCATTTATTAGAAATCATTTCAGAAATGTAAGCAGATTCACCTTTACTTTAATGAAATAATTTAAAGATTCTACAATGTCTACATCTTTATTTTCAATCGATTATTACATATCCCATAAGTGGACTTGTTTGGTGATTATGTGAAAAATACGAAGAGCTATTGAATACAATAGAACAATATTGGGTATCTTGTTTCTGGAGAAGGATGATTTTTCGCGATATATAATATATATCTCTTAAAATTGCTATTAACTCAGTTTGAATTTTAGATGACTTTTTAAAACCTTTTTTCATACAATGTTCTGGGAGTGCTCGATCGTATTTGGCAAGCAAATGCATTAGTTCCGGAATATTGCTTTTATTTGCAACAGTATTGTCCTCTCTGGGGCCGATTTTTTTTTTTTTTTACTTTTGCAAGGCATTAACAATGTCAAAAATTTTAACAAAAACATCCTGCCACTTTGTTTTTTTTTTTCTTTTACAACTTATTGTTCTTTGTCAATTCTTTGTTATCTGATTTCTGATTATTTCCAGTTTTAGAAAACTTTGGAAATGCTGAACACTTGATTCTGGGTGGCTAGGTTTGGATATATGAGTGCAAAGTTTGAATTTAATTAAATAATCAATAGTGTTCATTATTTTTGTTGATGCTTTAAATCAAGAGACATTAAAATAATAATGTTTGGTAGAATAAACCATGTAAGTACGCCAACAAATTTTTCCAGTAGTTTATTTAAGTTAAAATCAAATTTGAATCATTTATATATACCAGCATGATATTGTCATATTCGTACACTAATTCAACTCCTTAGCTTTCCACTTTATTAGCATTAGTATCAGAAGACTTTAGATTCATAAGAGGGTTTGAAGATCTGTCATTAGAAACGTTCACGTATATAATATAGTTTCTGTATCTCTTTGAATTTTTTAAACTTCGCTCTATTTTATTTTATTAAAATTTATTTAAAGGCTTTTCAGTTTAGATGCTAATTAACGAGGAATTAGCCGTCCCACCCCTTTACATACAATGTGCCGCTCCGAGCTTAAATTTGCTCATGTTTCATGTACAATAAGTTTTGATTTTACAACAGAAGTGGCTGTCAAATTTTAAGAATCATTTAAGCTACCACTACTTCAATCAGTGGCGGATTTAGCTTTGTCTTCGTGGGGGGGGGGGTTGCAGGAGAATTTCAGGGGGCGCCGCCAAATTTTACTAATAACCTATCAATCCGCAAATACTAATTATTACCTCACTAATTTAGTAAATTTTCCAAATCATTAAACAATTCAAGCAGAATCATCAATATAAACAGATATGTTTTCAAAGTGGTAACGTAAATTTATTTCAATCGTATATTTTTTTTATCTAAGAAAGACACTTAGTTTATACGAATTTATATAGAGATTATCTTCAATCACTGCTAACAGAAAGATTCAAGTAAATTTTATAGAGTATTGACAAATTAGGGAGACCTGATGCCATTTGTTTTTCAGTCAAGAATGGCAAGCCTCTTTAAGTTTTAGTTCACTAGATAATGATGGGCGTATTGATGCATACAAATCTCTGAAAGTATAATATTCAACGATTGCTTCTTCAAGATTAATATCGTGTTTGTTAATTTTCGCACAAACTTCGAAAAGATTATTATTTTTTTTTTGACGTTTGTAATGGATCAATACAATAGAAATAAATAGCTGTGCCCCGAAAGTCATTAAATCGATCATCAATTTCTGTTACAAGTGTATCCAAAGTAGTGAAATACGACAGAGTGTGATATCAGTGTTTCCCTTTTGTAATTTGTATTTCCTTTAAAATCTTCTCAGCAAATGCGACAACATTGGTGTTTTCCAAAGTATAAAAGCATGGCCGGATTAAACCATTTTGTTGCCCTAGGCACAAACCCACATGGGTGCCCTCTTCTGCCTCTGGCTAAATAGTAGCGCGCTGGACTACCGAACCGCTGCAAGAACTCGATTCGCGAGTTCGAGCCGTGGTACTGGCAAGGCCCCCGGGGCATTGTGCTAACCACATAATCCCATGCTCGTTAGTGGCCTCTGGCCCCGATCCTCCAATGACTGCTGGTATGTTCAATATTATGAACACACAGATTTACATCTGGCAATGTTTTTGAGTATATCAGTAGCGTTAATTGTGCACAAGTCTGCCTCATTCATCGGCAGAGACAAGGAACCATTTCTTGTTTCATCTACTTTGATTTTTTATACGGTTTAACCATTATTTTTATATGCACAAAGCGATTATTGGATTTGTAAAAGCACACTTGATGTTGTCTCTATCACTTTGTATAATTCAGCATGACTGAACGCGTTGCATTAAGATTTTGATGCAAGAAACTTGTTACGAATATATGAGTGGAACTTTCGTAGTTCAGTATGTCAATTATTGTACAGATCTTCAGGATAAGCATTTATTAGTCCTTGAAAACACTGAGATGTTTATGGTACATCGACCAAACAGGAAAATGAAACTAACTGCTATATCATTATATACCCATCATTGTCTACTCATCTCTGCCTCAAGTTTGTCAACAATGGCATAGAATGTAGATGTATGAAATTTTGCTCTGTCATTCAGAGATACCTCAGGGGTATCGCCATCAATCAACACTTTCTTTTACGATTACAGGTCAAAGTTGACCTGATGTTATTTCTTTTTCAGCTTCTTCAAACCTTTCGAATTCATTCCTAGATTCAGGCAAGTGATCTGCTAAAGAAGAATACAAAACAGCACTCTTATTCAAATTCACGTGCTCATTTGGTAGACCTTGACTGACGCTGTGAAAATCTAACGCTTCTTCCCAAAAGACAAGCATGAGAGAAAATTATAATTAAAGTATCTTCTTTGCAATGTTTTCTGCTTCTCTTCTGGTGTTGCCCTTCTGTGACTGGTCTTCTTGTAAACTTGTAAACATTATAACGCTTTCATAATCTGAGGATGAGACTTAAGAATAATGGGCGACTCGATTTTACTTTGCATTTGGCTAATGTCATGTCGATTACGCATCGCTACTGAGACAATGTGCACATTTTTCTTGAGGGCGTGTGGTGCCCCCAAATGCTTGGTGCCCTGGGCATGTGCCTTGTTTGCCTAATGGTTAATCCAGGCCTGTATAAAAACCTATAAATCTTTCTACAGCATGTCCTGATATTAAAACTGATCGTAAAGAAACTGACATCTGATCATTTATTGATACATCCTGATCAAATTTAGATATATCAACGGTTTAATCAAGAACAAAAGAAAAGAATTTTGCAGAATTAACTTCTTTATCAATTATCGCCGATAATTCACATGCAAGTGATTGAATTAAATCAATTTGCACATTATAACTTAAATAAAGTTCATTTTTCTTTTCAAACTTTAGATGACTGTCTAAAGTGGAATGATATTAATTTAGCTAAAAATGATAAAAATTCACAAAAATTTTAAGTGTTTCTACAAGTACCATCACTAAAGCAATAATTTTCTTTGTGTCCTCTGAATGGCAAACTTTGTTTAACTAAGAACAACGTCACATCTATCATTCATTTTAATACATCTCTATTCTTTTCCACTTGACGGCGCTCCTGACTGATCAAACCATATATTATTATTATTGTTTTGAAATACGATATTTAGCAAGCAAATACTGTCGTATTGAAGTTAAGTGTTGGTTAGAAGTTTCGTGTTTAGCAATCTTTTTTTCTGCTCTAGTGTTCACTGAGGGCGTCTTAAGGGGGGCGCCATTTTAGACCCAACAAGGGCGCGGGGAACAAGCCGCCCCCTGCCCTATAGCTAAATCCGCCACTGACGTCAATGTTACATTACCATACAACTTAAGTACTTTTCCGTACAGTAGCATTTGTATCAGAAGAATTTATATCCAATAAGGAGTTTAATTTTTGATGTTTGAAAACTTCACGTGCCTTTTATTTCCGTTTTTAATTTCTTATTTATTTTCTTATATTTCGATGAAAGCTCGACTTTCTTATAAATTGTTTTCTTAGACAATAATTAACGACCAAGACTTTGCCCCCCCCTGGCAAAGTGCCACCCTTGCCCCCCCCCTACGCTACGCCACTGGGTCAAGGTTGCTTATTTTTGCATTAAAAAATTACATCAAACTCAGAATATCACCTAGTAGTAGTTTATTAACAATTAAAAATAATGAACTACCAATAGCTGACAACCGGAAATGGTAGTCGAGTACCAATAGCTCGCTAGAAGCTATTGGTATTATCTGTTAGCTGAGTACCCATAGCCGCAGCCAAATCATAAGTGATTAACTTATTGAGACATTTTTGTTACATAACCTTAATCGAACAAAAATGAGTGGAATTTTTAATTATTCAAAAATGTTTCAAGTTAAAAATATGATTATGAATTTTTTAAAGTATATATTATACAGAAGATTATTTAGCACTAGCAGACTCATCGTGTGTTGCAACGATCTCAGTCTAGGTAAAAATGAATAAATTTAAACTAAAGAGTGCGATTTTCGCTGTGTTTTTGTAGCAAGGCATTTTTACGGGCTGGGTTGCTAGCCCTTCGCACAAGCCCCCTCCTCTCTCACTCGGGCTTGGAACCGGCTACGGCGGAGTTAAACTAAAGGGTGGTATGTTTTAAAAATAATTATGCCAGAAACCTTCGCTGAAGTGTTTAAAAGAGTCCAAGTTTCATAGCAAACGGATAAATAAATTTATAATTAAAAAGCTTACAAAAGAAGTAACGATGTCAAGGTCCCCGAACCCAAACTGAGACATAATTTTTTTTTTTTTTAAATTTAAATTGCCATTTTACTAAAGCTATATTTCTAAGTATCGTGTAAAATTGAATGGGAATACAATTATTAATGTTCATTTAAAAAAAAAAAAAAAAAGACATTTGGGGGCCCCTAGCTCCGAGGGAATCGACATTAAGAATTCAGTGACGTGGGACGTGGTGGTCGAGAGGTAGCGCTCTCGACTGTCATACTGATGGTCACGAGTTCGAATCCACACGAAGGTGAGGATTTGTTCTCGGGGCCTGAGGAGTCCCCGAGTCACCCAGCTCCGAATGGGTACCTAACTAGACAATAGTTAGGCGGCTGGGGTAATGCGTGGAACCCCTATAGCCGTGGCCTGTGACCGCTGCATCACTTGCCAACAGATCATCTCTCATGGTCTGTGGACGCAATTATCTTCTGCATAGAAGGAGCGTCTGTATATCTAAGATAAGACCAGCAGTAATTTAATATAATAGCACAATTTTACAAAAAGACTTAAGTGAAATGAGAAAATGGGAAACACCGAAATCAGCACCACTTATTGTAGGCATCACTATTATTTAAAGGAGAGGCGTAAGTAAGAAGATTGCAGACTTCATAATCAACGAGGAGAAAGGCAATGTCTTTAAAAGCTATACTTAGTCGTTCAACATTAAAATTGGAGGATGGTCCAAGGGAACTTAGATATTGATTTGAACATGTGCACTTAAACTGAACGCTAGATAATAAAAACAACCCGTAAAAACAAAGTTTTTGACTATAAATACCTTATATATGAGACATAACTAAAATTATTGATTATATTCAAAATAATATGCACCTCGCGACAAACACTTACAGACTGAACGTGAAAAAACTTTCTTGGTGTAAAAGTAGTAAACAAAATGAGGGGTAGGACTGCAATCAGGCTTATACAAAATTCAATGGAAAAGACGTAAACAAGGTATGGGTTAGCCTGACCGGACGTAACAAAACAGCGAACGTTTCGGCAAAGAGCCTTTATCAACGAATATACAAGACACAAACAAAACGAAAATAAAAATAAAAAATGAAAAATGAAGGAACTTAGCTGCGGTGGAATCCGAAGTATCCAAAGAAAAAGTGAAACTGAGAGATGACAGAGCGATTTTATATAGGAAAGCAGAGAGGGGGCGGGGCAACCGCCTAGGTGGACAAAGAAAAGACCATATTCATCCCATGTGGAGCGATTGTACCGTGACTCTCTATTAATCTGTTTTCAATCTGGACTCTCGTGGGTGTGTTTGTGCACGAGACAATAGCAGTGACTGCCAGGTCCTTGACACCCATATGGTCGCGTCCATTGAAGTGACGGGAGACGGGACACTGTTTATCTTGTGTAATCGCCCTAATATGTTCAGACATTCGGCACGACAAAGATCGTCCTGTCTCTCCTATGTATTTCAAAGGACAGCGCTTACACACAATGGTGTAGACAACGTTGCGGCTAGCGCAGGTGAAACCATCCTTAATCATAAATAGCCCCTTAGGGAAGTTTATCTGTTCGGCTTGCACAACAAAAGGACATGTCTTACACCGAGGTCGGCCGCATGGTATAGTACCCAGATGCTTGGGTGATGTTGGGAGGCGGGTGCGAACCAGAAGATCACGTAGGTTTCTGTCCCTCCTAAATACAATTAGGGGTGGGGTGGAGAAAATGTTGTTTGTCTCAGGGTCCGCAAGGAGGATAGTACGGTTCTTCATGAATATTTCTTTGGCTTTGATGTTGTGTGGATGATAAGTAAGAACAAGCTTGCTCCTTTGGTTGGTATCACGGGTGCGTGGTAAAAAGGCGTCGGCACGAGTGAAGTTTTTGACCCGCTGAAGCGCATGTTGAAGCGTGGCTTCAGGATATGACCTTTGTCTAAAAAACTCCACCATTTCCAAAGCCTTTTCCCAAAAGTCCTCCTGAGATTGACACAGTCTACGGAGTCGAAGAAGTTGAGAGAAGGGAATGGAGTCCTTACAAGTTTTGGGATGAGAGGAAGGGTAGAGAAGATAACAGTGGCTGTCTGTGGGTTTGAAGTAGGCTGAAGTGAGGAGGCAGTTTTTCTGGAGAGTTACAGTGATATCAAGAAAATTGACAGAGAGTTCAGAAATTTGGTAGGTGAACCTAATGGATGGGTGGAAGGANTGTAGAATTCAGGGAGGCGACCAGTGTATTCCTGTTCCACTCTGTGTTCAAAGTGGCCCATAAACAAACAAGCATAGCTTGGTCCCATTTTTGTCCCCATAGCGACCCCACTGATTTGGTCAAAGAACTGGCCATTGAACTCAAACGAGTTGAGGGTTAGAACTAATTCAGCCAGCCGTAGTAAGGCGTGGGTGGGTATACTGGGGTGGGGTTGCCTGTCCAAAAATTATTGCACAGCTAGAAGGCCATCATTGTGGGGAATAGATGTATAAAGGGAAGATACATCAAGGAGGAATAGATAATGTTTTGTGTCTGGATTGATCGTGAGTGACTCAAATGTCATTAAGGCATGATATGTATCTTTAATGTATGTAGGGAGTGATGCCACTAAGGGTTGGAAGATACCATCAAGGAATTCAGAAATGTGTTCAGTTGGACACGAACAAGCTGAGACAATGGGTCTACCAGGGTTGCCATCCTTGTGAATTTTGGGAAGCAGATAGAAAGAAGGCTTTCCCAAGTCACTGTCAAAGATATGCATCCTAGATGCTGATTTGGGGAGGGCGCATTCAGTGATCAACTCATGAATGGTTTTCTTGACAGTGGCGTTATATTTTAAGATGGGATCCGTAGTTCTTTTATGGTAGAACTGGTAAAACGTTCGCTGTTTTGTTACGTCCGGTCAGGCTAACCCATACCTTGTTTACGTCTTTTCCATTGAACTTGGTGTAAAAGGAGGACGGGTGGGGGTGGGGTCACCGATTGTTAAACTGAACTCCAGCAAACACGTGTCAATATTGTCAACAACAGACGACTACCATACATTTATAATGAGATAAACTAAAAGTGGATTAATTTACACTCAATCGATCTGAAATTTTGATACAATGCAATGTTAACTAACACAAAATTTCTGTTCGATAGCATGACAAAAAGTGGGTCTCTTTTTACTTTTGTTTTTCCGCCCGACGGACCAAGACAGAGAGAGAGAGAGAGAGAGAGAGAGTGTGTGTGTGTGTGTGAGAGAGAGAGAGAGAGAGAGAGAGAGACAGAGAGAGAGTCGACGGTGATGTTAATATAAGGGATTCAAAAAGGAAGAACATGTGCCGGGCGACCCTAGAGTATGCGTGGCCCTAGGCAAAAATGATGATCGTCTCTAGGTATTTTAAAATAGGAAATAAAAAATTAAATTAGTTAATTTTTTCTAGATTTATAGAGTGATTCAGTAGATCACTTTGTGTGTGTGTGTATAATTGATGAAAGTGATAAAGAAATCCAAAAGAGTTATCATGCCTTCAAAATCGTTCAAAGCGAATGTCCATCAACAATTTGGCTTTAAAAATATGTACATTTACAAGTCCTACCTCCTCTACTACTTAAGTAAATTACTTTTTTTTTTCTTTTTGACACTCTCGTTGTTTTAAAAATGGGTTCAGCTTCATGGTCCGTGGTAATTTCTTGTGCCTTTATTTTTGCTATTGCTGTTTGAAATTTGCAATTTCTGTAAAAATTTCAACCATTTGAAGTTTGTTCCATGTTGTCAACTACAGTTACTTGAACGACGAAATAATTTGTATTTCTTTGCTGATGTAATTCAATTGGAGCAATTTGTATAATGACTCTGCTCCACTTCGAGCTTTTGGAGCACAACTTCGTTCTGCAATTTCAAAAAGTGCATCACATATTTCGACTCCATAATATCGCTCTGTCTTTCCACTTTCCACGTGACTTTTTCATCTTGTTTCACAATGTTTTTTGTCATAAATATTTCGAATACATAAAGTCATTGCATCAGGACAATTTTTTCCCATATCACATGGCATCAAGTTTTAATTGTGACATGCACTAGGGGTAAAAAATGCCCTGGGATTTAATTGTTAAAGATTATCTTATACGTCTGACTTATGCCCCTTTATGTTAGCACCGTTGTTGTAACCCTAACTAAGGATATCAGAGACGTCTAAGCCCGATTTTGTCAGTTCCAATGGTAAGACATCAAGGAGGTGTTACTTTCTTCTACTTCTAGAAAACGTATGAAGTGCTAATGAACTCCTTCAGAATATCCACTCCCAGGGCTTACATCACTTTTTTTCGAATGATTTCTCCCTTATAAAATAAATATAATAGGGCAATTATCGATTAATTTAAAATTAATCGTTAACTTTTGAAAAATTACCGAATAATTAATCGATAATTTTTATTAAAGCTAAAAATAATATGTATGACGTCATTAAACTAAAAATTTCAGGGGAAGTAACAAAAAACAGGCAATTAACTTTTTAAAATCTAAATATAAGTAGTTCAATATAATGTCAATGAATTTAAATTTAAAAAAAAATATTTTAATTAAATTTTAAATAATTTTCCTTATAAAATAGCTTATTTAAAAGTTTACACTTTAAAAATATTTGTTTTTAAAATGGAGAAGTTTGTACGTAAAAAAGCAAACTATTGTTAATTATCAATATTTAATTATTTATTAATAAATTGATGACGATGTTTACAGCACTTTCCTTAATTTAAATGGCTATTTCATCTATTAAAATAATTTTAATCGATAAAAAATGTTACCGATTAATCGAGAAAACCCCCTCAGCTCTCTGGCCCCCTAAAAAGGTCTTTGCCCCCGTTTTTCTATAATGCAACGTCTCTTCCAGTAGTGTAAGTACATGTATAAAAACCGGGATCATTCTTATTCAATAATTAAATATCCTTTATAAATGTTAATACAGTAATTTATTTGATGTTCAAATTCTTCAGTTAGTAGGTTACAATTTATTAGTCTATATGGTAATATATATATATATTTAACAAGTATATGCACCTTATCACAGCATTCTTTTCTTTTCTTTTCAATTCTTCCCATTGTTAAAAACTATTCCCGTTGCACTTCTTCTCCTAAAGATATAACAACATCTACTGAATTATTAACACTCATATTTCTGCAAAAATTGTTTTGGCTAATATGACAGCGTTTTGAAATAGCTTTGTTCCATGAAATAGGTTTGCATTAATTTAAAAAAAAAAAAAAAAATTAATTAAAAAAAAAAACAACAACCAACTAAATTGGGATTATAACATAAAACATACAAACGAAAAAGTTTGCATAAAATAAAGCGAATTCCAGCATCTAATCTCGTTTTACTAGTTAATTCTTCCGATGTCAATTTTAATTACGTAGATCTATGCCTATTGCTGTGTTAGTTAACGGAGAAAGTTGAATATTTTCATATTATCGTCATAATTCAAATTATTATAAAATTACTTTTATTGGATAGGCGAAAATTTTTAATAAATAACCGTATTTTAATTTATGGTACTTTAACGCAATTAAAAGAAAATAAATTTAATAATTCATTCCCTTACAATTCTATTGTGAAAACGGAAACAGTAGCATAAATTACTACTTGCAAGTAAAACACAAGTTTGCAAGTTTGAGTCACCATGTATTATAGAATCTAGGTATCTACTTGTTCGCGAATCATTCAGCACCTGTGGAAATTCCACGCCAAACCTGCCGTGGCGATATTAATAGCACCAAATTTTCGGCCCAGCGGAGACATGTTTTTGTGTGTTGTTTTTATATAACTATTAGTATATCGATTGATTTTCTAAACAAATCGATACCTTTTTTGAGCAAACTTAATTTTTTTTAACGAGTTTGCGTTAGTTATAAAAACCAATATGTAATCAAACAAATGTAGTACGACCCGTTTATTAAGACTCGAAATTATGAATATTTTTGTTTCACCATCATTTTAACTCTTCAGAAAAATTAGAGGGTGGTTGTAGGAAATGACTGTACTTTTTAACTGTCCACAAATGCCGCCCTCAAAATGTGTGCCGTCCGGAGCTGACCGCCCCACCGCCCCCCCCTTCTAGCTAGGCCACTGTCTGAAACAATGTAGCACAAAACAACAACGCACACACAAAAATGGCAAAGACGCTTCGTGATTAACTGTGCTGCACTGCACCTGTATTTGTTTTGACAGGTGAGACTAGCTAGCCGCTAATTGTTTCCGAACAATAACGAGCGCTTCCGGATGATCCCAAACTACCCCGAAAACTTTCGAATAGCTCTCGAGCGTTTTTATTTGCTTTAAAGACACACTTTTGGAGAAAACAAAAATTGTTAAAATTTCCGAAGCGATGCCGGACTATCGGGCTTTCCGGAGTGTTGGATGCCGGACTTCAACTGTATTTGTTTTACTTAAATGATTAGGAAATACATTGGTTTAGAATTCTTTCGAAGTTTTGATATAATACAATGTGCCATTCGTACCTCTGAGCACATCCAAGTACATTTTGTTGTGTTGAAAGGAAAGAAAACCTACCGTATCCGAAATACACATATTTAATTGTAATTGTTAAGTTATATTATAGCTGTAGGCTGTTACAATTCTAAAATTAACAATGATCTATTAAATCTTAAATATTTTTAGCAATAGTATGCCAAAGTCTGTAAAATTGCGAAACTAAAACAAACTTTTAAATGATAACGTGCGCTACTACATTCCTAATTAGTATGAAATGTCATCAATGCATATTTCCTCAATTCTGACTCACAATTACATGTAAAACAATTACACGTAAAAGGTAATAACGGCAACTTTGATCAGGACGTAAATACTCAGAACACATCATCAATATTTTGTATGAATTATAAGATTACATGCCAAACACAGACCTACATTACGTTAGCTCTACACTGACTGAAAGGTCTTTATTACATCTTTCTATAATGAATAGATGTTTTTCATGACTGCTGCTGCACATTTGAACATACTCTCTCGTTCAGTTCATTTCCATCATAACTACGTCACTGAAAAGATAAAAGATTACTAGATAACCATCGTTTTATTAGACTCAATATATGCCATATATGGCACAGCTAACATAACATGATCAGGAGCAAAATGGATTAGACTCATTTGAAAGTTAACTAGAGATGTCAGTTAATTCATTGATTAACAAATGCAGTTACCCAAAAGAACATATTTATCAAAGAAATTTGCAAATTGTAAAGTTTTCTTTCACTGGAAGCCATTTTTTTTTTTAATGGGCTGAAAAAAATACCCTTCTTTTCAAAGTGACAGCAGAGTACATGCTGACAGGTTTACGGGGCTGTACTCATATGCAGAGGCGTCACTAGGGTTGGTGTCACCCGGGGCGTTAGCTCATGGTGTCACCCGGGGCGGTAGCTCATGGTGTCACCCCGGGGTGGTAACTCATAGTGTGACCCGGGGCGCTTGCTCATGGTGTCCCCCCGTCATGACTTAATCCATAGAACTCCTCCGAGTTTTCCAGTGCCAAAGAACGGGAACATATAGAAATTTAGATTTTGGTGTCACCCCCCTGATGGTGTCACCCGGGGCGGCCCGCCCCACCGCACCGCCTTAATGACGCAACTGCTCATATGAACATTTTTCTGTATGTTTAGTGTGCATCCATGTTCAGGCTCGTCTCTACACAGAGAGATGTATGATCTAATATTGCATTATGCTTTTAAGTGTGCCATATATTTACCACTGAGCTGAAATGGGTTAAAGACGTTTTAAATAGCTTCACGCGTGTTACGATTTTAGAGTGCACATCTACACTAAATAGATATTTAAATGATACAATCGTGATTTGAAACATGCTCATTATCAAATAGAAATAAAAGGCTTTTTTTTTTTTTTGGGGGGGGGGGGG
>MUZC01000207.1:134129-162803 GCA_002072015.1 Radix auricularia
GTTCGTGATGTGCGCCGTGTAGGAGATGTTTAATACCTTTCGAAAACATCTCATCTCAAGCGCACTAATTCTTTTTTGGAGGTCTGCGGTGAGCGTCCAAGCCTCACAACCATAGAGGAAGACTGACATCGCCAGAGAGCGCATTAGTCGAATCTTTGATCTCAGGGAGAGCTTCTTGCTTTGCCAGATGTTTTTCAGTTTGCTTAGTGCTGCAGTTGTTTGGGCCGTTCTGGCAAGAATTTCTGGTTTTGAGCCTTCATCGGATATTACAGCCCCTAGATATTTGAAGGTAGGGACCTCCTCGAGTTTTTGACCGTTTATCCGTATTTCACTTGTGAAATTCTTATTTGCCATGACCTTGGTCTTTTCTGCATTAATTTCCATGCCATAGGCCTTCGACGTCTTCTCTAGCTTTGCAAGGAATTCTTTTAGTTCGTCCTCGCTGCCAGCTAGGCCGTCTATGTCATCGGCGAAGCGTAAGTTAGTTATGATCCTTCCTCCGATGCTGACCGTTCCGACATGGTCTTCGAGCACATCAGTCATAATTCTTTCTAGGAAGAGGTTGAAGAGGATGGGGGAGAGTAAACACCCTTGTCTAACACCAACAGTGGTCTTGAACCAATCTCCCAGCTTGCTGTTGTAGAGTACTGCGCTGGATGCTCTGTTGTATAGGTTCTTGATCACAGTAATGAGGTTGGCGTTAATATTGTACTTGTGCATGGTTGCCCACAGTGCTGCATGCCACACTCTGTCAAACGCCTTTTTGAAGTCTATGAAGACATGAAAGAGGTCCCTCTGGTGTTGCAGATGTTTTTCACAGAGCACTCGCAAGTTGAAGATCTGCTCTGTTGTGCTCCTTCCTGCTCTGAAGCCTGCTTGTTCTTCTGCAATGATCTGCTCTGCTTGTGGTTTTAGTCTGTTTAGTATTACCTTGAGCATGACTTTGCTGGGGTGACTGATCAGGCTAATTGTGCGGTAGTTCTGACACAATTGTAGATTACCCTTCTTTGGGAGCGTTATAACCAGCGATTGAGTCCAGGGTGTTGGCCATTCTCCTGTCTGCCAGATCTTGTTGCACATGCTAGTTAGAATGTTTATTACTGGGTCACCTCCTGCTTGAATCAGTTCACCTGGGATGTTGTCTGCTCCAGCCGATTTCCCCTTTTTCAGCTTTCGCACAGCAAGCTCCACCTCATCACGGAGAATGTAATGCATGTCCATGTTAGATGACGTTGGGCAATTGAGCACTGATTCGTCGCCCTTTGAGTCTTCATTGTATAGCTCAGAACAGTATTCGGTCCATCTTTTTATTATTTCTTGTTCTTCTGTAATACATTTCTCAGATTTATCTTGAATTGTTGAGATGCGACCTTGCTTGGTGGATGTCAGATCTTTGACAATCTTGTAAGCCTTTTTTGAGTTGTTTCTCTGTAGATTATCATCGATGTCTGAGCATTGTTGTTCTATCCAGTTTGTTTTTGCTTTATTCATTTCTTTCCTGATCTTTTTGTTGATTGTTCTGTATTTGATTGCTCCTTCTGTAGTATTCTTTACGTTTTTAAGTTTTCTCCTTTCATCGCACATCTCTAGGATATAAGTGGAGACCCATGGTTTTTTTATGGCATGTTTTTTGCCAAGTATATCTTTTGCTGTCTCAATTATTGTGGTATTGAAGGTATCAGTGATTAGATCTATGTCCATATCCTTTTCCGATTCACAAAGTGTGGTCAGTGGAGCAAATTTCCCTCCAATTTTTGCCCTGAACGCCTCTGCGATTACCGGATCTTTCAATTTTTCAAGGTCGAAGCGTAATCGTGTATTGCTTTGTTTTGCTATCCTTTTCAGGTGTAGATGGAAAGTCATCAGCACCAGGTTATGGTCGCTGCCGATATCCGCTCCAGGGAAGCTTCTAGTCTAACTCTAGAATATTAGATTAAGTTTTGAATGTTAATTGCTGTGGATGCATTTGTTTTCTTCACCTAAGCCTAAATTTAAATGTTACCTTAAATGCTAGATGAATAAAGCTTAAAGGAAAAAGAGCAAAGGTTTGAGTAGTAACTTCCCCAGAGAAGCCCCTGTCTGCATATTCATTTTTCAATGATACATTTTAAAAATAAAATGATGTATTTATTTGTTTGACAGTGTGTTTGAAGGAGAGATAGGAGACACCATTCCTGTTGTCCACGCCAGTATAGCAGGATGCAGAGTGATAGGAAGAATGTGTGTTGGTAAGTCTAATCATCAAACATGAGGCAGGAAAAAACTTGTGATTTAATTTGAAATTTGCAAATTTCATTCATAACATTACTAGATTTGAATGAATTAATTTAAATAAGTATTATCACTGTTGATGTATTGATTTTAAAATGTAATACTGCAAAGTCTTTCTTTCATTCTCTAAATAGGAATTAAAGCATACATTTTAATTTTAAAAGAGAAGGTGATTGTAGTAGTATGCAAATTAAATGTAAAATTTACCATTTAAATTTAAGTTTTCAACGCTACAGGTAATCGCCATGGACTTTTAGTCCCTAATACTACAACAGACCAGGAACTCCAGCACATACGAAATGCATTGCCAGATTCAGTGAAGATATACAGAGCTGAAGAGAAACTGTCTGCCCTTGGCAATGTCATTGCATGTAATGATTATGTTGCATTAGTCCATCCTGACTTGGATAGGGTAAAGTTAATCTTAAAAATTATATTCATTAATCTTTAACACTAAATTTGATTAAAAGTTTTTACATTTGAAGTACCTATTAAAAAATTGCATTATCCGATTTATTATTTTTAAAAAAAAATTCACTTTGATTAGTGTTGTTAATTTCTGCTAATTTTTACCCAATTTAACGTATAATAAATTCAGAAAAAATGTTTGCTAACTAGGATTGTTAAGTTTACAAATTTTAATATCAATGATTTAAAGAAAGATTTAACAAAAGATCCAGAAAATCAAGGTGTTTTTTAATTTATTGAACTAAATATTGTGTAAACAAAAGTTCAGTCTGTTTTTTTTCTTCTTTGAACTATAAGAAATAAAATTTTAAAAAATTTCTATTGTAACAGCACTCAACACCTCATTACAATTTCATTTTTATTTCAGGAAACAGAAGATCTTTTGGTGGACACACTTAATGTTGAAGTATTTCGTCACACAGTAGCAAATAATGTTCTCGTTGGAAGTTATGCAGTCTTTAGCAACCAAGGAGGAATGGTAATCAAAATGTCTTGAACTTGTGAATACTGCCAACATTGCACTAAATAACTATTGTCCAGCTATTCTTTATGGGGAGGTTGATGCGTGGGCTTGTGATTATCCTAATGTGTATCATATATAATTGTTAAGGTAATATCTTTAGCTTTAAAATAATATTTTCAATTGATAGGTTCCACCGAAAACATCAGTAGAAGATTTGGATGAGCTGTCATCTCTGCTCCAAGTCCCCTTAGTGGTGAGTTTTTTTGCTCTGTTTCATTCAGCCTAGTATTGACATTGAAAGCATTATGAGGCAATTGGCATACATCTGTTATATTACTGAAGTTAACTTGACAATGTTGGCTGGAAATAAACATTGATATAACTTTTTAGGTACTCTTCCCCCCTCCCCCACCAAACACACACACCCATAAGGCACATTTATACTTGGGGTTTACTGGCTCTAGCCTATAGAATTATGTGCTTTAATTATTATTTTGAGAATAAGTCTTGTCATAAGATTTTCTGACAGCATAATTTTAGGGCATGTTGCTTGTAAAAAAATTCCTTTTGGGTTCAGTTTATCTTGGTAATAATCTTTGCTGGAATACACTGTTTTACAGATAGTTTATCTTGTTCTAAGTTTTTGGTTATAGTACTTATAGATTATATACAATTATTTAATAATTTATTGGGAGAATTAGCACATATTTTAAACAACAAAGTACTGTTGAAAACAAAAATTGTCCTGAACTATAATCTGAAAGACAAATATTGAATAAGGCTGTTAAGAGCGCTTGTTAACTGTTCAAAAATGACCTGTTAACCGTCAGTCCCTTTTTTGCTATGAAATAAATTTTTTAGAAAGCATTACATTTTATATCAGTGTGGTAATTTTTAAGTCTAATGCCTTTGATGTGCACGTACTTAGCTATAAAACTGTTGATATAAGACCGAAATCAAATTTGAGGACCTGTCTAGAAGGCCTATCTTTCCTCTTGTAATATAAACAGTAACGACCTTACCCCCGCTGTGTTACTGCTAGTACTATGTTTCGGTAACTAAGTGAATACATTTTTAAAATTAAAAATCGTTCCTTAGCGAACTCCACTGACAGTAATGACACATATTTTATATTATTTATTGACCAGAATATTAAGAAAACACTTTGATGTAGTGGTCGCTCGCCTATTGGCTCTGGTATTGTGCCTAACACAACAACAACAAAAATAAACTCCGGGTAATAAGCTTACACAACTGATGTCACAGTTAACCGGTCCTGATCTAAGGCCTGGTTAACCATTAGCAACCTTAATATTGAAAATACTAAATCAGATTTCAACAAGTTGAAATTCACATGATTTTTTAATTTATTAAAAATTCATTAAATAACTAAATTAATATATGGGGGAATATGTGAATTCAAACTCAACGACAATGATTTCGATGCTAGAAAATGGTGTAGTGGTAATTTTTAACTATCTAATTATTTATCTCAGGCTGGTACAGTGAACAGAGGCAGTGAAGTCCTGGCAGCAGGTTTGGTTGTCAATGATTGGATGGCTGTAAGTGGCCATGACACAACATCAACAGAAGTGTCAGTTATTGAAAGCATTTTTAAACTCAGTGACCATGAACCATCACAGATACAAACCCAGATGAGAGATTCTTTGGTTGACACGTAAGTACATCTGAAATTGTTAACCTGAGGTGTCAGGGACAAATGAAAATGATAGATTCTCCCATAAATATAAATAAACCAGGATGAAGGTTCTAAATTTATGTGTAAGTTGATGAAAGAGGCTTTACAAGTAAATCAGAGAATATTTATTTGATAATATTTTGTAAACCAAAGTAGTGACTGGTCTTAAGTAACCTGGGCCGGTTAACCTTAATTTGAATTACTTCATGTCAGTGTTAGCCGGATTTAATTTATTTTGGGTTCCAAATCTTAAAAACAACCATTAAATATCCATTAAAATATAATCCCAGTGAGTCAATGGTTAAAAAAGGAAAGGGCTTTCTAATATTTAAAAAAAAATTGCATATCATAATTTCCTTAGATTGGGTTGTGGGGGAATTCACTGTCTTACCTTAATGAGTTGTTTCTCATCCTGTAAACGAGTGAGCGACAGCGTTAAGATCAAATGTCCATTTTTGTAAGCAGTGGCAATCGAGTGTTGCTAGAGTCATTGACTAGTCATAAGATAGATACCTTGCAACTGCTAATAGCCATTTAACATTTTTTGTTGTTGTTGAACTGGTTAACTGGTCCTTTAATATCATTGTCTTAGAACCTTAGGAAGAGCTAAATAAGAGATTCTTTTTTTAATACTGTGGAGTTAAGACATTCTTTTATTTGCTACATGTTATTATTACATAAAGATGCCTGTGGCTGAAATCTGGCTGATTTGCTTAATATAGTTTGTTTACAATCAATATCCATAGAAGAGTTATCGTTTGGTCACATGTTACCTGTATACTATTTTTGCTTGTCCATAATAAATTATTTAATATCAAAACATAGCAATTAAAAATATTCATGATTATGATTTATCTAGTTATATCATAGGTGTTCTACTTATATGGGGGCAGCAGGAAAAACTTGTTTTCCCCAGAAAAGATTGATTGCTTTTATTTAAAAAAAAAAAATAATTACAGTCGAAACCGCTTAAGTCGACGACGTTGGGGTATGAAAAATGGCATCGACATAACCGATGATCGAGTTAAAGCGCAAACCAATATAGCGGCAAAATATTAACATGCGCTTGAAATTTCTTTATGTACGTGTTGTGCGTTAATTAGTGATGGGACGATTAATCAGAATCGTATCGGAATATCGGGACCCTATTTCTTCACTCTTTCTTAAGGTTGTTAAGACCGTTCGTTTTTAAAGACCGTTTAAGTTTACATATAACACCGTTTTGCGGTGATTGCCAGATTGAGCGATACTGTGCCTTCGAAGCCACTTGCTTGATTTTCCTTACAAGCTACACAAATAAGTAACCTACACATCCCCTCATTGTCCCCGAACCATTCTCTTCCTAATCATCTTCTTTGGGTCCGTCCCCTCAGTTTACAATGGACTCAGAATGGTCTATCGTGACCTATATATGACTCATGACAAAGCGAACTCTTCTCTATATAAACGTACACAAATAAATTAGGTACTCCTTTTGAACTTTTGAACCTTCAACTTTGACATATTTTAATTAATTCTAACCAATAGTTAAATGGCTTTTGCACACAGCCACTTCTTATGAATGAAACAATGAGAACAAAGCAGTAGTACAGTACATGTAATAGTCAAAATGAGGTTGAAGGATGAATGGTTGCCAATGACAACAAGTCTGCACGCGGTACATTTTATTATTCCATACGATCCCTTCCCTTGGTTATAAAAAAATCATAGCTAACATTTTCAAAAGCTGGCGATTGGTCATGGGGATCGAGATAACCAATGTTAAGTGGCAAATTTGACCCTTTTTTGTGCTCGTGTTATGAGGTTTCGGCGACTTAAAAAAATCGAATTAAACGACGAGAAAATGCTAAGACAAAGAGAGAATTTGGCGGTTCCAATAAAAAACATCGACATAATAGGGTGGTCGAGCTAACCGAGCTCGAGGTAAGTGGGTTCGACTGTATTTACAAAATAATATACTTAGTGATTTTCATACTCTAAATGAAATTTTCAAATAGTTTTTAATTTAATCTCGGTAAATTATGCACAAACACAAAACTTATTTTCTTTCATAGCAAAGATTTTAAAATAAAATGAATTTATTTCATATTTCTTATTCCAATACTTCAACTGTAATCTTTAAGGTGTAAGAAACTATGTCTCCTTTGTTTTGTTAAGGTTAAGTGTGAAGCTGTAATAGTGGGATGTAACTAAGATTAATATACTGGAGACTTGAGCTTGCACTCTCTAATAGTCCTGGCATTATTGTTGCCATTCACTCCTCTTGATCAATGATGTTACATTATAAACAGTGGAATAGCCTGGCACCCAGGCTTATTATGTATCAAGCTTAGGTCTCTGTTGTTGCTGAGACCTGCATAAAATGGGCTAGTACCTGTTTTTGTCTAGTTTGCTATGTGAGAATTATAAATTGAAGGGAAATATTCTTTTTAATAAATCATCAAGACTCTTCTTTAAAAAGTGAATGGTGACTGGAAAAAAGTCTGAGACAATGTGAAAGTTATATTTCAGCGAAAAAATACTTTTTAACTGGCCATGGAACAATCATGTCCATCTTTCTTTCAGCCAAGTTAGATAAATAAGAAACGCTCAAATCTGTAATATGGATACCTAAATAAGCTTCAATTATTTTTTAATTAATTAGTAAGTAAAAATACCTTCAGCTGCATTTTAAGTAGTGTTAACATTTTATTCTGTAGTTAAATTTTTACTCCATGAAGCTTCCCTTAATCATATTTTTAATTTTTCTTTGAAAATAAATGATTTTGTATTTACAACGAAAAATAACCTTGTCAGTGGGATTTGCAATGATGAATTGGTGAATTCGTCAAACCATTTGAAAAGAGACAAATTTTGAAATATATTGCTTTAAATTAAATCCTGAGCTTGATGGTATTATATAAAACTATTGACAAATATTTAGAAATAACAAATTTAAATAGATCCTGCTGTTGTTCCTTTTAAATCAATCATATTGTTGCATCATTATTTCACCCTGAATAGACATATTTTTGGTAAACATATTTGACCTTTAACCCTAATATTTATGAGAATTATTGTATTTAACCATTTAATTCTTCATCTCAAACATACATTTTGTGTGTGCGTTGTTTCTCATGTATTTACTGGTATGGTATAAATTTTTATTTTTTCAGGTTGGCCTAAAAAGTTGAATGATATGTACAGAAGATATGATGACAGGTGGTTAATGAAGAAAATACCAATTCCTTTTGTAATGCATTTGAAAATAATTATTGAAAGATGTATGTAACACGAAAACTGAAAGATGTATGTTGTGACAGATGAAAGTTGCATGGTATATAAAAAGAGAATGTTTGTTAATACTACAGTAATATATTTTCATCTGTCTTCTAAAAGTTAAAAACTATTATAAAATGATGAACACTTGTTGAACCTTTCAATCCATGTTAATATCGGTCAGTTTATTCATGACATCACAAGTGATGCTCAGTGACCTCATCAGTCAGGGTGCAATAGAAAGCAAATTTAAGTAGACAAACTTCTTTTCATAACATTATGTAAGTATCAGATGGATCAAAGGAGTCTGCCTTATTGTATGCTGTCAACTTGAAAGTGAATGAACTGTTCACTTAATAGTGACTGAATGTGATTATCTGTTTTCTCACATATCTATTAATAAATACTAAGACTGTAAATTTAACTGGTCTAGTAAATTAGTTTAACTCAGTTTTTTTCAGGGAATCTATGAAATTACACCTCAAAACTATTTTTGGCTTAGATAAAATAAAAATTTCATGTCTACTACTCGCTTGTGTACCTGTTGATGCAGTACAATTACTCCAGTATTTGAATTTCACCGGTTTAAGCAGATATTGCATTTCTTAAATCTTAACAATTTTATTGTTAAAATCATTCTGATGTTATTTCTTATCTTTTTTTTCATCAACATCTGAATGAAAAATAAAAGTACAAATAGTGGACACACTTTGTGTGTTTTTGTTTATTTTCCTATAGAAGCTTGTATTTTGTAGTTTGTATAGATCTATTGGTTTTCTATTTGATTAATTGTTGAGAAGAACCATGAATTGAGTTCTAGAAAATTTTCCCTCTAAGGTTTGTTCATCATTGGTGTGAAAAATTTTAAAAAACTAGTTTGGAAAGTTGCACAGCATCCATTAAAAAAATAATTTTTTACACCCCACAAACACAGACATATTTTGGTCATCAAAATTTGCTGCACTGTAAATACTGTAATGCTAAACTGCAGCAGCTGTGTAGCTTAAAATGATCCTGTCTTCTAAAATGCAGGTTTAGTTATAATCATACAAGGAAGTGATAAATTGCTGGTGACTCTATCTAGTAATTGAAGATAATTGTAGCCCAGTTTCTATTATGCAGTGACCACTTCGTGCACACCCAGCTATCACAATGGTGTTCATAGATTAAAAATAAGTCCCTTCACATAAAAAAACAATGTTATTCCCTTCTCATGTGGAGATGCGGAAGACACGGGTGGGCACCTGTTTACCGAGTACCTGATGACGGTGGTCGGGATTTGGGCAGGTCTGTTTCAAAAAGAGAATTGTCCTTGTAGATTTCATGAGCTGGTTCATCAAAGTTAAAACAACTCGACCCATAAAAGACAACGTAATCTATTTGCCATGGTAAATACTGTAAATTACTGTAAAGTAGCTCATTGGATGCAGTCAATCAAACAATTTTAGGACTTAAAGTTATGTTTATCTGGATATGGGATAAAACGCAAAGTTGTTGGAAATGTCCGAATCACGTTAAGAAGTAAAAGAGCCGTACATAAATGACGTCACGCACTTATTGTAACGGGGGGGGGGGGGGTGTTAAGTGTAACGTCACATCAAAACTCGCAACTTTAAAAAAAAGTTTGTCTTAAATATTTGATTTCTTACAATTTATTTTATAACGTTTAACACGGCTTCACGCGTGGAACGACATTACTATTAGATTGCAATCTTACACGAAATACATACTTAAATGACAAAAATGTGATTTGAAGTATGATTATTTTCAAATAGAAAATAGAAAAATAGGCCAAAATCACGTGACGTCATTTATGGACGGCCCAAAATATTATTATCAGCTTTTATAATATTATCATTGCCTGAATGCAGCCCGAATTTACTATTATACGATGCTTAATTAAAAAAAATATGATTATAAAACTCTTTTGGACTATAACTCCGTTTCACTTAACAGCATATAAAGGGAAGATTTTTACTCAAATGTATAGCCTACATATCACAGGATATCTCACATGACAAACTATGCATTTTTCATGGAAAGCTGAATTACAAGTACTATCACTTTGATGCTGTACAATGATATTTTAAGGCCGTTGTTACCTAACTAGGGTTCAAGTGTTCTCTAATTGCTATCTGTGCAGCAGATCATATTTACATAAGCGACATTTTGTTGTTTTCGTTTAAACATCCGGGTACGGGACCCTTGCGAAAGTTCTGAAGTCACGCTGTCCACATATCAAACAGACATCAATACGCCAAACTTTCAAACACGTGATTTGATCACAATCGTTTAAACCAGTAGGCCACATACATTATCAGAATTTGAATTCACAATTTTTAATACGTCATTTAAATTAATCATTTTAAAACTGGTCATTTTTTCCAAACTAGAATCTGACCAATTTAAAAAAAAAAATCATGTTACTGTTTTAACCATTCACTTAACGAGACATTGAAACCATTCATAGAAATCAAACATTTATTAAACCGGGCATTTTTAAACATCACCAGTTATTTAAACGTACAAATGACTAGTATTTACTCGGGCTGGTACTGATTATTTTTGTTCGATTAATCTTTAAATATTATTCGTTTAATTTTCGATTTATATATATTTTATATAACACATGTATATAGATCCTATTAAGTCACAAGTCATTATTTTGGAAATCGGCATGTGGCTGTAATCCCATTTGTGTGACGTAACACAGCAAATTCGCTCTGCTATGCAAGATATACGGAAGAAAAACCTTCTGTTTATGCATGCACGTCTAAATAAAAAATAATATTACGAGGGAAAAGTGTGTAAGCAACAAAAAATATGACCTAATTAATAAATTGAACCAAAAAATAGATTTTTTTTCTTAAATTTTAATGGAATGATTAATGATTAAATTAATTTTAATCGATTACAATTTTTAACGATTAATCGATTTATCTCTGACGCCCTACTATTAACCAAAATGTTTAAACCAGTCGTAAAGATTAAACATGTGATCCAGTCGATCAACCAGACATATTATATCATCTAACAGATCTTTCACATCTATTCAGTCTTGAACCTAGGACATAATGTTCAAAGAATCTGTTCAACATCGTGCAACCTTTCTTTTAGGATAGTTTAAGCTTGACTTTAATTAAAATATGGAGCGTCCATGAAGTACGTCACGCTATTTTTGGCCATTTTTACCCCCCCACCCCACCTATCTCACTTACTTTCAACCCCTCCCCCCTCTTGGGCGTGACGTATTTTATGGACGCCCCTTAGTTATTTGTCCTCTTTATGAACAAGAAAACAAACCTTGACAAACATTTTGTAATAGAAAATTTGTGCTTGAAAGATCAGAACAACTCTAGCATTATTTTATTTTTATTTTAACTTTAAAAAAGTCCTGATAACAAAGAGACAGTACATATCTTTTAACGCTACCAGTTAGCACGCAGACCAAACATAGTTATTAATTATAAACAAAACAATTATAATAATTTAGATTGACGAAAAATTGAAAGTTGAGTATTTGGATGAAAATTTCTCTAACTTCTACGTTCAGTTGATTATTCCAGTGTTTATTTATTTTATTCCAAAGGGACTTATACAAGAAACCCATTTCAGGACCTAAGTAAATTGAAGTAGGCCCTAAGTCAGATTATCATTTCCCTGTGACTGTGTCTGGTTATTTCCCCTCTGATTAAGTACTCTCGTCTTTGCTTGGTTATTATTTCCCTTCATTTGAAATAGTTTCGACTTATTTCCTCTGTTTTGAAGTACTCTCGACACTACCTGGTTATTATTTCCCTTGCTTTAAAGTACTCTCGAAGACCCCAAAAGGCAAATTTTTGGCGATGTCAAGCATGAGGTCCAGAAAGAAGTGCGTGAACTTCATAGGGGAGTGCGAGTGTCTTCCAACAAGACCCGAATGTACGGCGAGGGAACCACACGACCGATCCTGAAGCTCACCGTCTTCGCCAGCCCCCTCGTCTGTGCGTGAAGACAGGATGTCGCCAAGCAGGCCACCAAACCCAGAGCTCTCATTGAAGGTCATGTCGACGGAGTACAGGACGTTCAGCGGTGTGACGTGACGGGATAAAACGACCTTTACATCCCCCAAGGCTAACGACATATGCGTCTCGTTAGACACCCTGCTGGTATAAACAGCGTCTCCGGAGAATTTCCACATCTGGGATGTCCCTAGGAGGACAGTGACCAAATGACCATCAGGGGAGGTCAGGACAATCCTCTCGCTAGTGCTAGACCCCAGCTCGTCATTCTTACCGGTGACCAAGTAAACGGACATCGCGCCGGAAGACCGAGCCAGTTCATAGACCTTTAAACTCTGTAGCCTGATATCGGGCCCTATGCAGACTGACCTCTGGTCAGTTGACAACGTCATGTAGTTTAATGTGGGCACGCGAGACGTCATATTCGCCGCGTGATTCCGTCTTCTGATTCCGAACCTTCTTTTTGGTTTAGTTGTTTGGTTGGCACTGGAGGATTTTTCGGCCAGTCCACTGAGCAGTGACCTCAGATACAGGACAAGTTGATCGTTGCCGGCCATGCAGAGCTCAACGGCGCGGGACAAGTCTCCTTCGGACAGCAGCGTGCTTCTCGTCTGCTTTGTCAAAGAGTTTCTTTCTCTGCAGTTTGGGTCGAGATTTTTCACAACATTTGATGTCGTCATCGGGGTACTGCTACTGCTGATATCGGTCAAGTCCTAGAGTTGAAGGAAATAGATGCTTTTTACTGTAATCAAACAATGGGGGGTGCTCTGATACTCGCTCTAACAAACATGATATCTAGGGAAGGGTTGCTTTGAAAAAATGATGTTTGTTAGCATCCATTAAGTGTAAGTAAAAAACATTAACTTTTTTTGTGTCAACGGTTTGCTCCGCGACATATAATACGAAATGTACACAAGTATTAAGTGCGTACAAGTTATTCAAACAGGATTTAAATGTGACAGGCGCGTACAGTTGTGACGTACTAGAAGTTAGGTTGTTATCTTTCCCGGGGAAAACCCCGTTGACAAAAAATATGGGGCTACTTCAAAGACAATGACATCACATTGACGGTGAAAATAAAAGTTTAAAACACTTCATTGACATAAGTCCTAAGACATAATTATACCATACAATATTGTCCACATCCATTTTTAATCACTTTATCTCAATTTAAATATGCCTATTGACATGATAAAGTGTTTTTTTTCCTCTTCTAATTTGGTTTGAAATTGAATGAAATACATAGTCAACTGATATATTTATAGATGCCTTCAGAAATATTTAGGCGAAGGTTAATTGCGACATTTAGGTCATAATGGCAGAGGTTTTATGTAAAAATATTGAACTAAGTTAGTGCTCAATGATATTTAGACCAAATTAAGTGCTCAAGGATATTTATACCAAATTAAGTGCTCAAGGATATTTAGACCAAAGTAAGCGGTCAGGGCTAATTAGGTTGAAGTAAGTGGTCAAAGTAAGGGGTAAAGGATTAGCTGGTTAAAGTAAGCGATGTGTTTAAATTGGGCAAAGTTTTAGTTGGGTAAGACATTTTTTAATATTTAGAGAATTTTAATAAATTTATAGTTTGAGAAGTTTACAAGCCTAAATTAATTTTATCATTCTGTAAAATCTGTGAACAGATTAAATGTAAAATTATAAATAATTATTGTAAAAAAATGTATGCACTGCTGTCGCATATGTGATGAAAATATGTGCAATGCACTGGCATATTCATATAAAATTATAAAAAAAACAACAACAAAAATAACACCGTCAAAACAGTCTCCATATATGGACAATGTACTGACAGATGAAGCAATGTGAACTTTACTGTCGTACTGATTATTAAAATGACTACTGTGCCGTTACAGATCAATACAACTTTGCAATGTTGAATTTAATACAGCGAACTTCCAGTAAAAAAAATAATTAGGTGAAATGTTCTGTTTCAATGTCATCACAAGGGATGTTCCATCTGAACGAAACTTTTAAGCGTATAGTTTAATCTTAAAGTTTTTCATAAAATCCAGAATCAAATCTAGGAAATAAAAAGCGAACTTCATAGACCGAGGTTTGTACTTCTTCAACTTTCGAGGGTCGTCTGAAAACGTGGCACAGTTACCATCACCATCCTCGTCTTCCTCACGAACTTTACCCCCAGTGGCCGATCTCTGAATGAAGAAGTCTCCCATCAAGCCACTGTAGTTGGAACTCTGCAAACCATGAAATTGTAATTCAATGTCGTATATTAATCTCAACGAAGACGTACTACGCTGTAAGACCATCTTAAAACACTCCACTTCGATAACCATCTCAAACTCAGTTTTTACTTCTGCGGTGAATTCCATGTCTCCGAAAACGTTCCAAACAGAGCTTGAGCCGAGAAATATTGTAGCTATCTTGAGAGAAGGTGAGACAATGATCAGACGTTCTCCGTGTCCTGGCCCCTTGTCCCTGTGAGAACCCGTGAGAAGATGCAGTGAATCACCACCAGGGCACTGTAGCAGGAGGTAGGATGATTTCTGCTCAAAGGATGGCATCGGACTCATGCAGACTTTGCTGCCACCGCCATTTACCGTGAAAGAGTTGAGTTGAGACAAACGGGACCAGTCGTCTGTAGCTATGTCCCAGGGGCTTTGAGATGCTCGTTTCGGGACACCTGCAATTTTTTGGATCGCTTTCATGGCTTTGAGCACGAACTTGAACGCATGCGCTTTCGTGTTCATGCAGGTTTCTACCACCGACGAAACATTGGGAAGCCTCAGTAAGTTGCTTTTCACCGCCTCATCTACCGATGTTTTCGGGGGGCACCACGGTTTTTGAGTGGTGGTTGTGGTTGTTGTTGTCGTTGTCGTCGTAGTTCTGACCGTCGTCGTTGGGGGTCTCTTTTCAATAAATTTAAGAGTTCTATCCTCCCTTTTCTCCTCCTTGTCTTGCACGGCCGACTCGACAAGCTGCTCGTGTTTTACAGGATCTGTCACAACGATTGATGTCAGGGGCGTGACAAACCCGTACCGCAGTGACAGATCCAAAGCCTTCTCCAGATCCCCAGTGTTGCCCTCGGTGGTTGCGATTTTCTGGTCTTGTTCCAATTTCTCCTGAATGGTGACCAGGGCCCAAGCCTTCTCCACGTTTACCTCAGTTAACCCCTGAGTAGAAGTGCTGGAGTTGAAGGCCGTGTTATCTATTACAGGTGCCAGCTCTTTGATATCCTGGACCTTTTTATTGAGATTGACTGGTCCAGTCTGTCCGACAACTTGAATTGTTGACTCAAATGAAGTGACGTTTGGTCTTACTTTCCCAGAAACCACAATTTCTGACCCTTGAAATACCACTGGAAATTGGGTCTGGGTCAAGGTTGAATAATCCACAAGCCTGGAGTCGTACGAGAACTTGATGTCCGTGAGCGACACACTTGAAATTCTGTCATAAAAATTTTCTACTTGAGCGGCTGCATTCAGGTCTGTGTAAATTTTCTGAGCGAATCCTGAATTCCTTGTACTTAACTCCTTGATGTAATCCATGTCAGCATCATCGCCAAACGCCAGTCCGTAAATGGCGACTGAGGGATCATCAGCAATAGGGTCTCTGTTTTGGCCGTCAGTGAGGAAGAAAATCATTTTAACGCCAGCTGGGCCTGGGCTTGTCCTAAAGATTCCTCTGGCGGTTAGTATTCCATCAGGTATGTTGGTTCCTCCGTTAGCGATCAATGTCCGTATATAATTTTTAGCAAAAATAATATTAAAGGAGCTAGCCGGGATGAGACGTCCCTGCCATTCGTATGCCCACGAGCTGAAAATAACAATGTCAAATCGATCTCTTGGCTGGATATCATCCATTATTTTGATCATTGCCTCCTTCATTTGCTGCATCTTTGAGCCCCACATAGAACCAGAGACATCGAGTACAAAAATAATGTCCTTAGGTAAAGGTGTTTGGTCTGTAGCGAAGAAGTGCATAAAATATCCGCCATGAACAATGATGTCCCCGGTAGGACTTCTGGCGACATCGTAATGTATAGAAAATATATGAGCCAGTCCTAAAGGACCTTGGCTGCTGGGGTTTGGATTAAAAATGACGTGCGCTTTGGACGGAGTTGGTCTTTCTATCCTGGCCAAGTCATTTTGTGCATGGTCAGAACTTGCTGTTAGCTGTGACATCGGACGCAAGGCTGGGGCTTTCACCACAGTTAAATCATTGTTTTCACTGATGAACACTTCTACAATTAAACCCGGGACTGCCTGGCCAGGATTCAAGAAGACTTGGTATTCATACACACCGTCTCGTCGCTTCAGTTTCTCCTGGTACTCGAGTATGTACGTGGCATTGTGTCCTCCATCCACAGGCAGGACAACTCCGAATGAGTTGCCATCACGTGACGTCTTCACATTAGTGGATGATGTCCCTGGGACTGAAGTCATGGCACCCCTGGTCCTCTCTTTTACCTCCCCGCTGTAAAGCTTCGTTCCGGTCACCATGGTGAAGTTCACGATGAAAGCGGTTTTCGGAAGGCCAACACTAAAGCTTATATCTTTGGTGAAGCTCGCTGTGTTGCGGACAACACTGAGTATGCGTGTAGTCGCAAATCTATACTGAACCATGGAGTAGACTTTGAATTCTTCAATCACCTGAACGTGTAAAATAGCGTCTTTAATAGTGTGTCGAAAATAGTATTTCTTTGTCTGTTTAATAGTGTCTTTGATAGTGTCTTCAAAAGTCTGATTAGTAGTATCTGTTATAGTGTGTCTAAAAGTATCAACATTTGTGTGTTTTCTGGTGTCTTTAATAGTGTGATTAAAATTTGTGTAACAGTAAATTTAATAGTGTGTTTAAGGAACTGTTTATTAGTTAGGATAAGATAAAAAACGAAAGGCGTTTCTGGAGTGCGGAGCTACAGAACAGATCAAACTTGATGTTAATACTGTAAATGATTTGCCAGAAAACGAGATGTTCGTCCTTCCTCCCTCTTTAAAATCCTGATTTCTTATGTCACAGTGAGGAACTGTGTTACCGTTTTCATGGGCGATTTAAAGCAGTCAGGATTAGTAGCACCAGGGTCTCATTCCCCCCCCCCCCCTTTGTTTTTGGTCAGAAAAGGCAACCTCCCAGGCAGCCGAAAAAACTGTTCCTCCTTGTAGGAAAAATAATAAATGCCACCCTGGCTGATTGCAATAACATAATTAATATAACTGTCATCTTTAGGTACATGGTGACACAAAGAACGGGATGAAATGCATTCGTACATGAGGACGACACCGAACGACGTAACATGAACAAAAAAAAAAAAGAAGTGGATCTAATGTTTTTCAAATAGCATATTTTAAAGATCTAATTACTATGCATATTTCCTCGTTAAAAAAATTGCTATTTTCTCTGGCGTGTCACCGTTTTTATTCGTCTCCCCGAAAAGAATGGTTGCTGCACGAACGGTGTTAATATATTATGAAGTTATAGTAATTTAATAATGTTGTAAATATGGCCATACTTTCTAATTTTGCATAAACTTTTAACTGTTTATAGTAAGTAACTCAAGAAGGAATGTCGTTAGCTTATATTATTCTCTCTATTACTTAGCCACTATTCTAATTTTCTTCATTTTAAGACTCTTTTTAACTCCAGTAGATTTATCTTGGTATTTGAGAAACAACCAAGAGTAGGTACACTACTGTTGAGCAAAATGAATAGAGCCTTTGGCCACTTACATCCGTCTTTATGATTTATGTCAAATGTGTAGAGACTTTAATCACTTATATCCCGCTGTTAAGTAAAGTGAGTTGTGAAATATAATTTAAAAAAAAAAAAGAAATAACTAGGGGAACGAGATTATTCAATCTCATTAACGTATTAATATTGTGATTGAGTTTAAACTTACTGAATTTCCCCAGCAGAAGTGCTCCAGTGTAGCCATCAAGATAGCCAATGCTAACACAGCTTTTCCTGGGCCAAACATATTTATCGGTTTGGAGATAAGATTTCAAGAGAAATAAACATAAACTCGAAATTTGTGCCGCCAAGCCTCAAACTTTCTATATATACTCGACTAACATTGTTATCTCACATCAGTTAGAATATTTCCCACGCATTGTTATAACTGGCACGGATACAGTTAAAGTGCTCCAGTGCTTAATTATTATTTCTGCAACAGTTGGGGATGCAAAGTCTCAAGTATAGTTAATTATGTCAAGTATCTGGTTATCAATAAACAAAATTTTTTTTTTTAAATCTGAAATTCCAGGCATTAAATTCAAAAGGCTGTTTAAAAAGTCGTATTTAATAATCATTAAAAATATGCTTTTCATTATTTTACTGAACGTAATATTTCCGTATTTTCACAGAAAAATCATCAAATTCTATTAGTAATTTGACTGTCTTCTACCACTCTCTTAATCATTTGAATGTGATAATTTGTTATTATGTTGAGTTTACATTTAAATAAAGAATAATTTCCAAAATAAATAAACATTTCAGCGGGAAAAAAAATCCATTTAAATTAAAAAAAAAATTATTTAAAAGGAGAACCGAACAAATTACAAAGGAATTATTTACTGAACAATGTGGGAGTGTACAGATCATTATTTTTTAGTGGTAGCTATAATGTGTAAACGAGATTTAGGTTAATCCTAGGAGTCAACGCACTAAAGATTTGAATTTTTATCAACCATAAATTGTCATAAAAATTTTTGACAATAGTTATATAGCTTTAGAAATACCCCCCCCCCCCCGGCCAGTAAATAAGTACAATAAAATCTAACAAACAAACTAAATGAAATTTCTTTAATTAGCACTAACGTACTGGCTACAGAATTCTTGTGTCAGTTATTGAGCATGTTTTTACTTACTACAGAATTCTTGTGTCAGTTATTGAGCATGTTTTTACTAGCTACAGAATTCTTGTGTCAGTTATTGAGCATCCTTTTTAAAAAAAAAAATGGCTACAGAATTCAAGTGTCAGTTATTGAGCATGTTTTTACTGGCTACAGAATTCTTGTGTCAGTTATTGAGCATGTTTTTACTGGCTACAGAATTCTTGTGTCAGTTATTGAGCATGTTTTTACTAGCTACAGAATTCTTGTGTCAGTTATTGAGCATGTTCTTACTAGCTACAGAATTCTTGTGTCAGTTATTGAGCATGTTTTTACTAGCTACAGAATTCTTGTGTCAGTTATTGAGCATCCTTTTTTTAAAAAAAAAAAAACTGGCTACATAATTCAAGTGTCAGTTATTGAGCATGTTTTTACTGGCTACAGAATTCTTGTGTCAGTTATTGAGCATCTTTTTACTGGCGGAAAAACAAAAGTAAAAAATCATGTTAAGCCTGGTCCCTTTTGGAACTCAGTACGTGTTAGCGCATTTTCGTATTATGTATCAGTACTTATGTTAGATATCAGCATTATGTAGTTATCAGTAATTGTGTTTAGATTTTAGACATATTTTTATGAATTATCTTGTGTAATGAATATACCTGACATTTTTTTTTATTTAAAAGTCATTTCTTTACATTTTAAAAAAAATTATTTTCTCTTTTATCTAACTACAAGTCACCACAAATGATGACGTAAAACTCTCTAAACTTTTACACACATTCTAATGACGTCAACAAACAAAACAAAAAAAAAAACTAATTCTTTTGCACGCCTTCGAACCACTCTTGAATGCTTGAAAAACTATGTATTCGACTTCCGGCAATGGCGGCCGTTCCTTTTGCTAGTGTTACCTCTCGATTCGAAATATTTTTTGGTAGTTTTAACGGGGTTTTTTAACGGATCGAGTAACTGAGTGTTGATGCACAAATGGCAGGTCAGGACATACAAAATACATATATACCTCATGGGTCTAGGACTTATGGATGCTGAGATCAAAGGTGATGACAGACGGACGGACGGACGGACAAAACGGGTGCAATAGCGCATTCGACTTCTCGAAAATGCGCTAAAAATGACCCTTTTTCAGTCACGCTATATAGATTAAATTTTGCACATAGACTTGTATCACCTAACAATGCATTGTGTCAAAATTTCAGATCGACCGTAATTAAACTAATGCATTTTTAGTTTATTTATATATAAATGTATGGTTGTTGTCTGTTTTTGTTGACATCCACGTGTTTGTTGGAGTTCACTCCAACCATCGGTGACCTCAACCCCACTCGTACGCGTTTGACAGCAAGAGAGTTCAGTCAAGTTCAGCCGGTGCATATTATTTTTAATGTAATCAATACTTTTAGTTTAGTCCAGCCCCCAACCCGACAGGCCTATGACTCAGCTGGGGGTCAGATCATGGCTAAAAGACCATTTTCGAGAGTAATGGCTTCAGAGCTGGGCGTCAGGAAATACGGCCAGGAAAAATTACCAGAGAATGCCGCGACCGAGCAAAAGCGATCCCTGGTGGGAAATTGAACGTAGTAATCAGACACTCATAACACGGATGAGGACTGATCATTGTTCAACACGAAGCTACCTGGACAAATTTAATACCAGAAGGGAAGTGGCCTGTCGCTTGTATGGCTAACCCAAGGAGACGGTGACCCACGTACTAGAAGGTTGCCCCGAGTTGGGCGGGGTCTTACAAGGAGAGGTTGCGGTACCTACGGATGACTACCTCTTTGGCGATGCCCGTTTGATGAGGCTCGCTTGCGATAAATTGAACCGGGTGTTAAGAGCCTTAAGATTCGACCCAAAAGAGAATGAATATTCACTAGTTCTGTCTCATTTATAAGAGATTTATAGTAAAAAACCTTGTTTTTACGGGTTGTTTTTTCTGCCCTTTCTTTCCCCAATTTTTTGCGAACATGAATAACCTTATGGTCGGAAAATCACAGTTTATGGTTTGCAAGGGACGGGAGTAAAGGATGTAGAGCAGGTAATAACAACAGCTGAGAACATGTATCCACGTTTACTCGCTTTTTTTTTTCTTCATTTCTTCGTGCCGCTGTTGGTGCCCGTTCTCTAACCGCTCCCCCGCTCTTTGCAATATCTATGATGAGCAAGTCTGCAGCGTATGCTACGCCTTGGGTCATCTTGTATCAGATATTGATCATGTTTGGAGCCGTCCAGAGAGTAAGTCACGCTATTTAAATTTTTAAAACTCCCTCCTCCCCCCTGTTACAAACTGTCACAAATATTGGACCCCCGCCCCCTAAAGTACGTCACACTTACAAACAAATTTAAAAAAAAACAACTAAATAATTAAAATGTAATATAAAACACAGTGATGTCACTCATGGCCGCACCCCCCCACCTGTCACAAAATGTCATACTTTCTAACGCACCACCCCCTTCTGGAGCGTGACGTACTTTATGGACGGCCCCTTTTTACTAAAGAAGACAATAAGCGCCATGCCTGCTTTTGTTTTTGTTTTTACAAAGCATTTGCCATAAATCGAAGAATGTATCGCTGAATTGGAAATAGCAAAACTTAAAAAAATAATAATAACCAATTACGTCAGAACAAGGTCCATAAAATTATTGCTTACATGTTGACCGCATATTTTATGAGC
Source organism: Radix auricularia (assembly GCA_002072015.1). Classification (NCBI taxonomy): domain Eukaryota; kingdom Metazoa; phylum Mollusca; class Gastropoda; family Lymnaeidae; genus Radix; species Radix auricularia. The sequence goes on from MUZC01000207.1 coordinate 155,786, forward strand.
TTTCGGGTATATGACGTAGCATTATGATATGTCCAAGTGAATAATTATTTATGCTGACCATGACCAGCCTGGAAGGAAATTTGTTGGATTTATATAAAGGAGATGTCGCTTGTTTTTTCGAAGAAACAAATGTAAGGTTCAAATATGTAAGTAAATTGATTGACAAACTAACGGCTAAACATTGGCGTGTGTGTTAAGTGCGGTGCCTTACCTCATCCTCTAAAACTTGAGATTTTAAATTATCAATCCATTGAATTTTCAACTCTCCAGCTTCTATTTATTGTTGTTAATGAAAGTCATCTACGTGGCATAAATTATTGGGTAAGTCGAATTATTGTTTTACTTGTAAAGGGAAGCAAACCGAAAGGAAATTTTGGTTTCTGTAATTTACTTCCTTTATGCCATGTTTCGTTAACTTGATGAAAGCGAGGGGAGACAAATATTGAAAGTGGAGGAGGTGATAGTCCCTCTAGATAAACGCAAATTTAATTATATTGGTGTACCGGGAAATTACTTGATGAATCGTTTCATTAATCTTTAATTTCTTTCACTGATAGGACCTATCCACTATGGCACTATGGGACCTATTCACATGTTCGACCTATCTACTGGTGGGACCTATGCACTGGTGAGAGCTGTGGTCGGACCTATCCACTGGTGGAACTTATCCACTTTTTCGACCTATCCACTGATGGGACCTCTGGTGGGAGCCATCTACTGGTGGGACCTATCCACTGGTGGGACCCATCCACTTGGTGAACCTATCCACTTTTTCGACTTATCCACTGATGGGACCTCTGGTGGGAGCCATCAACTGGTGGGACCTATCCACTGGTGGGACCTATCCACTAATGGGACCTATCCACTGGTGGGACCTATCCACTGGGGGAACCTATCTACTGGTGGGACCTATCCACTGGTGGGACCTATCCACTAATGGGACCTATCCACTGGTGGGACCTATCCACTGGTGGAACCTATCTACTGGTGGGACCTATCCACTGGTGGGACCTATCCACCGATGGGACCTATCCCCCGGTGGGACCTTTCCACTGGTTTGACCATCAACTGACGGGAGTTCTGGTGGGACCCATCCACCGGTGGGACCTATCCACTGATGGGACATCTGGTGGGAGCCATCTAGTGGTGGGACCTATGATGGGACCTCTGGTGGGAGCCATCTACTAGTGGGACCTATCCACCGGTGGGACCAATATGCCAGATAACACGAGAATAATTTTTGTTTATCTCACTTGAACCAAGAGAGATCACTGGCAACACATTACCTACTTTGTTTTATTAGTTTTTGCTGAGGGTATCAGGTAGAACTAATGAGCACTGTCTGGATTAGTTTCACTATTAAATTTCTGTGAAGATATGACCTGTCTTTTGGGCCTTGGAAATTTTTAAAAACTGTTTATAAACAAGCCATAAATAAATGGCCCGATTTCAAATAGTTTTTTTTTTTTTTCATTTTTTAAAAGTTTTAATACCACCATCATTTTAAAGAGGATATTTTAAGTTAATAAGTTATGTAAATAACAGTTTATCGTTGCGATAATTTTTTTAAAATCTCATAACGACAGAGTTTGAACGCTTTTTAATTTAGTCCTGTAAAGATGGGAATGTAGTGCTGGGAGTTTGAGGGTGGTAACTGGGAACAGGCATGGGCGGTATATAAAAGAGTCAAGAGAGACAGTATAGAGGAGTCTAGTGGAGCTCGTCCCTTTCCTCATCGTATCTCCTCTGAAAACGCTCAGTGAGTTCTTCACCAGCTGCCCTCAGTAGGGTGTCTATTTTCAACCGGAGCTTAATGAGGAGCAAAACTATAAGGAACTTTGTATAACTCTCTTGTAGTCTTTTTGCTTTCAGCTCACCAGTATTTTGATCGAAACAGGAATTTCGCTCATTTCCTCCCATGTATTTATCACACGTTGTTAAATATTTATCACCATGTCGACAGAAACATTAGAGACTTCAACAACTGGGCGCCTATGGATGCCTCGCCCACAACAACAGCATTGAAAAAAAACAATCAAAAGTGAAGCTAATTATTTCAGTTAGGTACCCCCCCACCCCCGGGGAAGTATCCTACTTGTTCCCACCTCGCTTACCCTTTGTGACGGGAATGGTTTCATCCCTTTGCTTATTTCCATATTAGGTTTATACGCCAATTATCATGGGTCAGCTAAAATGTTTCAGGCCTTCACTCCCCCCCCCCCAACCCTATTTGACAAGTTATGGTACATTTTACAGTAAAAATAAACACAGAAAATTAATATAACATTAAAATAATAGAAAAAAGGACAATGGAAATTGATGTTAGCAAAATATAACGATATTCTTTATTTTGTGAACAAATACATGAAAGAAAATTGTCTTAGCATTACTAAAGGAATTTTAAAAAAACGGAAATTAAGGGAAAGATAAGAACATCAGAACAAAGCAAAATTGAATAGCAAAGTAAAAAAAAAAAAATGAAACTATTATAAATTCCAATAATTAAAACTTCCCTTTTTAAAACGTGGTAAAGATATTTGTTTTGAACAAATTTAGAAGCGTGACACTGGTATTAAAAAATAAATAATTATTAAATTAAAGAATCTCAATACTTATGTCATAAATTTGTCATGTTATATATTATATGTACACATTATTTTGTAAAATATAAATTTTAAACAAAAAACATTTTGAATGCTGAAATTCTGATTGTTTAATGTGAGAAAAGGAAACTCATAAATATTTTTCCAGTAATTTAAAACACGTTCTTATGATGTCACACTTGTTTCTCATAGAGCCATTATACATGTCATGACGTCAAACTTGTTTCTCACACAGCCATTATACATGTCATGATGTCACACTTGTTTCTTATGGAGCCATTATACATGCCATGACGTCACACTTGTTCTCATAGAGCCATTATACATGCCATGACGTCACACTTGTTTCTCATAGAGCCATTACACATGTCATGACGTCACACTTGTTTCTCATAGAGCCATTATATATGCCATGACGTCACACTTGTTTCTCATAGAGCCATTATACATGCCATGACGTCACACTTGTTCTCATAGAGCCATTATACATGTCATGACATCACACTTGTTTCTCACACAGCCATTATACATGCCATGACGTCACACTTGTTTCTCATAGAGCCATTATACATGCCATGACATCACACTTGTTTCTCATAGAGATATTATTCATGCCATGACGTCACACTTGTTTCTCATAGAGCCATTATACATGTCATGACATCACACTTGTTTCTCATAGAGCCATTATACATGCCATGACGTCACACTTGTTTCTCACACAGCCATTATATATGCCATGACGTCACACTTGTTTCTCACACAGCCATTATACATGCCATGACGTCACACTTGTTCTCATAGAGCCATTATACATGTCATGATGTCACACTTGTTTCTTATGGAGCCATTTTACATGCCATGACGTCACACTTGTTTCTCATAGAGCCATTATACATGCCATGACGTCACACTTGTTTCTCACACAGCCATGAGGTCTCACTCGTTTCTCACAGACAGTAATTCATTCCACACTCAATGATTGTCGGCATTGTTATTTGTCAGAACTGTTCCAAACGTTAAGTCATGGGGCTGCTCCAAGTCTACATAATTTCTGTACCACTACCAGCTATACCATGCTGTTTGTTTTTATCGGTTGATAGTTGGGTTGGCTTGCAGTCAGTGGCGTCACTGGGGGATGCAGTGGGGGCGGACCGCCCGGGGTGACACCAACCCTAGTGACGCCTCTGCTTGCAGTTATTGTCCATTTTTCGTTTGTTTTGATTTCTTTTAATTTTAAATTGTCATTAGGTGTGCAAGCAGTTGTTGTCCAGTTTTTAGTTTACTTTGTCTTGTCCATATGCCATTGGTGCTAGCTTTTGATTGTTTAGTTGTCATTAGGATTGATTTAATTGCACTTGTCCTATAATCAATTGGTTATCTCACACTTCCTGAAGTAAATGTGAAGTCTAATTATTCCTAGAATCTAAATTTTTACATAATCTTTTATTCACGGAGCATTTTAATAAAAGAAAATACCTAATCAAATAATCACAAGATTAAATCTTAAACATTGCCTTTTGTTTGTATTATTGGAAGTCCGTTGAAACATGAAACAATAAGTAATGGGGGTCACCATAACATGTTTAAACAAATGTCTGATTTACCCTGGGACAGAGTGAATTTTCACTTTTTTGTTGTTGAAAATTTCTAATACCATTTTTAAAGAAATTTATTTAGACCAAGAGCACTTATAGGAATTACTAAAATTTTTATTACAGCAATCAGTCATATGGTGTTTGATATTTGACTATACATTACTGTTCCATTATGATGCATATACATTTGAATTCTTACAACAATAAATTATGACATTAAATAATTGAAAGTGCTAGTGTAGGATGCTTACGTTGAGCTCACGGATTAATATAACATGAAAAATTACTGAACAGGGTAATTTTCTTGTTTTCCAAGATCTGTTTAAATAGATTTTTAGCAGGCTTTAAATGCATCAAGTATCAAATATATATTTAAATTAAATAGATCAATAAATTAAAGTTTTGATATAAAATTGTATAATTTAAATTGACAATTCTATGACAGTAAATAAATTTTTTTTTAATGTCAGGATAGTCAGCAAAATACGATTTTATGTCATGATATTATGTAAATTATGGTTGTAATGATAGTGAAGTATTGACTAGTGATGTAATGATAGTGAAGTATTAACTAATGATGTAATGATAGTGAAGTATTGATTAGTGATGTAATGATAGTGAAGCATTGATTAGTGTTGTAATGATAGTGAAGTATTGATTAGTGATATAATGATAGTGAAGTATTGATTAGTGATGTAAAGATAGTGAATTATTGACTTGTGATGTAATGATAGTGAAGTATTGATTAGTGATGCAATGATAGTGAAGTATTGATTAGTGATGTAATGAAAGTGAAGTATTTATTAGTGATGTAATGATAGTGAAGTATTGATAGTGATGTAATGATAGTGAAATATTGACTAGTGATATAATGATAGTGAAGTATTTATAGTGATGTAATGATAGTGAAGTAATGACAGCGATGTAATGATAGTGAAGTAATGACAGTGATGTAATGATAGTGAAGTAATGATAGTGATGTAATGATAGTGAAGTAATGACAGTGATGTAATGATAGTGAAGTAATGACAGTGATGTAATGAAAGTGAAGTAATGATAGTGATGTAATGATAGTGAAGTAATGATAGTGATGTAATGACAGTGATGTAATGATAGTGAAGTAATGACAGTGATGTAATGACAGTGATGTAATTACAGTGATGCAATGATAGTGAAGTAATGAAAGTGATGCAATGATAGTGATGTAATGACAGTGATGTAATAGTAAAACCTAAAACGATGATTCACCATCATGACACAAACTTTCCATAGGAACTTATACTGATATCTAAAGGAACGTCTTTCAGTTCTGACCAGACAATTTCCAGCCTTGTCAACAGCCTCGTCCCATACTTGTTAACGGCTGTCAAATCTTCAACTCGCGGCTGCTTGTCATCCGGGGATTCCCACGTTCTGTAATGATGCAGCAGCGCCTCCGACTCCTTCAGTTTGATGACGGGTCCCATGAACTTCCAGATCAAATGGACTCCAACGGTCTGGACGAATTTCGGGTTCACAAAATATTTGGACCTCGAGTTATGTGGAAATATTGTTTTTTCTCGAGAGGTGTATTTGAGTACAACAGAGTTGTACATCTGAACAGCCTTTTCAAAGCCCGGTGCAGGCTTTGGCCATTCTTTACGGAAAAACGTGCATTGAGCTTGCAAGGAGGCGAAGTTGGGAGAAGACTTCTCAAAGTCCTGGACGAGCTCAGCCCAAGTGTCGTGTTGGCGAGGGATGATGAACTCGTCAATGTCGGTGTAGACCAAGTACTGGGACCGGTTCCGGTAGCGGAGCAGACAGTCGTTGAGGGCCGCCAGCTGAGCGAAGTAGTGCACATCCGGGTCACCTGACGGTGGCCAGGTTTCAGTTTTCATGGTAATGTGCCATGGTAACACCTCGACGTCACCTGCGCGGGAATAGAACTCTAGGACCTTGAAATAAAGAAGATATAGTCAATTTGTAGCTTAGTTTTCCGCTAAAGTATTACATTTGTGGTGTTTCGGATCATTATCTTTTTAGTTTTTTAAAAATCTAGTTCACCGTTACTATTACATTTCTAGTTTTCAGTTCAATACTACATTTCTAAAAAATTCAGCTCAATAAATTTCTATTACGATTTTAATATTTTTAAATCCATCAAATTGGAATTCTTGATTAAGATACAATTACATGCATCTAAAAAGCTGAAGGAACGTTGCTTCGTATAAGTTTTAAAAATGTTTCATCTTAAAAGAGGGTAAAGAAAAAGCTACAGGCTGAAAATTAAATGTAAATTATCACTTCAACATGAACAATATTTTAGAGCATCTAGGGTTGTTTGCAAGCTTATTTCCTAAATAGAAAAGGTAATGTTGATTTTTTAATTACTAAGTGAATTACATTACTATGACTTCCACTGGAATGTCACATTGTTGAGAAAACAAATTTAAAATCAAAAGGTCTATAGTAAATTAAAACATAAAGCGCAAAATTCCTCACAATAATGCCACGCATACAAATAATGCCAAATGTAAAAATAATGACATTATCTGGTCAACATTAGGTCTTGAGCTATAGGTAGTTGGTAGTCTAGACTAGGAGTGATGACATTACCATGTCAACATTAGGTCTTGAGCTATAGGTAGTTGGTAGTCTAGACTAGGAGTGATGACATTACCATGTCAACATTAGGTCTTGAGCTATAGGTAGTTGGTAGTCTAGACTAGGAGTGATGACATTACCATGTCAACATTAGGTCTTGAGCTATAGGTAGTTGGTAGTCTAGACTAGGAGTGATGACATTACCATGTCAACATTAGGTCTTGAGCTATAGGT
>MUZC01000207.1:176214-187188 GCA_002072015.1 Radix auricularia
CCCCCCCCCGAAATATAACACTTATAAAGTTCAAACAAAAAAAGTGTCATATGATGAGAATGCCTGTAACACAGTCTCAGCCATTTATTTCTGTTAATTATCTTAATCCCCCGCGCATATTATTTCGGCCCACGCATATTTTTACGTAACTTAATACAAATACGGCCTTGATTTTAAAAAAAGTTTTGACACCTCTGAGTGAACGTAAAGGGGTCATCCATGAAGTACGTTACGCTCCTGGAAGGGGGTGTAAGAAAGCGTGACAGTTTGTGACAGGTGGGAGGAAGTAAGGTCATGTGTGACGTCACGTGTTTTTTAAGGGTAAAATTTGAATTATTTGTTAATTAAAAAAAAAATACGTTAAAAAGTGTGAGTACTCTGTAGGGTGGGGTGCTGGATTTTTGACAGTGAGTGACAGGGTTGCCCAAGGGGCCGGAGGGGTAAAAATGGTCAAAAAGAGCGTGACATACTTTATGGAGACCCCCACCACAAAATAAAACAAATGGTAAAAAAAAATGATAAACTCCCACCAACCTCCTGGCATGATCCTCTGGTATGAGCTCGACATACGCTTGGACCACCTCTAAAGGGTCGCCCTGTACCCCATGGTACCAGATCTGACAATACAGCTCAGCACTGGGTCTCCCTACCTCTTGGAGGGCTATTATACTGATGACGTCAGATTCGTGAAATGCCGAGTAGACTAGAGCCGAACTTTCTTTCACGGTCTGGAAAAATAAAGCAATCAGATAAATAGATTTGACCAATAAGATCATTTAACCGTCGCAATGGACATGGCAATTACTAGAAGATATGATTAGCATGTCCATTCAATGACCCCGTGGACCATGTTCACTCAATGACGCCATGGAGTATGTCATTTTAATGACCCCATGGAGTATGTCCATTCAATGACCCCATGGCGTATGTCCATTCATTGACCCCATGGAGTATGTCCATTCAATGACCCCATGGAGTATGTCCATTCAATGACCCCATGGAGTATGTCCATTCAATGACCCCATGGCGTATGTCCATTCATTGACCTCATGGAGTATGTCCATTCAATGACCCCATGGAGTATGTCCATTCAATGACCCCATGGCGTATGTCCATCCAATGACCCCATGGATTATGTCCATCCAATGACCCCATGGAGTATGTCCATTCAATGAACCCATGGAGTATGTCCATTCAATGACCCCATGGTGTATGTTCATTCAATGACCCCATGGAGTATGTCCATTCAATAAACCCATGGAGTATGTCCATTCAATGACCCCATGAAGTATGTTCATTCAATAAACCCATGGAGTATGTCCATTCAATGACCCCATGGTGTATGTTCATTCAATGACCCCATGGAGTATGTCCATTCAAAAAACCCATGGAGTATGTCCATTCAATAACCCCATGGAGTATGTCCATTCAATGACCCCATGGCGTATGTCCATTCCATGACCCCATGGCGTATGTCCATTCAATGACCCCATGGCGTATGTCCATTCAATGACCCCATGGCGTATGTCCATTCAATGACACCATGGCGTCTGTCCATTCAATGACCCCATGGCGTATGTCCATTCAATGACCCCATGGCGTCTGTCCATTCAATGACCCCATGCCGTATGTCCATTCAATGACCCCATGCCGTATGTCCATTCAATGACCCCATGGAGTATGTCCATTCAATGACCCCATGGAGTATGTTCATTCAATGACCCCATGAAGTATGTCCATTCATTGACCCCATGAAGTATGTCCATTCAATGACACCATGGAGTATGTCCATTCAATGACCCCATGGAGTATGTCCATTCAATGACACCATGGAGTATGTCCATTCAATGACCCCATGGAGTACGTCCATTCAATGACCCCATGGAGTATGTCCATTCAATGAGCCCATGGAGTTGTCCATTAAATGACCCCATTGAGTATGTCCATTCAATGACCCCATGAAGTATGTTCATTCAATAAACCCATGGAGTATTTCCATTCAATGACCCCATGGAGTATGTCCATTCAATGACCCCATGAAGTATGTTCATTCAATAAACCCATGGAGTATTTCCATTCAATGACCCCATGAAGTATGTTAATTCAATGACCCCATGGCGTATGTCCATTCAATGACCCCATGGAGTATGTCTATTCAATGACGCCATGGAGTATGTCCATTCAATGACCCCATGGAGTATGTCCATTCAATGACCCCATGGATTATGTCCATCCAATGACCCCATGGATTATGTCCATTCAATGACCCCATGGAGTATGTCCATTCAATGAACCCATGGAGTATGTCCATTCAATGACCCCATGGAGTATGTCCATTCAATGACCCCATGAAGTATGTTCATTCAATGACCCCATGGTGTATGTTCATTCAATGACCCCATGAAGTATGTTCATTCAATAAACCCATGCCGTATGTCCATTCAATGACCCCATGGAGCATGTCCATTTAATAACCCCATGCCGTATGTCCATTCAATGACCCCATGAAGTATGTTAATTCAATGACCCCATGGCGTATGTCCATTCAATGACCCCATGGAGTATGTCCATTCAATGACCCCATGGAGTATGTCCATTCAATTAGCCCATGGAGTTGTCCATTAAATGACCCCATGGAGTATGTCCATTCAATGAACCCATGGAGTATGTCCATTCAATGACCCCATGAAGTATGTTAATTCAATGACCCCATGAAGTATGTTAATTCAATGACCCCATGGCGTATGTCCATTAAATGACACCATGGAGTATGTCCATTCAATGACGCCATGGAGTATGTCCATCCAATGAACCCATGGAGTATGTCCATTCAATGAACCCATGGAGTATGTCCATTCAATGACCCCATGGAGTATGTCCATTCAATGACCCCATGGAGTATGTCCATTCAATGACACCATGGAGTATGTCCATTCAATGACCCCATGGAGTATGTCCATTCAGTGACCCCATGGAGTATGTCCATTCAATGATCCTTTTTTGTGCCCTCAAACAACTAAATTCTCTACCATTACACAATCGTAGTATTCCTACTACTAATTACTAGGGCAATAAAAAATCCGCTTAGAACATGTCTCTTCAGACTTCATTTTTCAAATTATCAATAAAACATTTCTCTGATTGATAAAAGTAGCTTATGTGCACCATCACGTCATTATATGTTTTTTTTTTAAATTAAGAAATGAATGTGTAAAAGTGAATGCATTCATTTTAAGATATAATAAAAGCCCAGACTCATTCTGTAACGCTAAAGGATTCTGTAACGCTAAGGGACATCACTCTAAATATTTTATAAAAATTGAAAATATAAAAGTTAAATCATAATCATTTTTTTTTCAGGATTAACAGAGCGTGTGGTGTTTCTCGCCGTAAAATATTAAATGACGTCATTGTTTGAGCTTGGAAAAGGGAACGATATAAAAAGAGTAGGGCTGTTATCGATTAAATTAAATTTAATCGTTAACTTTTAAGAAATTACCGATTAATTAATCGATAATTTTGTTAAGCTAAAAAAAAGATGTATGACGTCATAAAACTGAAAATTTCAAGAGAAGTAATAAAAAGAGGCAATGGAATTTTTTTTTATTGAGTTATTTTTAAAACATATTTAGCAATAATAATGAGTAAAATAACGCATTAAAGTTTAGGCACTTGGGTGAAAATTTCAAATTAATTTTAAAGTATACAAGTAATACAGCTATATAAAAATTGTCTGATGATTAACAAAAACATAAAGATTATCTTTTTATCCCACGTGTTCAAAAGTTATGATTTTTTTCTAAGACCTCATAATCATCTTGTTCAATACCCTGTTTTCCTTCGCATTTTTTGCCCTTTTATGACATTTTTAAAAATGCCCATAACTTAAGTATTGTATTTAATTTAATTTTAAAATATAATATTGTTAGGAGATATATTTAAATATAAGTATTTCAAAATAATGTCAATGAATTTAAATTTTGTTATTGTTAATTAAAAACAATTTTGGATTTTTTTGTATCATTGTCCTTATAAAATAGGTTATTTTTAAGTTTACACTTTTAGAGGCGGTTTTTTAAAATGTTGCAGTTTGTACATAAAAAAACAAACTATTATTAATAATTAATTATTTATTAATAAATCGGAGAAAAAAATAATTAAAAACAATTCTTTAATTTTAATCACTATTTTATCGATTAAAATAATATTAATCGATAAAAACATTTACCGATTAATCGAGAAATTAATCGGTAATTTCCGCAGCCCTAAAAAAGAGCCGTTAATAGTTTGGCTGACGCATGCAATAACATTCACGTAAGTTACTTGAGCTAATGAAAAAAGTCGGCACTGTAGGCGCCCCAACAACCTTGTAAATATATATTTTATTATTTTTTATTATCCGAAGTGCTGTAAGCCCAGCTACTTGCTGGTGTAAGGCGCCATATCAATTCTCAAATTATTATTATTAAAGTGAACTAAAAAAATCAATATGTAATTTATATTTGAGTTTGGCAAACACTTTTAAGTTGCACATTCTATGAAGTTAATGGTGTTTATAAAAGTGATTGCGCTTTCCCCCAGAAAACATTAAATGTAATTAGACCCTCCGGCCTTGGACTTGACCTCTATGTGTGATGTAGCGAATGTGTAATAACTTATGTTAGACATAGTTTTTTCTATTTGACGTTTGCACACCTTAATTTATATTATAGATAATTAGTATTTAGTAAATCGTGTGCTTTATACTTTATCAGACTAGTGTTTAGTTAAGTAAGTACACCGTTCTATTCTGTGTTATATACTAATTTAATAGTGTATAATAGTATAATATTGTAGAGAACCTGATTGTTCTTGTGGTTAGTGTCTCTACTTTTTTTCGCTCTAATCTTTACACAGTAAACACTCTTGGTTACTTATTGTTCAAACACCAACTCAAAGACTGATATATAACTAAATTCGGTTTAATTACTTTCTTCCCTAATTATGTTTACTTGAACACTTATCCATATCTCAGTGTGTCTCCCTATCTGACTGTGTTCCTATCTCCCGTCCCTATTCCTATCTCTGTCTCCCGTGTGTGTGTCTGTGTGAGTGTCAGTCCCCTCTATTACCTGTCAGTCTCCGCCCCCCAATTCCCATTGTCCGAAGTTAACTGTCAATCATTGTACAACCCCTCATAAAACATGGTGGGACTGGTTTGACTGGTGAGACCCCTATCCCCAGGCCAGATGGCCCATGTGTTACGTCGTGAGTTCACACCTCCGTCCAGTCCCTTGGACACCGTGTCTAACACCAGAGCTAGACTTATGGTCAGCCTGCTCAGTTCTCGTCTTCAAAGGATCGTTCGCGGCTTCCGTGCAACTTGATTTCCCAATTCAAGTGAGGTAACATCAGAACGTCACATTTCACATTTCTGGCCCTCTGCCGACTACCCACCCTTAGGGCTTCCACACACCCTTAGGGCTTCCACACACCCTTAGGGCTTCCACAATATACAGCTCATTACCCCATCAATCAACTGGGCTCACATAGATTTACATTAATTAGCAACACACATACATACTTATCAAATCAATCAATATAAAACATTCATATCCTAAATACAATATGTAATGCAATTACGGTGCATATAAAAATAAGCTACGTTTATCATTTTAAAAAATGTGTCATTGTTTTATAAAATTAATTTTAATAGTAAATTTTGAAGAGATTTGTCTTTAGTGCAGTCTTGAAAGGCATCAGTAGTTGGAATACTGCTTATGTGTAATGGTAGAAAATTCCATTGTTTGGGGCACAAAAGGAGAACGACCTTTCGACAAACGTTTCCGTCGGTGTCTTGGGAACAGATATAATATGTGTGTCGTGTGTCGGTAAAATAGCGTATCTGACGAGTGAGTGAGTAGACAGACAGAGGTTCATTAAGATAAGAAGGGCATGAGTCAGAAAAGAAGTTGTGGCAGTGAACAGTTTGTTTTCAATTCATGCGTGTAATTGGTAATGCTTGTAATTGGTAATCCTTGTAATTGGTAATGCTTGTAATTGGTAATGCATGTAATTGGTAATGCTTGTAATTTTTAATGCCTGTAATTGGTAATGCTTGCAATTGGTAATGCTTGCAATTGGTAATCCTTGTAATTGGTAATGCTTGTAATTGGTAACGCATATAATTGGTAATGCTTGTAATTGGTAATGCTTGTAATTGGTAATGCATGTAATTGGTAATGCTTGTAATTGGTAATGCATGTAATTTATAATGCTTGTAATTGGTAATGCTTGCAATTGGTAATGCTTGTAATTGGTAATCCTTGTAATTGGTAATGCATGTAATTGGTAATGCTTGTAATTGGTAACGCATGTAATTACACCTTATTCTAACAAGTCAGACCTACAGGCGAGCCAAGACAGCATGGAGTAGGTTTCGCAGTTAAGAAAACCCTCATACCATCCATTGAACCCTCATACCATCCATTGAACCCTCGTCTTAAGGCATGGAGAGGATCGTCACTCTAAGACTTAGATCATCTGCGGGCCCAGCAATCTCTCTTAGTGTGTACACCACAACTCACTGTTCAACACCAAAAGAGAATTATCAATTCTATGGAGCTTTAGACCAGGCATTAGCTAGCATCCACAAAGACGAGGCGGTCCATCTCCAAGGAGATTGAGCGACCACGAAGCCTGGTCCACACGGTCGCTTTGGAAGGGGAAATATAAATGAGAATGGACAGAGGGTGCTGCAACTGTGCTGCCCACGAGGCTTGTGTGACCAACACTGTATTTCAGTGCAATTATATGCAACAAATATCTTGGAGACACCCTCGCTCCCACCAATGGCATCAGCTCAACCTCATCATCATCAAGGCGTGCACTACAAGCAAGCGTCCTACTCACCCGCAGCTAACACAGTGCCGACTGTGACACGGATTATCCCTTGTGGCCAGCAAAGTACGAATAATAAGGAAAAACTTGGACCAAGAAAAGGATGTATACGCATCAACACCTTCTGCATGAAAGTCCCTGTGAAAACGCAGATGTTCACTGACAAAGTGCATGAAGGTCTCTGAAAGATGACCCCATACGTCATCATTGACTCCAAATGGTCGCATCTCAAAGGCATGATATATATACCAGCATTAAATGCCTTTGGCAAAAAATCTCACAAAAATTAAAAAAAAACACGGACTGGTTTGATGAACATTGGGACAAGATGAAACCTGTCACTGAAGCCAAAATGTAATCTCTTATGGCCTTCAAGGAAAAGCCTACACCCAACAGGCAGCAGCCTTAAAAACAGCCAAAAAGTCGCATGTCAACGTGCCAATGCCTACATGCTTAACCTCTGCTCAAGCATACAGTCAGACCCAAACATTGGGAATGCCAAACCCATGTACGAAAATATTTAAAAAGCAACTGGCCCTTTGACATCAAAAGTTGCCCCTAATGTTCAAAAGTGGAGAAATTATTCAAGACCAGACAGCGCAACAGTCACTACAATCTCCAGCACCGCTCTAGATGACATCCCTTTATGCCACCTATGGAAGAATTTGATGTCGTGCCCACACAGGAAGAGCTGAGCAAAGCAATTAAACTCCTAGCTTGTGGAAAAGCCCTTGGGAATGATGGATTACCCTCAGAGGCTCTACATAGTGGAAAGACAGCTTTACTCCAACCTTTGCACGAGCTTCTGACCCTCTGCTGGGAATAGAGCTATATCCCCCATGACCTAGAGGATGCAAATATAGTGACATTATATACGAACAAGGGCGACAGAGGTGACTGCAATAACTATCGGGACATATCACTCTTTAGTATTGTAGGAAAGGCCTTTGCCTGTGACATACTAACACAATTTCAGAGTTTAGCCTCCCGAGTTTATCCAGAATCTCCATGCCGTTTCCGAGCCGTGTCAGTCTACCATAAACATGATGTTCTCCATACAGCAGCTCCAGGAAAAAATGAGAGCATGTGGTGTTTCTCGCCTAAAATATTATATGACGTCATTGTCTGAGCTTATATTTTAATTCTGGAAAAGGTAACGATGTAAAAAGAGTCTTTGAGGATTTATAATTGTACATTTCAGGAAATTTAATATTTGGTATTTATCAAACAAGTTACTGGGGCTTTCGAAAAATGTGGTTGAAAAAGCAACCCTAAGTTGTTATATAACAGCGTTTGCTCTAAGTGTTTACATAACAGTATCATTGTATGTATACATAGGAAGAGTCATTTTATTTACCTGGAACCCAGCCTGATGGTCAATGGACTTCATGGTCAAACCTGGACATGTCTCAGTTGAGTTCAGACTGTCCATTGTTGTTGATTGGTGATAGTATCTGTCTTTGACCATTGACCCTACAAAATATTTTACAGGTATATATTTTGTGACGTCCAATAACTTAAGATCGGTCAACATAAGACGCAATAATCTTTTAAAATATTACACTAAGACTAAATCAGTGAGGTAAATAGTCCTATGTTTGGTTATTTTATGAAAAAAAATTAAGTGATAATTTATGTCTTTAAAACGGCACGTGACAGCACTGGACTGGCGAGAAATATCGTGTAAAAGGCCATGGTGACAGCACTGGACTGGCGAGAAATGTCGTGTAAAAGGCCATGGCAACAAAAAGTTATGTTGCAAGCCATGGTATTCAAATTGACATGTGACAAGCCGTGACACCAAAAAGACGTACATTAAGTCACCACATCAAAGTTTCATTTTTCCTCATATTTCAGTCTCTGTTCCTTAAATTGTTCTTTGCAGAGATCATGTTTTAACGGCATTCGTTTTTAATTCTCAATTCCTATACCAAAGAAGTCCAAGGTTACCTCATTGACACCAGAAGACTCAATGTTCCCTGTGAGTTTCGCTTGTTCATTTTGTATATATATTTTAAAAAATTAAACTGGTGTTGAAATCATAGATTTTATGAGTGCCACATTTCACCACCGACAAACAAAATGTATATAATACTTATCAAAATGTGCTGCGCGGCAACTGAAAACTCATGCGTGGTGCGGTCGTGCAGTCACTTTGCATAGAAAAAAAAACGTGCGGAGTTTGTTCATGGCGCCTTAAGTCCAAGACATTCAAGAAACATGTTATGCCTACTTACATAAAGCATCGTGTCCGTGTCCGGTCTTGTAGCCACTGTTCGCGGACTGTAAGAAGACAAACAAGTTGATTCCGATGACAACTGTCACCGCGATGACCACACCACGGACCAACTTTGTCAGGTTGATGCGCATCTTGGTCTGGTCAAGCTGAAGCTGTTGTCATTTCAATTCAATGATACAGCAATCAGCAGTCTAGGATACAGCAAACAGCATTGAGGGTGACGTCTACTGTATTACTTTGAACTGGGTCACACCTACCGAAAGTAGAAAGTAGGAAAATGTTGAAAACGCACTTACTTACGTGTTGAACACGTACATGGTATCAACCTCTTAGCGACACACATAAATCTTGTTAGAATAACATAGACCCACAACGTTTTATAAATAACTGTTGATAAAGGTGTTTGATAAAACCAGTGCGTGCTGTGAATCATTGCGCTGCACGACATTCAGCGCGGTGGAATGTCTGAAACTGAGGCTATGCGTGGTATGATTCAAACTGAGGTTTGAGAGAATGCGTGGTATGATTCAAACTGAGGTTTGAGAGAATGCGTGGTATGATTCAAACTGAGGTTTGAGAGAATGCGTGTTATGATTCAAACTGAGGTTTGACAGAATGCGTGGTATGATTCAAACTGAGGTTTGACAGAATGCGTGGTATGATTCAAACTGAGGTTTGACAGAATGCGTGGTATGATTCAAACCGCGTTTTGACAGAATGCGTGGTATGATTCAAACTGAGGTTTGACAGAATGCGTGGTATGATTCAAATTGAGGTATGACAGAATGAGTGGAATGATTCAAACTGAGGTTTGACAGAATGCGTGGTATGATTCAAACTGAGGTTTGACAGAATGCGTGGTATGATTCAAACCGAGTTTTGACAGAATGCGTGGTATGATTCAAACTGAGGTTTGACAGAATGCGTGGTATGATTCAAATTGAGGTATAACAGAATGAGTGGAATGATTCAAACTGAGGTTTGACAGAATGCGTGGTATGATTCAAACTGAGGTTTGAGAGAATGCGTGGTATGATTCAAATTGAGGTATGACAGAATGCGTGGTATGATTCAAACTGAGGTATTGCAGAATGAGTGGTATGATTAAAACTGAGGTGTGACAGAATGCGTGTTATGATTAAAACTGAGGTATGACAGAATGCGTGGGATGATTCAAACTGAGGTATGACAGAATGCGTGGTATGATTCTGAGGTATGACAGAATACGTGGGATGATTCAAACTGAGGTATGACAGAATGCGTGGTATGATTCTGAGGTATGACAGAATGCGTGAGATGATTCAAACTGAGGTATGACAGAATGCGTGGTATGATTCTGAGGTATGACAGAATGCGTGGGATGATTCAAACTGAGGTATGACAGAATGCGTGGTATGATTCTGAGGTATGACAGAATGCGTGGGATGATTCAAACTGAGGTATGTCAGAATGCGTGGTGGTATTCTCCAAACTGAAATATTCAAAAAGCCCGGTTGTGTCACAATTGCACTAGCGACACAATATGTTGTGTAATAGACTTCGTGGGAACAATGCACGTCATGTCGCAATGCGTGCTATGACACAATGCGTGGTGTCATATTTTTAATGAAAAATGAAAACCTGTGTATCTCCAACAAATAAAACTGTGTTGGTTTTGGTCCTATTGAAATAATAATAGCATTGTGACATTGTATTGTGATAGGGACACAAGATACACAATCGGTGTAATTACAGGTAACCCGAGACCAACAAGATGTGGTGACAATTTGAACACATGCAAGATTTCGCCAACACAATAGATCAAATATTGTCTCCACTTCCTCTTCTACAAAAACAACCACCACCCCCTGCCCCCC
>MUZC01000207.1:187211-235889 GCA_002072015.1 Radix auricularia
CCCCCCCCTCCCCCCCCCCCCCCCACAGTTACCGGATCTACAAGCAGCTGAACAAATGACGACAGAAATATTGGCTGTAAAGGGAAGTATTCTCTCCAATCTCCTTGTATCATGTGGAAAAAAATTTGAATAAACTGAACAAATTATTCATTTTCTAAATGAAAAATGTTAAAACTCACAAACACACATATTATCATTATCAAAAATTTGCTGCGGGGTAACTCTAACCTGCTTCGCAGCGGCTGAGCGAACGCTTAAGAAAATTAGTTGGGCATTTTAGGGTTTTTGCGTGGGTGTCGCCGGGCGGGGTTGTCTCAAAGTGAGGTGAAGTCAACTTCAATTTTGACGACTTCATCAAAGAACAATCTTCAAAGATGTCCCCTTAATGCTTTGAAAGCTCTCATTTACAGACGCGTTATTGACCGACACAGTTTTCGCACACAAAATTGCCAATAGACACAGTTCACAGACACGTTGTATAAACCATATTTCTTACTGCGACGACTTTGGCAGTTATGTTATCTCCTAACGTAGACGGGCGGCGGGCCCGCGGGCCAAACCCATACATCCCATTATGTCCAACACAACAAGCCGTACAATGCATCTCTAATTCATATCCTTATTTTTTCTGTTGACGATTATTTTGTCAACAAATGAGTACGCACACAGTTGACAGAGTGAACAGAAAGGTTGTGTCGCATGGGTCACCTCTCTTTAAATTGCATTGTGGAATCAATTTTTAACTCGCCTGGAATCCTCAGGGGAAGAGAAAAGTGGGAGGACCCAAGCAGACTTAGAGAGGTTTGTTTAAAGTGATCAAAAAGCCGTGGTCACATGGTCACAACAAAAAGGGAGGCGCACAACACAGAGATAGGTTGGATGATGTGATCGAGGCCCTATGGTCGTTAGTGGTTAAGGCCCTATGGTCGTATGTGGTTAAGGCCCTATGGTCGTATGTTGTTAAGGCCCTATGGTCGTATGTGGTTAAGGCCATATGGTCGTATGTGGTTAAGGCCCTATGGTCGTATGTGGTTAAGGCCCTATGGTCGTATGTGATTAAGGCCCCATGGTCGTATGTGGTTAAGGCCCTATGGTCGTATGTGATTAAGGCCCTATGGTCGTATGTGGTTAAGGCCCTATGGTCGTATGTGGTTAAGTCCCCATGGTCGTATGTGATTAAGGCCCTATGGTCCTTATGTGGTTAAGGCCCAAAGGTCGTATGTGGTTAAGTCCCTATGGTCGTATGTGGTTAAGGCCCCATGGTCGTATGTGATTAAGGCCCTATGGTCGTATGTGGTTAAGGCCCTATGGTCGTATGTGGTTAAGTCCCCATGGTCGTATGTGATTAAGGCCCTATGGTCCTTATGTGGTTAAGGCCCAAAGGTCGTATGTGGTTAAGGCCCTAAGGTCGTATGTGGTTAAGTCCCTATGGTCGTATGTGGTTAAGGCCATATGGTCGTATGTGGTTAAGTCCCTATGGTCGTATGTGGTTGAGGCCATATGGTCGTATGTGGTTAAGTCCCTATGGTCGTATGTGGTTAAGGCCCTATGGTCGTATGTGATTAAGGCCCCATGGTCGTATGTGGTTAAGGCCCTATGGTCGTATGTGGTTAAGTCCCCATGGTCGTATGTGATTAAGGCCCTATGGTCCTTATGTGGTTTAGGCACTAAGGTCGTATGTGGTTAAGGTCCTTTGGTCGTATGTGGTTGAGGCACTATGCGCATATGAGGTTAAGGCCCTATGCTCGTATGGGGCTTTCACGGATTTAGAAGTTCAAGGAGAAAATCATAATTTATCTAAAAAACGTAAAACAACTAGAGATCTACATTTTGTTTGAGTAGGGTGACGTCCTGTGCTGTAGGGTGACGTCCTGTGCTGTAGGGTGACGTCCTGTGCTGTAGGGTGACGTCCTGTGCTGTAGGGTGACGTCCTGTGCTGTAGGGTGGCGTCCTGTGCAGTAGTTTTGAGACTATATTCAGAGTTTTTGTTCCATTAGAACGCGTCCAACCTAATTTGACAGAGGCTAAAGTTCACGCACTGAACCGATACAACTCAAGATGGCAAACACGTTGAAGGCGGCAATAAACAGCTAAGATGATAACATTGCCGGAACCCATGAGATGGGGGATAAGACTTTTTACACACATTTATTCAACTTACCCCCTACAAGTTTGTGTGTCTGTCTGTCTGTCTGTCAGGACACTTGAGAGCGAAATTAAATACACTTCCCCATTATATAGCTAAAACTTGCTCTTCTTTGATGATAATTGTTAACAGCTGTTAAAAAATAATAATAATGAAATATATTATTTAAAAAAAATACGAATCCAATGAAGTAAACTAATCTACTTGCTTATCTTTTGATTGAATTCACATTCGAAACTCAATCTACCAAAATATGTTCATCTAATCCATATACGTTTGTGCTAATTAAAATGTATTCAATCCGTGTATGCTTGAAATGGTTTAATATCCATCTTGCAGGATGTTGTACATCCCCTTTTCGTTATCATGGGCCTAATTGCTGAACGACTAATTACAATTAGAGGACAGAAGTGATCTAATCCACCTTCGTATCACACCTCGAGGAACGGAACGGCCTTGGTGTTTTATATGCGATTTCGTTGAGGTCTGGTCATTTTGGTGACCTCCCATTATCTTAAAAATAAACTCAATGCTAGAAGATACATATGTAAGTGTTTTTCCTCGGGATGGGGGGGGGAGACAAGCCACGGGTACTATCTTCGTAAGATTTATAACTAACGCTGTTGTGTGAGTGCAGGTGTGTGTGTGTGTGTGTGTGTGTGTGTTTGTCTGTGCTTGAGTGTCAAACAAAATGAGGGGTGATACTGCAATCAGTTTTATAAAATCTTCGATTATTTGGATTTCACCACAGCTAAGTTTCTATTTTTAATTTTTTATTTTGATATTCGTTTTATTTGTGTACTAGATTGTGCCGGGGCGCCGTGGCGCTTGTAGCGCCCACTTTTTTTAGGGTGCCTACGGCGCCAACATTTTTCAAAAGCCCAACTAACTTGTCCTTTTTTGATAAATACGAAATATTAAACTTTCTGAAATGTACGCAAAGTATTTAATAATAGGGGTTGTATTTTGCGCACCGATACACACCAAACAATGACGTCATCATATTAAATATTTTTACAGCGCTAATCACTATACGATTTTTCAACTGCTATAGACTGTTGTACATCGTTCCACAGCGTTCCACATCCAGTGACTATTATATTATTTATTGTATGTCCGTTGAAAAAAGGCTCTTTGCCGAAACGTTAGCTGTTTTGTTACGTCCTGTCAGGCTAACGCTTATCTTGTTTACGTCTTTTCCATTTAACTTGAGTGTAAATAAGCTTTGTGCTTTGGGGATATATTCCGGGCAGAGTTGACGCGAGCATTGCCAAATATATCAGGCTATTTTCGAAAGGCTGAATAGCCTAGTTTTTATTAAAAGCAAGACGTCCTTTCATTTTCTACTTTTTTTTATAGAAAAGAAATGTCGTCATGTATTGTTCTAATATCTAATGCATTGGTTAAAACTCAAATTTTATTTCTTAAAATGGCAATGAAACAACTAATAAATCTCAGCACATCATCAGAGGCGTCACTAGGGATGGTGTCACCCGGGGCGGTCCGCCCCCACAGCACCTCCTTATTGACTCACTGCACAACATGTTTTTGAGAAACGGAAGATTGACAACGAGAGAGGAAACCTGATCGACAAAGAGGTCGGGATGGGGTAGCTAAACATGGTCAGTGTCGCTAAACCTGGACAGCGTTGCTAAACATGGTCAGTGTCGCTAAACCTGGACAGCATTGCTAAACGGACTGTGTAGCTAAACCTGGACAGCGTAGCTAAACATGGACAGAGTAGCTAAACCTGGACAGAGTAGCTAAACCTGGACATCGTAGCTAAACTGGACTGTGTAGCTAAACCTGGACAGCGTAGCTAAACATGGACAGTGTAGCTAAACCTAGACAGCATTGCTAAATAAACTGTGTAGCTAAACCTGGACAGCGTAGCTAAACATGGACAGTGTAGCTAAACCTGGACAGCGTAGCTAAACTGGACTGTGTAGCTAAGCCTGGACAGCGTAGCTAAACATGGACAGTGTAGCTAAACCTGGACAGCGTAGCTAAACATGGACAGTGTAGCTAAACCTGAATGGCGTTGATAAACTCGGAAAACGCCGCTTAACCGGTAAAGCGTTGCTTAACCTGGGCTACATACTGAGATCGCATTCTTAGCAAACACAGTCGCGATAAAGCGGATTTTGGTTTTAGCTAAACCAGGACAGCGTCCCTAAAGTAGACAGAAACCTTTAAACCAGGAAGTATTGAAAGCCTAGCAAGCAGTGAGCAAACATCTTGAAATAACAATGAGAAGACATTTGAATGATGTATTGTTTACTACGTGGATTACCTTTAGCCATTGTAACATTCTAGCATGAGTATGTGACAGTACAGCATGGCAATGTAACATTCTAGCATGATTATGTGACAACACAGTATACCAATGTAACATTCTAGCATGATTATGTGACAGTACAGCATGGAAATGTAACATTCTAGCATGATTATGTGACAATACAGCATACCAATGTAAGATTCTATCATGATTATGTTTCCGTACAGCATACCAATGTAACATTCTAGCATGATTAAGTGACCGTACAGCATTGCACTGTAACATTCTAGCATGATTATGTGACCGTACAGCATTGCACTGTAACATTCTAGCATGATTAAGTGACACGAAAAACATGGCAATGTAACATTCTAGCATGATTAAGTGACCGTACATCATTGAACTGTAACATTCTAGCATGATTATGTGTCCGTACAGCATGGCAATGTAACATTCTAGCATGATTAAGTGACCGTACAGCATTGCACTGTAACATTCTAGCATGATTATGTGACCGTACAGCATTGCACTGTAACATTCTAGCATGATTAAGAGACCGTACAGCATTGCACTGTAACATTCTAGCATGATTAAGAGACCGTACAGCATTGCACTGTAACATTCTAGCATGATTAAGTGACCGTACAGCATTGCACTGTAACATTCTAGCATGATTATGTGACCGTACAGCATTGCACTGTAACATTCTAGCATGATTATGTGACCGTACAGCATTGCGCTGTAACATTCTAGCATGATTAAGTGACCGTACAGCATTGCACTGTAACATTCTAGCATGATTATGTGTCCGTACAGCATGTTAATGAAATACTTTTATGTTTATATATTACAGCGTTAGAAAAGAACTTGTCAGGTCAATTGTCAGATGTAATCATCTGGCATGCGAGTGTCATATGTCATGTGTAAATTTATTATTACATCTTGGTTTCAGAAGTCATGAATATTATCATCAATGAACATGCAGTGGTGTGATAAAGTCCATACGCTCGAGTCTAAACTTCGTCTGAAGTTTTTTAAGCTATAGCTCCGATCATTATGGCCCATATTGGGGGTTGGCCCATATTGAGGGTTGGCTCATATTGAGGGTTGGCTCATATTGAGGGTTGTCCCATATTGAGGGTTGGCCCATATTGAGGGTTGGCCCATATTGGGGGTTGGCCCCATATTGGGGGTTGGGCCCATATTGGGGGTTGGCCCATATTGGGGGTTGGCCCATATTGGGGGTTGGCTCATATTGAGGGTTGGCCCATATTGAGGGTTGGCCCATATTGAGGGTTGGCTCATATTGATGGTTGGCCCCATATTGGGGGTTGGCTCATATTGAGGGTTGGCCCATATTGAGGGTTGGCCCATATTGGGGGTTGGCTCATATTGATGGTTGGCCCATATTGAGGGTTGGCCCATATTGGGGGTTGGCCCATATTGAGGGTTGGCCCATATTGGGGGTTGGCCCCATCTTGAGGGTTGGCCCATATTGGGGGTTGGCCCATATTGGGGGTTGGCCCATATTGAGGGTTGGCCCATATTGAGGGTTGGCCCATATTGAGGGTTGGCCCATATTGGGGGTTGGCCCCATCTTGAGGGTTGGCTCATACATGCTCTGTTGAGATTATACCCTGTACGGCTGCTCAATTGTGCAATGTTCCCTCTTAGGTTAGTTGGTATTTGTGCAATGTTCCCCCTTAGGTTAGTTGGTACTGGTGCAAAATAATTTGAATTTTTTTTTTTTTAAATAATTAAAAGAAAATAAAACATAGAACTAAGTGTTCAAAGACACACAAAATCAATATTTTTGTGCAATATTTCACAAAAATTGCTGCGCTGTTATTCTGAACTGCTGCGCGCTGTCGTGGGGCTTAAAGGTAACATTAGTCTTGTGAACATAATGAATGCCCGTATCTGCAGAAGAGCAACGCTGACGAGAGATAGAGAGAAGTTCAGTGAGAAAGGAAGGTCAGATGTTGGAGAATTAGTAGCAGAGAAAGGACATCTTGTAGTCTATAGGTGCTGTTTAGAGAAGTAGTAGCAGAGAAAGGACATTTTGTAGTCTATTGGTGCTGTGTGCTAAAGTAGTTGAGTGATTTCGGTGTTTTTTTTTTGTTTTTTTTTCTGTCGGGCATCTGAATTTCGTTGTTTAGCTTTGACTCTCTTGAAATGATATACAAAATTAAAACAAGAAAGAACATGAGCACAGACTAAGGTTTTTGTTGTACTAAAACAAGAAAGAACAAGAGCACAGACTAAGGTTTTTGTTGTACTAAAACAAGAAAGAACAAGAGCACAGACTTAGGTTTTTGTTGTACTAAAACAAGAAAGAACAAGAGCACAGACTAAGGTTTTTGTTGTACTAAAACAAGAAAGAACAAGAGCACAGACTAAGGTTTTTGTTGTATTAACTGTTGGGTAGTAAATAAGTGGAGGATTGAGCTGAACCGAAGACTTATAACTAAAGCTGATTGAAAACGTCCAAAATATAACCATTTGTGTCTATATACCACAAGGTATCGTTTGATATGTGTCTCTGTGACTAAAACTAACTTTTTAAAAGATGTTTCCAGGTGCGGCTATGTAATAGGCATCTAAAGTTAATATTTCAGATGTGTTCAAATGTGTATGCACAACAAATCATCACGTTTCATTTGTGTCAAGGTACGTTAAGTTCAAAAAATAACTTTTCATATGCGCTACAATCTATACATGTTCCAACGTTAGACATGTCAATGGCCTCTATCCCACTCATAAATTGTCTCACTTAACATGCTAACCGCCGACACTTACCTTATCGGTCCAAGTCGACTTTCTGATAACGCCTCGACGACTGTTTTGGGCCACGGTAGCTAAAGGAAGTCGCCTCAGATCGCGCCCATAAAACCCCCGCATAAAAAGCCCTTTATATTATCCAGCTGTTGTTTACAGTTTATCGACCATTGAAACCATCAAGTTTTACATCTTCTCTCCTCTACTCCTGCCACCATTCCTAACACTTAGATGTTCACTTAGCTTGACTCAACTCACACACACACAACACACTTAACTACAAACAGAGATACAATAAACTTATAACCAAATAAATAAACAGTATAATCTCATAGCGGAAAATAGCACCGTTCTATTAACTCCAAACACACATGGATTACTATATAGATCTACTTCCTCACAGATTGAAGCACAGAAAAAAAACATTTTTTTTTAAACACGGAGATAACACACTTTCTTACACACAGATAACAACACACTTTATTACTTACAGATATCAACTCTTCCTTGCACACTTACCATTTTTCTATAAAACAAAGTACTTGAAGTGTAGTCGAGCCTGAACTCTTCCACTTGTAACACGAGGTCGTAACGTAGCAAATATTTTAAAGAAACAGAACTCTATAAGCACACAACATAATCTCTAAATTATTTGACTCCCCCGTCAAACATGTCTTCAGCTATGTATAGCGAGCCTTAACTGACCGCACTATCTTTAAGGTAAACACCTCTGTTAATAACCCAGCTATCTCAATCACAACCAAGCCACGCATGTATGCATACTAACCTCTATATCTCGCTCAGTCAGATATTACAGTTTATTACGTCATTACTATCTTAGACACCCAGAAATATAAACTCCTTACACTACAATTGACATTGTAACGAAGAAACATGGCTATTTAAAGACGAACTAATTAACGAAAGTTGCCTCACCACTGTACCAACTTATGTTATCTCTCCAAATTATCGGTTATGTTAACGTCTACTTTATCAGATATGTAACGTGTCCACTTTACAGGCATATATGTTATCTGTCCATTTAACAGGCTATGTTAACTAACTAATATTGCCAAGACTGCTTCCTTACTACCCAACCAGTTATATTGCTTCTTAACTTAATTAGTTTTTTGAAGCAATATAAAGATAATTTTGGCCGTTGTGCGCATTTCTATTGTCTAGTTAATTAAACAGTATATTAAAAGACATAAATAAAAACATGTTAATCCCCAGTAAAAACTTTAAAACTTCAAGTTCAGCGCTTAAACTCCCGCAATTCACCACCACACAAAAACTACAACACCACACAAAAACTACACCACACAAAAACTACAATACCACATAAAAACTACACCACACAAAACTACAACACCACATAAAAACTATACCACAAAAAAACTACAACACCACACAAAACTACAACACCACACAAAAACTACAACACCACACAAAACTACAACACCACACAAAACTACAACACCACACAAAACTTCAACACCACACAAAACTACAGCACCACACATAAACTACAACATTACACAAAACTACAGCACCACACAAAAACTACAACACCACAAAAAAACTACGTGACGCCCCAGTTTTAACAGATTTCCTAGAATGTGACAAGTTATCAAAAAGACTGAAATTCTTTGTGACGATCCCTATCCCATGTTTTATTTGCAGGCAACTCTTAGCAGTGGAGAAGAAATTCAGAGAAGGAATGAACATAAATCTTCTTGACGCAAAAAAGACTTTTGTTACCTTTGATATAAATCGCCCTGATATAGATTTAGCCTGAAGAAAGTGCATCATGAGATGATGTACGTGTCGTGTTCTTAGAAAGGACTGTGCGCAGATGGGTGATTTTTGTGTGTCTTGTTTTGTTAGTAGCTGAGTGAATTGTTTTCCGCAGCTTCGAGATTTGTTACAAAACAGTGGCGGCAATAGGGTTGGTGTCACCCAGTGAGGCGGCTCAAGGCGTCACCCCTTGTGATGGTGTCACCCAGTGAGGCGGCTCAAGGCGTCAACCCTTGTGATGGTGTCACCCAGTGAGGCGGCTCATGGCGTCACCCCTTGTGATGGTGTCACCCAGTGAGGCGGCTCATGGCGTCACCCCTTGTGATGGTGTCACCCAGTGAGACGGCTAAAGGCGTCACCCCTTGTGATGGTGTCACCCAGTGAGGCGGCTCATGGTGTCACCCCTTGTGATGGTGTCACCCAGTGAGGCGGCTCATGGCGTCACCCCTTCACGACTTACCCCATTGACCTTCCCCGAGTGTGCGAGTGCCAAATAACGGGAACATGTAGACTGTTACGCGTTGGTGTCAGCCTTTGTGATGGTGTCACCCAGTGAGGCGGGTCATGGTGTCAGCCTTTGTGATGGTGTCACCCGGTGCGGTCCGAGCCCCCTGCCCTAGTGACGACGCCTCTAGCAAACAAATGAGATGATAGTAGCATCAACTTTATTTGCTGTTTATGTTTGAAATTTATTAATATTTTTTGTTCCTATTGTGAAGATCTACTTGTTTTAAGTAGCTGAGAAAGTTATTTTTAGAAGCTGGGAGAGTTGATGTTAGTACTTTGGAGATTTATTGTCAGCAACGGTTAAATTTCTCTGACGTGAAAACAGAAAACGACATTTCCTTGTCATTTCTGAACACGACCATATCAAGAGGGATAGGTACCCCCTTGTCTATATATGCAAATATGCACACCAAACAAAACATACCTTATATAATCTCAGAAGCTGCAAGTCAACATCTCTACAATGGATAGTTTGCCTTCACCCTCTTAAGTTAGTTTTCCGCTCATCTGAAAAAGGATATTGAACCATGGCCTCGTATTCGGTTCTCAGAAAAGAAAACAAAACGCTTAGGTATTCAAACAGATTTTTGAAATGGAAATTTAGATTATTGAATTCGGTAGTGCTAATTTATTGTCAGCGTTGTGTCGATGTTGTGTGTGTCGATGTTGTGTGTGTTGGTGTCAATGGTGTGTCGATGTTGTGTGTGTCGGTGTCAATGGTGTGTCGATGTTGTGTGTGTCGGTGTCAATGGTGTGTCGATGTTTTGTGTGTGTCGGTGTCAATGGTGTGTCGATGTTGTGTGTGTCGGTGTCAATGGTGTGTCGATGTTGTGTGTGTCGGTGTCAATCGTGTGTCGATTTTGTGTGTGTCGGCGTCAATGGTGTGTCGATGTTGTGTGTGTCGGTGTCAATCGTGTGTCGATTTTGTGTGTGTCGGTGTCAATCGTGTGTCGATTTTGTGTGTGTCGGTGTCAATGGTGTGTCGATGTTGTTTACAGTGTGTCAGAAATGTGTTAATATATAAGTTTCCGTGTGCCGGAAAAGTGTCAATGAAAATTTAACGTGTGTCATGAGTGTGTCGGTGTGTAAGATTCTGTGTGTCAGCAGCCAGTGAAGAATACGTTTATATGTGTGTCGGTATCGTGTGGCTACGGCTACAGTCACAAATGTTTTGCCTCAACGACCCGCTCTGTGCTAGACTGATTGTCCAAATTTCAAATAATAAATAACGCCAACATTTTAAATATATTAAATCGGTGCTAATATAAGTTTTCAATGTAAATTATAAATCTTTGACTAAGACAGTTTTAAATGCATGCCTAGAGCGGTTTTAAATCTATGGCCACGGCTGTCCTTATTTTTAAATCTACCATTTAAAAACTGTGGCATTACCACTACACGCCTTTTTTCGTTATAAAAAAAACTTGTAAAGCACTGCAATCACAATCATCTTTAACGTAAGTCAAAGAACACATTTACGGGAACGTCGCCTATCTGATACTGATAGAAACAACCGAGTCCTTCATCTGCCTTATTTTGATCACAAGATATCATAGCTGCCCGTATAGATAAACTACGTACCGTTTTGTCCTTGTCTGTAGCTCCACTAAGAGAGGGGAATTCATGCTGTTAAGTAGACTGTCGATATCCAAGTCCTTGAAAAACTGAGGTTTGTCTGTCAAAGAAACACACTTGGAGTGACAATCAAATTTAACGTTCAATGTTTTGTTGGTGATCAGTTCAGTTCTGCTTCCGCCTTGTAGCGATCGACGGTTCCCATCACGTTGTCTTAAGACCCCACGTTTTTTTTTCCAGTGATCTCTGTTGACGTCAAGGGATCTCTTTGCAGTTATCAAGTTGAGGTTATGGGTAAAAGCGAAGTATGTCGACCGTGACGTCACGGTCCTGGCGGCCTTCTTTGTTGTTATAGTACGTCCTTTAAAAAGCTTTAAAATTAAAATTCTATAGCTATACTTAACCCAAACCCTAAAACCTTCAATTTTCCGAAAATTATAAAGCTATACCTAACCCAAACCCTAAAACCTTCCATTTTTGACAATCCTTTTGGAATTTATAGAACTCTCTTTTCCAGCAACCGGTAGCACCGTGACGTCACGATCGACTAACTTCGCTTCAGCCCAAGTTGAATCCTCAATTTCGTCTCTATTAAAAAAAAAAAAAAAAAGAAGAAGAAGAAAAGTGATCCAATTTTTATTTTGGGGTGCAACATGTGATTATCAAGAAATTCAATTTGGTTATCACATGATCCCATTTTGATATTGATGGCTCTCAAGTTGTTTTCAAGCGGGCCACCGTTGTTAGCGTATCTTACAGAGAAATAAACAAGTAGTCCCATTTTTTGCTATCATGGGTATTGTGTTTCCTGTTATCAAAGAATCAAATGTTGTTTTCGATGCACTCATTATAAGCCAAGAGCGGTGACGGGTGGAGAACGCAAACGTCTCATTAATTTTTTTTAAATTGCGGTTAACTTTGTAAGATTTGAGAACTCCTCACAAGTAAACCCCTTAAGTTAACTGTAGTAAAATCTAGGTCACGTAGCGTGACCTCGTAATGCCCTGGCCCAGGGGACGTTCTTAAATTTTATTTTAAAGAAAAAAAAAAACACTTATAAATTTAAGAGGGTTTATATATGAAACGAAGCGAGTTAAGGATTTAAGCGTCTCATTGTATTGCTCAGGGGCTGTCCATAAATTACGTCACGTGATTTTGGCGATCTTTAACCCCTCTCCCCGCTTGTTACACTTAGTCACAAAAACTTAGACCCCCTTCACATATTACGCCACAAAGCTTTAAGCCCCCTTGCCCCCGCCCCTAAAAGCTTATTTTCTAATTGAAAATTGGCATGTCGCAAATTACGTTTTGTCATTTGACTATGTATTCAGTGTAAGACTGCAATCTAATATTGCAACACATGTAAGCCATTCAAAACGTCATTAAATAAATTGAAAGCAATCACTATTTAAGTGAAACTTTGATTTGAAGTGGCGCGTTTCGATGTGATGTAACATGTCTGAGACACCCGATCGCCCTCGTCACACATCTTTACAAATGCTCGACCCCTCCCCCAGTCTAGGCGCGTGACGTTATGTCTGGACGCCCCCCCTCAATCAAGTGGTTGTTAGATATTCCAGTGGAGGTAAGATAAGTGGGTAAGTCGTTGGGTGAAGGAAGGTGCGACGGTAATAAATAAATAATGGATAGCATTGGTCGGTGCTGCATATTGAATGGCATTAATCTGACGATTAGTTCAGGGTGACAGAATGTGTCGCGATTGCAGTTGGCTCCGGGCACGTTATAACAGCCGTGGACACTGAGTGACTTCGAGATAAACCTACATAGATCTCACCCTAAATATAGAGCAAAAAACTAAACGTACACTTTTAGGACACGACTCATAGCTCTCCGCCGCCCCCCCTCCTCTTC
The DNA here is from genome assembly GCA_002072015.1 of Radix auricularia. Taxonomy (NCBI): domain Eukaryota; kingdom Metazoa; phylum Mollusca; class Gastropoda; family Lymnaeidae; genus Radix; species Radix auricularia. The sequence continues at coordinate 200,165 of MUZC01000207.1, forward strand.
CACCCGAGTCTCCCGAACAACAAAAAACCAGTTTGAAGACCACGAGATCACGTGCTACTTTCCACAGAAGGTAGTGGACGGTTTATCCTGAGGCGAATGGTTCTCAGTCTCTTAAAGCTACGGTCCATCAGTGAGCCTCCTCCGTGTTGTGGTGACCCCCCATCCCTCAATAAAAAAAGTAATTAAATGGCGTACAAATAATAATTTTTACTGCGAGAAACACCACACGCTTTTTTAAACTGCAGTGCACTGTTGTACTATTTCAAAAATAACCTTTAATTTATAAGTATTTTCTCACACCTTTTATTAGGGCTGCGGAAATTAACTATACATTTCTCGATTAATCGGTGATTTTTATGATTGAAATTATTTAAATCGATAAAATACGGACCGCAATGAAAGGAGGTGTTCTAAACAATACTCCTGATTTATTTATAAATAATTATAATTAATAATGGTTTCATTTTTTACGTAAAAACTTCGGCATTAAAAAAAAAAAGATTTTTAAAGTGTAAACTTTAAATTAAGCTGTTTTTATAAGAATATTGATATAAAAAATTAAATATTATTTTTAATTATTTAAAAAAAATAACAGAATTGAAATTCATTGACATTATATTGAACTACTTATACATTAAAATAAAAAATGTAAATTGCCTGTTTTTTTATACTTCTCATGAAATGTTCAGTTTAATGACGTTATACATCTTATTTTTAGCTTTAATCAATATTATCGATTAATTATTCGGTAATTTTTCAAAAGTTAACGATTAAATTTAAATTAATCGATAACAGCCCTAATTAAAATATAAGCTCAAACATCTATGATGTTACGGATCCATCCAGCCTGGCAGTGAGTGACTTGGGCCATTATACTGTTTATAGGGTGTTCCTGTGGAGATCTTTAGAGTCATCCTTCTTATATAGATCTTTTGATACATCCCTTTTATTTAGTTCATTACTAGTAGTCTTTGTTATATAGCTAATTACAAACAAGCTTCTGAAACAGCTCTTTACACACACACACACACAGACACATCTACTATTACATCTCTTTAGATATAGTCGTCTCATAAAACTAGTTAATCCAGCATTATTATATAAGTCGTTACATAGTTATCTTGTACAGGTCTTCAAATACTTAAAAAAATCTTTCTACATTCAGTCTCTTTACATAATTCTTTACTCTACGTGGTCTCATATTACAGTTTACATATAGTTCACTACATTATTTTGTATAGAGAGTTCGTATAATTATTGGTTTAGAGAGCCTCCCATCTGTAGCTTTGTGTGGATAATCCCCTTGCATTCATCCTTGCATTCATTCTCATTTTTATTCTTTTGCATACAAAATAAAGGCTCTATTATAAAGGTTAGGTAGAAATTTTAGGTAATCCCGAAACGAAGCAACAAATACTTATGAGGTGGTCGAGTGGCAGCGCGCTCGACGAGCGTACCGATGTCACGGGTTCGAATCCATGCGAATGCAAAGATTTGTTCACTGAGTCCAGCCAGCTCCGAATGGGTACCTAACAATAGTTAGGCGGCTGGGTAATGCGGGGAACCCTCATAGCCGTGGACTGTGACCGCTGCATCACTTGCCAACTGATCATCCTTCAGTTATCTTCTGCAGAGAAGGAGCGTCTGTTCATCTAAGATAAGATCTATTCAAATGCACTGCCGCTCTTCCCGGGTATGTTTAGTCAACAAAATAAACGAGAGCTACTTCCTTGTGCCGCTACGCCGTCTCTAGAGACTACGACACTGAAGAGACAGTACATTAAACTGGAATAAAGTAGGCACAACCTGTTAGAACTCGAAGAGGACGACTTGAACACGGTCAGAAAAAATACCAGCAACCACTGGACTGAGACAATCAAACGTTTTCACGCTTGGTTTGATCGGCATTCTCTAAATAGTCCCCTCCTCTGCACCGTTAGGAATGTGCCCTCGGCGTGGACCACTAATTATAGTGGTATTTTAGACCCAGGCCTCAAACTCGTGGCCTGTGGGGGGTAAACGCAAACTAGCGGAGCGATACCTGAGGCACGGTACCTTAAGGCAACGTTTAATAACAATTATGTGGCCTCGCTGAGTGTTAACGTGACCCGTGACTTTATGTCAATAGATCTGTCCTGTACTTTATTACTTCAAGCAATAGGCCTTGTCGGAATAGGAGCGGAAATCTATTTATAGAAACAATGAGACCTTTTTTTTAAATAATAAAAAATACGATTCAAGATGTAAATGAAGGTATACAGAGAGAAGAAAGTACCACATCAGCTGTTTGTTAATTCTTCGTAAATTTAGACAGCATATTGGCTTATTGGAGTTGAACAAGAAAAAAACCTTTTCGTAAATTTACTATGTGAACAATTCGGAGACTGTATTTATGCTGCAAAACATTGCTCCACTAAAATGTAATCTAAAAATAGAACGTTACTCGATGAGTTGTCACGATTTCCAAAGTCCGGTTTTATAAATGAGAAGCCATATTATGCATAGTTCATACACTATTTTTTTTTAAAAAAAACCTAAAAAAAAACAACAATTAATTCAATATAAATCCTTTATATCCGAGACGTATCTATGAGGATGTTCATTATAATACGCAGGGCAAAACAATCCGAAAATACAAAATTCTAATTATGTGTCGTAAAACGTGTTTAATATGATGCGCACCGATCGTGAATATATTTTTAAAAAGTACTGTCAAAGTAATGCGCACCTTATTGTGCGACATGAAAAGTTGTTGAACATAATACGCACCACAACACTCTATCTAAAAAATTAACACCATATAAAGACGATATTGCAAGGCACAGTCCATTGAAGAAGAAAAGAGACAGACCAAGGAAGAGTTGGGAGGACAATATCAAAGAGTGAACCGGCCTGTCATTTAGCGACTCCCAGAAGGCAGCTCAGAACCGTGACACATGACATGAGATAGTGTGCAGCTCAAAATGGTGCCCCAACGACCCAGTGTCGGGTTAAGGGACAGTTCAGTTCAGTCAGTAAAGAGATAAATAAAATCATTAAAAAATTTAGTAATTCAATTACTGTCCATTCGATCGATTAGAAATTTTGAGACATCATTTTGATCCTTGGCAAGAGTCTGCCTGCAAACTTTCAGCTCGCTAGCTTACGAAAAAGGGGCTTAAAAATCGATCCAAAGTTTTTTCGGCAAGGTCGGTCGGTCGGTCGTACGGTCGGTCCGTCGCACGGCTCAGACACCACAAGTTAATATAAAGGATTTTAAAAAATAAACCATAATTTTGAAATCCCGCTATGTCTTCTACGGCGCTTTTACTCTTCATGTTATTGAAACTTCACTTCAAGCAAAGTGATACTTGAATTTGGAGTGTTACTTGGTGGATGATCATTTTTCATGTGTTATTATAGGTGTACGTTGAACCAATTTTTACATTGTCTCGGGAAGAAAAATCGGTTCGGTAATACAAAGGCAGAGAGTGTTGGGGACCTGTGAGGTAATCCAAAGGCAGAGAGTGTTGGGGACCTGTGAGGTAATCCAAAGGCAGAGAGTGTTGGGGACCTGTGAGGTAAAATTTAAAATCAACAACGGGAGAAGCATCGCGATGTAAATTCATTCACTGGTGTTGAGAGCACAAACATATGACTGTCTCTAAAACTGTCACAATATTAACCCATTCATAATATGACAATTCTTGGTCAAACCTGTTTAGTAGCTAAATCGCTGGCAGGTCTTTGTTCCACTCATCAGTTCTTTGTTCCGCACATCAGATCTTTGTTCCGATCACCTGGTCTTTCGTTGAATATGCCTGAAGTTTGATAATGAGATATCTAATAATGTGTAAATTTCATCAGTTCCAAAAACTTGAAGCACTGGCAGTTGAAGGATTTTTTTAAATTTTTTTTTTTAGAGGAAACGGAGTCATCAGAGGACAATGTTATTTTCTTTAATCGAGACACATCGGTTTAGTATAGGAAACAGAGACTTCTGTTTTAAATTGCGATTAGATTTAAATTTCTTTTGCTAAATTTGCTTAAAGGGAAGTTTTGAAGCAAGGCGAATTCTGCAGACTCGGAAACTCCTATAATTACTAATGAAAGTCCTCAACTATGCTTAAAGAAACAAGTAATAAAAAATTAAAATAAATACTCGAATGAGTATTTTAAAAGCAATTTCCAACAAAGAATTTCCTTTTTTTCAAGGGAAATCATTATAGATTACATTAAAAGTCATTTCAAATAAGTAATTCTGAAACTTAACAAAAAATGACGTCATACCTGTCACGCTACGTCACACCAAGAATGTGTCATTATGAAGCGAATCGCGCAACAATCTAACACATGCATTTACAACGCGGGATTACATTAAAAGAAAGTAATTTCCAATCAATAATTTTGAAACTAAACAAAACAATTGCTAGAATATCTACATAATGCTTTTAAATTTACGGGAGTGGAACTAAAATTTTTTTTTTTAATTCCTTCTCCAACAATGTTCTAAATATTATTAGCTCCAATTTGGCGTTTGTTTAAACCCGATTGATGGTATAGTTGGCGAGAAATAGACGAAATACTGATATTGTTTTCGAATTTTCCAGTTAATCCAGTAACCCTTTACGGTAATTGTTTTGGCCCGTGCACATCCCTGGGAATTCCTTAACATACATGCAAAAACCCCTAACCCACTATCTGGTATGGGGCCGTCCATAAAGAACGTCACGCTATTTTTGACCAATTTTAACCTTCCTTCTCCACCCTGTCACAAATCATGGACCCCCACCCACCCCCCCTAAATTACGCCACACTTTCTTACCAAAATATATTTTTTATTAACAAATTTTTTTTATTTAACATAAAACACCGTCACGTCACACATGGCCGGACACCCCCCTTCCCCATTGTCACAAACTGTAACACTTTCTTACACCACCCCCCCTCTGGAACGTGACGTACTTTATGGACGGCCCCTATAGTTCAGAAGGAGTTGCCTGATCAAGCTAGAACAGACCGCACAGACATTTCAAATATATAATTTCCCAAGAGAAATTACGTTAGTAAAATTGATTTTTGCAGACCCCTTTTTTATCCTTATAAAAGGTACACGCTTTGGTCTTTAAATAGGACTGATCTTCAGTTATGCACACATAGAGCTAAATTGAAAAAAGTGAAGGCTGGAAATTATTATGAAGTACTTCCCTTTCTCCGAAACTCCATTACATTTCACGTTTGTTCAATAAAGCGGATCTTAATACATGTTGGGCATTGTTGGTGGCGCATATTTGTGTGAAAAGCTCTCCATTACCACGTAAGACCAAAACTCAGTACCAAACTTTCTGATGAACCTCTTCAAGACAAACCTGGAGTCTCAATTAATTCGTCATTCAAGACAAACCTGGAGTCTCAATTAATTCGTCATCCAAGACAAACCTGGAGTCTCAATTAATTCGTCATTCAAGCCGAACGTTGCTCACAAGTTCGTATTATATTTTTTATATTTCTTATAAGGCATTGACGCTAAAGGAAATACGTTTTGTGGCGGTTTTGAAACAGTTATCAGGATAGAGAACTTAACACAGTTATATGTTGATAACCTCGAGTCACGTGTATATATCAACTTATCCTGGGAGGAATTTACATTCAGATCTACTCGGAACGAGCATCAAAACTAGGGTCTCATTCAATCTGGTAATAAACTGTTAATATCCTACTTGACTAACATCTAAGGTGACCGACATCTAACTTAAATGACATCTAACTTCACTGCCATCTAACGTGACTGACATCTAACCTGACTGGCATCTAAGTTGACTGACATCTAACGTGAATGACATCTAACTTCACTGCCATTTAAATCGATTGACATCTAAGTTAACTGACATCTAACTTGACATATCATCTAACTTGAGTGTCGTCTAAATCTTCTGCCATTTAACGTGCCTGACTTTGCTACTGATTTCAACACTATGTTTTGTGCCATCAACAGTTTTCATTAAGTGCAATCCGAAGTCAAATGAACATAACTAAACCTTTCAAATAACCCAAATTTTGTCATCTTCATGTCGAGAAGTGTTTATCAGGAAGTGTGCAGGAAGTGGCGTGTACTGTGCTGTCCGTTCTCATTGTGTGTAATGCATGGCCAGCGAACAGTTACAGCAAGATGGATAACAGGTAGGGTTAGATAGAGAGCAGATAGTGTTGGATGGAGAACAGGTAACGCTGGATTGAGGACACGTTTCGTCGAGTGTTTCGATCAATGAATCTCAGAATTGTGTTAACTGACATTATTTAGCCGAGGACTAATGGAAATATCGCGTCCATGTCTAGTAACAGCGTTGACCTAAGCTGCGTCTGATGTATGTCCAGCGTGCCGCCTCGTGGCCTCATCGTTATCATATGTCAGAACTGTCCCACTTAAAATTTGTAGAGATATTTTACAGCCAAGACGGAGACAGTCGAGTAATCAATCAAATATAATGACCAGAAAGGCTTGTGGGCTAGTTAATTAGAAATGTCCATACAGGCGGACGGGCGGGGGAACTTGGATCTAAGCAAATGGCTTTGGTGTAACTCCGAAACTGAGCAGGATCATCAGATTACACATAACTTGGACAGTCGTTATTAATCATCGAAGGCTTGTAAATGAGAAATGTCCAGGTTGTAAGAGAAGAGCACAAAGTTAATCATAGAAAATATACATTTTTTCTCAGGTGGGGAAATAGATTAACCTGGCGAGGAATCTCTAGAGACGTCACGTGATTGATTCGATGACCAATGAAAGGGGACTTAAAGGGGACAAAGATTAGATATCAGTCCGGCGGTGTTGGATGGGAGGCGGATTAAAGGAGACAGGGGGTGAGACGGTGGATGAATGAGTGACCTGAAAGAAGTCGGGAGAAGAAACGGCTGTTTGGGGAATTATAGGATAGTAGGCAGGATATACGATGGTTGGGGGGGGGGGAAGGGTAAGTGGCAGAAGAACACATTGTGGGTGAGGGAAAGATAGGGTATGGGCAGAAAGACAGAGGGTGCGTGAGGGAAAGATAGGGTAAGAGGCAGAAGAGGAGACGGTGGGTGAGGGAAAGATAGGTTATGGGCAGAAAGACAGACGGTGCGTGAGGGAAAGATAGGGTAAGAGGCAGAAGAGGAGACGGTGGGTGAGGGAAAGATAGGGTAAGAGACTGAAGGACAGACGGTGGGTGAGGGAAAGATATGGTAAAATGCTGAAGGAGAGACGGTGGGTGAGGGAAAGATAGGGTAAGAGGCTGAAGGACAGACGGTGGGTGAGGGAAAGATAGGTTAAGAGGCTGAAGGAGAGAGGGTGGGTGAGGGAAAGATAGGGTAAGAGGCTGGAGGACAGACGGTGGATGAGGGAAAGATAGGGTAAGGTGCTGAAGGAGAGACAGTGAGTGAGGGAAGGATAGGGTAAGAGACTGAAGGTGAGACGGTGGGTGAGGGAAAGATAGGTTAAGAGGCTGAAGGAGAGAGGGTGGGTGAGGGAAAGATAGAGTAAGAGACTGAAGGAGAGACAGTGAGTGAGGGAAAGATAGGGTAAGAGGCTGAAGCAGAGACAGTGAGTGAGGGAAAGATAGGGAAAGAGGCTGAAGGAGAGACGGTGGGTGAGGGAAAGATAGGGTAAGAGGCTGGAGGTGAGACGGTGGGTGAGGGAAAGATAGGGTAAGAGGCTGAAGGTGAGACGGTGGGTGAGGGAAAGATAGGGTAAGGGGCTGAAGGAGAGACAGTGAGTGAGGGAAGGATAGGGTAAGAGACTGAAGGTGAGACGGTGGGTGAGGGAAGGATAGGTTAAGAGGCTGAAGGACAGACGGTGGGTGAGGGAAAGATAGGGTAAGAGGCTGAAGGTGAGACGGTGGGTGAGGGAAAGATAGGGTAAGAGGCTGAAGGACAGACGGTGGGTGAGGGAAAGATAGGTTAAGAGGCTGAAGGACAGACGGTGGGTGAGGGAAAGATAGGGTAAGGTGCTGAAGGAGAGACGGTGGGTGAGGGAAAGATAGGGTAAGAGGCTGAAGGACAGACGGTGGGTGAGGGAAAGATAGGGTAAGAGGCTGGAGGTGAGACGGTGGGTGAGGGAAAGATAGGGTAAGAGGCTGAAGGAGAGACGTTGGGTGAGGGAAAAATAGGTTAAGAGGCTGAAGGAGAGACGGTGGGTGAGGGAAAGATAGGGTAAGGTGCTGAAGGAGAGACAGTGGGTGAGGGAAAGATAGGGTAAGGTGCTGAAGGAGAGATGGTGGGTGAGGGAAAGATAGGGTAAGAGGCTGAAGGAGAGACGTTGGGTGAGGGAAAGATAGGGTAAAAGGCTGAAGGAGAGACAGTGGGTGAGGGAAAGATAGGGTAAGGTGCTGAAGGAGAGATGGTGGGTGAGGGAAAGATAGGGTAAGGGGCTGAAGGAGAGACGGTGGGTGAGGGAAAGATAGGGTAAGAGGCTGAAGGAGAAAAGTTTGGTGGGTGAGGGAAAGACCAAATAGAAGAAGCGACCAGACGGTCGAGTGATAACAAAAGCCACTGTATTAAATAGAAATAAAAGCGGAAATAATAAACCAGTGCTTGTAATGGATTGCTATTGGCGGCAGTAAGTCAGTTATATTGTCATCATTACCAATACAAATATAACGCACATGTTTCCATTATACAGCTAGCACCTGCAACAAGCTGTATGCTTCTGCTAGCAAGCACACTTGTGGCCAACACAAAATATGTATAATAAAACATTTGGCGACGATTGTAGGAATTATAATTTCAAATAAAGAAACAAACTGGTTTGCGGCTCTTTTTTCTAATTTAAAATTTTGCTACACATGAAAGTTGTTCGTCATGTTGTAATCGATTTCTTTAAATGAATTAAAATATAATATTATAGAGGCCCCTTTAAACAACAAAATAAAGTATTATCTTTTTTAATTATTTAAAAGCCTTGTTTCTTAACACAGAGACGTCGCTAAGGTTGGCGTCACACATGGCGGTATGCCATGGTATCACCCCTTCATGACTTCTATATATATAAGACGCATTTGTTGTCCGTCTGTCTGTCTGTCTGTCTGTCGGTCTGTCTGTCTGTCTGTCTGTCTGTCTGTTCCCTAATAACTCAAGATCCAGACAACCCACTACAGTGAAATTTAGTAAACGTACACATAATTATATGGGGAAGGTTCTTAAATAGGTTTCGTTTCATAAATTCACACTCATGGGCTACGGGGGCCCAAAAAGATTTTTTTCCTTATTTGAGCTATATTAAAAATGAAAATCAACAATTTTTCTATTTCTCGAGGGGGCAGAAGCATGAAATTTTAGGTAATTGTTGAGTACACTTCTGCAGTGGTAACAGGTGAAAAAAATATTTAAAATTATCACTTACAGGAATCCCCCATTCGACTATTTCCCGTGTAGGTATTAGAATGAAACTTTGGGAAGTTGTTAAGTACACTCTTCTAACGCTAATTTGCAAAAACAAATTTTAAACTTCCCACTCATTGGGGGCTGGGGGCCCAAACTTTCTTTTTCTTATATAAAAAACTCACCCATCACTAATTCTAAAATTTACCGTGTAGGTAAAACAATGAAACTTTTGGAAATTCTTGAGCATACTCTCCCAACAATATTGAAAATCGTTCCCTCAATTCCCACTCCTATGGGCCGGGGGCCCAAAAACATTTTCCCCCAGTTATTTGAGGTATATAAAATTACAAATAACTAATTCTCCTATTTCCCGAGTAGGCAGAAGCATGACATTTTAGGATTATTGTTTAGTACATTTCCCAAATTATCGCAGGCGAAAATATATTTCAATTATCACTTTCTGGGGTCCAGGGGCCCAAATGTTTTTTTTCCCTATATGAGCTATATAAAAATTGAAAATCACTAATTCTCCTATTTCCAGTGTAGGTAGAAGTAAGAAACTTTGACAAGTTGTTAAGTACGCTTCCCCGCCGATATTTTGAGAGAAAGAATTTTAAACTTCCCACTCATGGGGAGCCGATGGCCCAAATGTAGTGTTTAAAAAAAAAATATATGCTATATAGATACTGAAAAACCCCATTCGACTATTTCCCGCGTAGGTAGAAGAATGAAATTTTGGGAAATTGTTAAGTACAGTCTCCTAACGCTAATTTGCAAAAATGATTTTAAAATTTCCACTCTAGGGGGCTAGGGGCCCAAATGTAGATTTTTCTTACATTAAAAACCGTATTATCTCTAATTCTTAAAATTACCGTATACGTAAAGACATGAAACTTTTGGAAGTTTTTGATCACTCTCACCCAACAAAAATTGATAAAAAGTTTTTAAAAATTCTCACTCAGGGTGGGGCTGGTGAGCCCAAATGTATGTTTTTCCTTAAATGAGCTGTATAGTCTCCAATGGTAACAGGGGAAACATATTTAAATTATCTCTCTAAGGGGGCCGGGGCCCAATGTAGTTTTCTTCTTTATATGAGTGATATAAAAAGTGAAAAATACTAATTCTCCTATTTCACGTTTAGGTAGAAGCATGATACTTTGGGAAGTTGAGAAATACATAATTCAATGGAAAGAGTAGTAAACACTCCCCTGGGGGCCGGGGCCCAAGTGTATTTGTTCTGATATAAAAACAGACTCATCACGTATTCTCTAATTTTCGGTGACGGTAGAAGCATAAAAGTTTTGAAATTTGTTGAGGAGGCACTCACGATGACAATTAACAAAGTAAAATTTTAAAACTCCTTCTCATGTGGGGCCAACGCTTATAAAATAAAAAAAACCCACTAAATTTCCTATGTCCGAGTAGGGAGAAGTATACAATTTTCGAAAGTTGTTGAGTACACTTCTGCGATTGTAACAGGCGAAAAAAAATATTTAAAACACTTATTGGGAGCCTGGTGCCCAAATATTTTTTTTTCTCATATAATCTATATAAAAATTGAAAATCTTTAATTCTACAATTTGGAATAATGGGAATTCGGAAAGTTTATAATTACACTACCACGATGGTGCAGTCTTAACTGAGGTGCCAGAGTCTTGGGATTGCTGGTATAGAAATGCAGACACAATGCTTTTCTGATAGGCAATTGTATTTGAGCTGCTTTAAGATAAATTTATCTTTTTACTTCATGCAAATAAATAGCATAGTACGCTTCTACAGAAAACCTCATTTAAAGCCCGTGAGAAGCCGGGTACTTGCCTCTAGTACCCTATAGAATTCCGAATCTTTCAGTGCCAAATAACGGGAAAAAAACAGAATTTTAAATTTTTGTGTCATCCCCTGGGATGATGTTTTATCCGGGGAGGCCCACCCCCACTACACCGACTTGCACGGCACTAAACATTCAGATCAATTCACTCTGCACTAAAGTTTACCAGGAGAAACTAACCTTGTCTTTAAAAAAATTACACAAACTATTTGTGTAAGAAAACAATAAATGTAAGCTTTATTATCAACTAATACAAATAATGGTAAACGTTTCGGCTCATGCCTTCATCAGTACAAAGTAAAATAACATAAATAATTACTTTGTACTGATGAAGGCATGAGCCGAAACGTTTACCATTATTTGCATTAGTTGATAAAGCTTAAATTTATTGTTTTCTTACACAAATAGTTTGTGTAATTTGTTTCTTATTAAAAAGCTTTATGCAGTCCCATTCTGTATGATGTCTTAAAAACACAACGTTAGGGCTACAGAAGGTCATTTGATTGGCCAGTGTGCTGTCCCCACTTGAATGTCGGATCAGCTTTGTGAGAATGTATACAAAGTTAGTGCTCCCCATCTGTTAATGATTCAAACATAGCGATGGATCGTGGCTGCCGTAACTTCATTTATTTCTCAGAGGGTACAGCAAACATTTCATGAAAGATTCACATAGGGATGGCGATGATTAACCCCAAAAAGGGGACCTAACTTTTAAAATTGAAACTACATTGTCATAAGGCACAACCCATCCCTCTCCAAAGCCCCCCCCCCCCCCACTTCCACACACACACAACACAGAGAATCCAGAAATGATACACTTTATGGTTATGGTTGTAGAAAGGTTCCTATTGGCTTCTGACACCATGCGTTACATCATTGACCTTAATACATGACATTTTGGGTTTAAAAATAGGTTTTGCTTCACTGGCAGGAGGACATCCTGAATGAGAAATGTAGGATTCTCGCAACCCATGCCCAATTTTTGTAGCAACTCAACCTTGTCCTTTCCACTTTTTTTCCATCTTAAAGGAAAATCCCTCTTTAGCCCTTGATATAACTGACAACGCCACAAAGGATAACAGCATTAAGTTATTGCTCCCCCGTCCACCCGCCCACAATTAACCTTGATGCAAGATGTCATCATATGCAAATTTAATGTAGACAAGAAGACGTCTATTTCTATGATTGAAAATGGGATAGAAGAAAAATAGCTTCATGTGTTACTAACATACACATATAGTCCTGCACAAACTACATATAGAGCTGAATTGAGAGATAAACACCTCCAAAACAATTGATATTAAGTTGGGAATAAAGAGAAACGTGGTAATGTAACAATAATCGTGTCATGGGGCATACAAATGACAGCTTAGCCGAGTGCAAAGAAATATTGCACTGATTGGTTTCACAGAGAGAGAAAAAAGACAGATTTCAATAAGCTTTCTTATTTAGATGTGAGTGAATTGGGTAACAACTGGAAATAGAAATTAAATCTTTGGCACCCTTTAAAAAGAGCCCTTATCCTGGCTAGCTCTTCTAATCTTCTTTTCCTGATTTCTATACTCATATTTGTAACAACTTTAACGTTAAGCACGCTGACTATCGAAGTTAACCTAGTAGCACGGCCCACGCGACAGCTATATGAATATAGACATAGAAATGACATGGTATAAAAACTTAAATATGACTATATCAGTCAGGTCACTTAGACAAGTGGCTCTTTCTTACCACGTGATATCCTACATGACGTGAATGAGGTCAGACCTTTTTCCCTGACGCTGATTCCTTTCGTACTTCCTTCCACAGCCTCCTCATCTTAAAGAATCTCCCAACAAAGGGAAGTCACTTGGACGTCCTGTTTCACAGCGTTTGACTAAACCCAAATACACCGCGGGTCGTCAGCTCACGCACCCTATTCCTCACAACACCGCCCTACTCCCCAGTCCCTCCTGGCACTCAGGACTCTCTGCCTCCAGTGCCGCCCTCTCTTCCACCTTATCTCCCTCTCTCACAATCACGACGAATATTGATTTGCCTTGGACAATTCGATCTCATCGCACCCGGTCGTTGGGGCGGCTAGTCGTCAGTGCGGTGTTCAAAATATAACAGCAATGTTTGTGACGAACTTAAATTAATACATCTGTCCTCGCCCCAAAGAGATGTTGGAACGACGTATTAACTGTGAAATTCGGCTCATAATGACAAATGGTATATTTGACGTACGTACCTAGCGTTTTTTTTTAGAGAATATCCGGTAAACGATACTAGAAGCACTTTTTTGATTGCTTCTGTACTAAGAATCAAGAATCTGATGTTCTACATACAATACATGGGGTGTTTACGATCGCTATCGATCTTCCATTAGAAATTATTTAGCACACATTCTCTAATGGAGTAGATATATATTCTCTGTCCTCCTGGATTGTATTGTTAAGATAAGTGTTACATGTAATTGTAAAATTTCTCAGTCCTTTCACTTGCATCTTATAAATATATTAAGAATATCGGTTTGAACAATAGAAAGACAAATCGAAATCACTAAAGAAAATTTAACTTGTCAACTTGTTATTTGTGTATTTGAAAGTTTCATTGAAAGCTTTACTGTCTGTCTCTTATTAGGGCATCTGTCCTCATCTTTAGTTCGTTTACAACATGGTTTAAGTCTAAGTGAATGAAATAAAAATATGAACAAGAAACGAATACTTAAGTGCATTAAAGTCATTTTCTAAAATAAACGGAAAAAACGATATTACTTGAGATTATCATGCATTAACATCTATTTATAAGAACATTCTATGTCTTCTTTTGGTCTTAAGTTGGTTGTCTAGTTTGACATTTATCACTGATACCGTGTACGACTGAAAAAGTGTGTGGGGGTGGGGGTGTCATGGTAAGGACACCTAAGAGAAAACATATCTATATATATAATTCTCCTCATGGTTCAACCATGCCGGACACCAAGCTGTCTAGCCCCACTGACCGTTCAGCTGGCAAGAAACGGTAGTGCAGAGGGTGGGGGAGTCATCGAGACCAACAATGCGTTCAATTGAGGTCAATTACTTTGTTCTTTCAGAACAACAGAATAGCGTGTATTTCGTAGTGTAGTGGTTATTACATTCGCCTAACACGCGGAAGGTCGTAGGTTCAAGCCCCAGCTAAGACATTACTTTTTAAATTGTTAAAAAATTTTTGTGTTTGCTCAATTCCCAATTTCTTTTCGAACATGACTTCGCAACCAGGCTGTAAGCTTTGTTTCTCGACATTGGCATACTAACTTTGAGCTCTCCGTTGTGCTCAGTGACAGAAAAGTAGTCAAACACTCTCCTCAACAATTACTTTCATAAAAATAATAAAATGAATACTTTAGGTGATCTACCTCGCTCTCCAGGCATGCACAACTCTGTGTACCCGCAGCAGTGTGTACCTCATCGCTCCTGTGTTCTCAGTCGTTTTGATATCTCCTACAGTCGTCAGAGCCACGTTGCCTATCCATTTTCTCTTCGATCCCGGCTGGTTTGGTTTGCTAACAGGGCCAAACGTTCAAAAAGATATGTCTGTATTTTCTTAAACCTGTTTTCAGTCATGGACAATTGTATGTTGCTCTCTCCAGAGTTCCTTCTTTTCATTCACTAACAGTCGTTTGCCCAAACCCACCCCATTTGGACAACTGTGTTTTTCAGGAAGTTTTCACCCTTTCTCTAAATCATTAGCGGCCTACGCTAGGACGCGGGTCGGCTAGTTATCTATATTTGTTTCTAGAGTTATGTACTTTATCATTACCCACTGCAGCCTGATGTTATTTTAAAGGGAATCGATGTGACTACCGAGTAGGAGAATGAGACGGAACAGCAGATTAACATAGACTAGAACGCTGAAGAAACCAGGAAAGCCAACACTTTATCATCATTTAAAACTCTAGTAGGAATACAGGACTAATCACAAACCATAGAAATACGTAGGACGCATTAATCTTCTGTACAGAAGGAGCGTCTGTAACATATAAGATAAGATAAGGTAATAGGACGGAACACAAGAATTATAATGAGAATAAGATACTGAACAGATGATTGAGACAAGCACTGCTAAGCACTGGGAAACCATCTAAAAACATGCGTCATGCTTCAGTATAAGTTATTTTGAAAAGTAATATCTATTTCATTAAATTTTAAGCCATGTGACCTCGATTTAAACGATGACGGGACATAAACTTAGAATGCGCTTGCGAAAAATACCCATGTAGTGAAAGACACGACTCTTCTAGTTCCGAGAACAAAGAAGCTCACCATTGACACTAAGCAACTTCGCCAAGTGGCGCCATCAAATCACGTGACTATACAATTATAAAAAGAAACAACAAAAAAAGCGATCAACCGACGTCTATAGTTTCTTTGTCCGATGTAGATCCTATGATTAAGTTTTATCCTCTTGTAAAAAGTGCAGTAATTCGATGTCATTGAAAATTTTTTACGACCAAACTCACGATTTCCTTTAGAAATAGATGGTTTTAAAATATCCACTTGATTATCTATTCGTGCCTTGCATGACCTTGACCTCCACCTCGTTGCTGATATAAGCGGACTGGAGTCAGAATGGTCCATATTTGCAGGAGAAATTGTCATGCAGAAATCGTGGGAGTATGTGCGAGTGGATCGGGACAAAAATAACTTCAAACTTGCTTGTAAAAAAATGGTTGCTATCAAAATGGTAGTTATCGAAATGATAGTTATCAAAATTACAGTTATCAAAATTACAGTTATCAAAATGAAAGTTATCAAAATGAAAGTTATCAAAATGAAAGTTATCAAAATGAAAGTTATCAAAATGATAGTTATCAAAATGATAGTTATCAAAATGATAGTTATCAAAATGATAGTTATCAAAATGATAGTTATCAAAATATGATAGTTATCAAAATGATAGTTATCAAAATGATAGTTATCAAAATGATAGTTATCAAAATGGTAGTTAACAAAATGGTAGCTAGTTATCAAAATGATAGTTATCAAAATGGTAGTTAAAAAAATGGTAGCTATCAAAATTGTAGTTATCAAATTGTTAGTTATCAAAATGATCGTTATCAAAATTACAGTTATCAAAATGGAAGATATCAAAAGGATTTTTATAAAAAATAGCTCAGTTTGCCCACGCAAACACATTTGTGGAGCTAAAGTTTGAATCCCAGAAATAAATTTGGGGAAAATATTCCCTCGGGATATAGGGAATATTGGTCCGGAAAGCTACACACTTAAAAAGTGTGTTGTGTGACAACGCCAGGCCAAAACTTCGACAGTTAAACAAACTGGATTACACGTGATTTGGAGTGTATACCTGTCGCTCAAGACACGATCCAAGAATTTATTTTATATAGAAATGCACCCCCAGATTTAGATCCCTGTGTGTGATTGGTGTCAAATCAAAACAAACAAGAAATGTTTAGGCTGAAAAAACATTAATTTTTATTAATTAATTAATCAAACCACATTAATTATTTTTTTGTTACTTGTGTTGGGAAAAGTGAGAGAGAACTACGTACTTGTAACATGAAATACAGAAGGTCTCAAGAATGTGAAGAGTTGGAGGGCTTTTATGGTAGCACTGGTTTAGGTTAAGGACAGGATCAGACCTAATTGTAAACCTGGCTTGACCTAATGCACAGGATGCTGTCTTATTCCTGTTTTATGTTGTTGTAAAGGCTTTGGGGTTGGAGGGGGGGTATGTGTTGTATTACAAACGTACCGCCAAAACTGAATTGGAAAATCTTCAAAGGTATATAGCTGATACAGGTAAGGTCATCACGCCAAAGCTGAATTGGAAAATCTTCAAAGGTATATAGCTGATACAGGTAAGGACATCACGCCAAAGCTGAATTGGGAAATCTTCAAAGGTATATAGCTGATACAGGTAAGGTCATCACGCCAAAGGATCAAATAGATTACCGTTAATATACAGAGAAAGCTCAGTATTGACCGATGGGACAAACGGTCAGTAGAGAACATTGAAAAACGTTGACCCGGTCATTCCCCCTCCCTTTTTTTCCAGAACAAGGTATGTTACTTTGAAAATTTGATCTTAATCCGTTTATAAAAAATAAAAAAATTACGTTTTGAAATAACAATATTGAGAGATATAGAGTCAAAAGATCGGTCGTATATAATTAGTTTGTGACCTTTTAAATAATGTAACCTCATTCCCTCTCCCAAAACTCCGTACGTTGTGTTATATGAAGCAGAACACGTGAACAAAAGATTGTCGCGTTCCCAGCTTTAACCGTCACGGTTGATTTCACATAGATGGTGGATTTTTTTAAAGCAAAGAATGCGCTGTAATGTTGTATCTTTATAAACTAACTTCCGCTCCAATTCTGATGGTTCTTGAGATCTTAAATTTTTTATGACACATCGATCTTGGGTGACAACTCATTGTTTCAAAATTTCAGATCGATCGAATGTACCGTTATTAAATTAATGCATTTTTAGTTTGTCTCTATATAACATATATATACGTCTGCTGTTGTCGATAATCACATGCTACATGAATTCACCGTGACCAATCCCCCATGGTCTTAAAACGTTAAGCGGGTGCTTATGAGGTATTGGTATAAAAATAAATATATTTAAAAATAAAGATTAAAAAAAAAAAACCACTTTCTTATAAGTGGACTAAAAATGAGAAGATAAATTAAAACTTATAAGTTCAAGTAATTTCATTTAATATGACTAAATACGTTGGCATTTTCTTCTTTTTAGTCCACGTATAAAAACGATGTTTTGAAAAATCTTTTAAAACATTTTAAATTGTTTTTATTTAAAAAAAAAATACTTTTAAAACCTCTATTGATTTTTACTACTATTTACAGATGTTGACTTTTTGGTTTGTGAAATTTGAATCCAGATTTGCCGGCAGCATGGAGAAATTTATTTTTTCTTTATTAATCACTTCAACTAACAAATAAAATGGCAAGGATTAGTCTATGTCTTGGCGGGTTGTGGGAAGGTTAAACTATTGTAGACGTTCAGGTGTGTTGATGGAGGTGGTGGTACATGAAAACTGATGTTATCAAAACGACGCGATCAAGTTTGAGATAGTGAGATATTCATAGACATGCCAGACGGCCATAGCTAAACCAACAACATTCCGTGTTAGTAGTTGGTAAATGTTAGTTTTCTATCTGAACGGCTTTGAGGCTATTGAAATAAAGTTATTTTTGGAGCATGCTTTTTTTTATTATTTTTATTTTTTAAAAATTAAGCATAGATCTAGATCTAAAACAGCGTGCTTTCAAATGTAATGAAAAGACGGATTATGGTGCGCATTTCAGTGTGCATAAATTTTACACACGCCTTGTTAATTTCTATGCTTTCAAAAATAATACTTTGTAAACACGCCTCATAACGTAGTTCATAGAGCATTGGGTACCAACGCTTAATAGCTTGCATAAGTCTACAATTTTGATAAACTTCTTAAAGGAAGGCATACTTTTAAGTTACTACAAGTGTAATTTGGACTACTACTCTTGACGGTCCTTTAAAGCAGACTTGTGCTACCAACGTTATAGACAAATGTGAAAGTCATATAGATTTAAAAAAAAAATTTGTGTGAGCCTTGAAAAATATTGCGTTAAAAGAGTAACGTGACTTTTGTAATCGCTTTGGTTTTATCACTCCAACTTTATATATAATAATAAGTGTGCATAAATGATGAACTCACTATTGTGTTTAGTTTAAATTTAGTGTTGAATGAGCATTTGAGGTACACGGAACTTTCAAATAGATTTCCTTTAAAAAAATCATGTTAAGCCTGGTCCCTTTTGGAACTCAGGACGTGTTAGCGCATTTTCGTATTATGTATCAGTACTTATGTTAGATATCAGCATTATGTAGTTATCAGTAATTGTGTTTAGATTTTAGACATATTTTTATGAATTTTCTTGTGTAATGAATATACCTGAATTTTTTTTAATTTAAAAGTCATTTCTTTACATTTTAAAATTTTTTATTCTCTCTTTAATCTAACTACAAGTGGTTTGTGGTCACTGAAATAGGACTCATAAATGAAACATTCTAAATTGTAATCAGCTAATCGCCCAAATACTCCGTCAATTGTTGTTTGATAGATCGTGGTTGCCAATCTTGGTGAAAGTAGCTGAATGTTGAAGCTTGTTTCGAAAAAGTTTTCAATTTCTGCCCCTGGGCTGCTAAGATCTTGATTAAAGTCACCACAAATGATGACGTAAAACTCTCTAAACTTTTACACATATTCTAATGACGTCAACAAAAAAAAAACTAATACTTTTGATAATACTAAGACTTCCGGCAATGGCGGCCGTTGCCTGCGCCAGTGTAATCTCTCGATTCGCAATGTTTTTGGTAGTTTTAACGTTTTTTTTTAAAGGATCGAGTAACTGAGTGTTGATGCACAAATGGCAGGTCAGGACATACAAAAAACATATATACATCATGGGTCTAGGACTTATGGATGCTGAGATCTAGGGTGATGACAGACGGACGGACGGACGGACAAAACGGGTGCAATAGCGCATTCGACTTCTCGAAAATGCGCTAAAAAATATACATAAAAAAAATCATAACACAATAATTTAAGTAAGAGATTCTACTATTCTATCACAAATTAATTTTGTGTTTAAAAATACTTTTTTACACTGATATTGTTCTCTTTATGTTAATTACTTTTATTTGAATATTTATTATTATTAGATTCCCGCGGCGTAGCATAAGCCGCAGATTTGCTCATAGATAGTGCAAAGAAAATTGAGGGGTGAACAGACACAAACTACATCACGATGAAATAAGAACACCAAGACTGAACCTAGGGGGCGGGGATGACTGCGACGCATTGTTAATATGGAAAAATGTGCACTGTAGTTAGCCACTTGCCACCCCGCACCACCCTAGCTTGCCAACCATAAACTAATTGAAATAACCTGACAAAGGTCATTCGTCAAGCTTAATCCCACTCGTCTTGTGCTTGTTATGGTGATCGAAAAGATAGTGAGAAATAAACGGGCACAAACACAAACATTTTCAATTTAAAAAAAAAAAAGTAATGTTTTAGCTGGGGATTGAACCTGCAACCTCCGCGTGTTAGGTGAATGTTATAGCCATTACACTACGAAATACATGTTACTTTGTTGTTCTGAAAGAACACACTAATTGACTTCAATTCAACGAAATTTAGAAAGTTTACTACCTTTTCTTGCAATGTGATTGGTCGGTGGGGTCAGAGGTCAGACAGCTTGCTACGTCTTGTCCGGCATGTTTGGACCATGTAGAGAATTATATATATATATTTTTACTTTGTGATTCGATATAGTTTAGATTTTTTAAAAAATATTGCAAGAGACACTTTAAATAAGTTTTCTTTTATAATCGCCGAAGCTGTAACTAATGTTGAGGTTGAATATTTTTGAGTCAATTTTTTAATAAGATTGATTTGGGCAAAAAAATATTTCTTATTCCCTATCAATTATCCCTGCTGACACACACAGTTGGATTGGCCTTATGGATATTAAAAAAATAATAATAATAATAAATAAAAAATAAAAAAGCTGATAAGTGATAATCTTTGTAAATATTTCCAAGGTAAATGATAACTGATGAAACTTAATTTTTGGATAAAGCTCTTTTCTGTGTTATCCGCCATTCAATCAAAAAAAGAAGAGATCCTTTTTTTTTCCCCAGTACATTTTTTTTTTTAAATTATGGAAGTCCGTCCCTTAAAATAGTTTTGTGGAGAGAAAATGACCCTTTTATATAAAGAATATTGTCATTCATCTGACGATATTGTGGAGAGCCAAAGAAAGCATTTAGGGCTGATAACGATTAATTTTTTTGACGATTAATCTGGAAAAATTAATCAATTAATTAACTGTTGAGTTAAACACATATATAGATACAACTGAAAGCCTCAAGGAAAGTAACAAAAACAGGTGATTGACATTCTTTGTTTTAGTGAGTTATTCCCCTGTCAGTAGTCACCATGTTTGTCTATGTTCTTCACTTCTAAATAACTTTATTTTGATACGCGGGAAAAGTTTGTAGATAAATCAAAAAAGATTATTAATTATTAATTAATATATTGAAGAAGAAGCAAAAATAATTATTTCCTTAAATTTTAATAGAATTTTGGTCGATAAAATAATTTTCATCAATTTAATCTTTTAACGATTTATTGAGAAATTAATCGTTAGTTTCCGCAGCCCTAATTCATATAAAAAAAATTTGGTTTGTTTACACATATTGCATTTGTACATTGAATTTTTTCGAATTAAAGAATGATTTAAGATCATTATGCGGTGGTTAATTCTTGCGCCAAACCATTGACTGGAATGTTGAAAACATGTTAGAATTAAACGACAGTCTTAGTGACGTCTCTAAGGCTCTATCGAGCTGACGTCATTGAGAATTTAAGTTTGAAATTGATGAGAAGTGACAAACATACTGCTTTTGACGGAAGTGAAAAATATATTGATTTTGACGTAATAGATGAATTGAATGATTTTGATGTAAGTGACAATAGAATGCTTTTAACGGAAGAGATGAATAGAATGATTTTGACGTAAGAGATTAATAGAATGATTTGACGGAAGTGACAATAGAATGCTTTTGACAAATGTGTCAAATAGTTCCGATAATCCTAAAGTTCTTATATTCTTATCTTAGATATACAGACGCTCCTTCTATGCAGAAGATAATTGCGTCCACAGACCATGAGAGATGATCTGTTGGCAAGTGATGCAGTGGTCACAGGCCACGGCTATAGGGGTTCCACGCATTACCCCAGCCGCCTAACTATTGTCTAGTTAGGTACCCATTCGGAGCTGGGTGACTCGGGGACTCCTAAGGCCCCGAGAACAAATCCTCACTTTCGTGTGGATTCGAACTCGTGACCATCGGTATGACAGTCGAGAGCGCTACCTCTCGACCACCACGTCCCACATCATCGTTTTTCGATAATATATCTGCATTGTACAAACACACAAGTCTAACATTCATAACTTTACGGTAAAATCAATGCATACTACCGTCACATAGCTGCAACTTATGTGGAGGAAAATATTCCTTTTTAAAAAAGTTGGGGAACAAACCACAACAAAACAAACTAATGAACAAACAACAACAACAAAAGAAAAACAACAACAAAAAAAAACTATTCTATTGATTAGACATTAATTCACTATATTATAAATAAATAAATCCCCACATAGCTCTGATAAGACGGACATAAAAGAATAACGACATCTGGATTAACAGGCGTTTAGAGCTGCCGACACAGTACTGAGGGTAATATGGCTTTATACGCATCCCATTGTATATACCAGGTGGCTTATGAAATGAGGGTGGGGAGGAGGTGGGAAACAGTAAACAGGGGGGGGGGGAGAGAGCAGCGGCGTAGCGTGGATATGTGCCACCCGGGGCAGAAGACAAATTAGCCAATCACCCCCCCAAAAAAACCAAAAAAAACCCAACAAAACACACAACTAAAAATAAAAATTTAATAAAACTATGTTAATGCTATAAAGCAAATATAGTGTTTAAAGTAAAGTGTTAGAAAAAAAAAAAAAAAAGCTTTCATTTATTAAGAAAATTGAAGCATTCTTTTTTCTCACGATACAACATTTCATTTATCAATGTTGTCAGCATGCAATGCTCATAAAGCAAAAAAAGCTAACGATTAGTCAATCTGTACATTCATCATTTATCTTAATTTTTCATTAACTTAATTTAAAAAAGCCTCTGGTTTTTCAGTACAGTAATATTAGTACAAGAAGAATTTATATCCAATAATGATTTTGAAGTTTTGGCAGAAGAAACGTTCACATACTTTTGGATATTTCCTTTATTTCTTTAAATATTTTTTATATATTGCTTTTCTTTTACTCCGATAAAAATCTCAAATTATTTGTACAATTTTCCATTTTAGAAACTAATTAACGACTAGGAATTTGCCGCCCCTAGCCTAGTGCGACCCCGGACTATTGCCCCCCCCCCCAGTTCCCTCACTACGCCATTGGGGGGGGGGGGGAGGCAGAAAGTTTTCTCAATCCCTAGACATATATTGTGAATAAAAAATGTAAATAACTTTTGTTTGCAATCACATACTATAAAAGTAGAAATATTGGCAATCAGAGAAAAGTACATAATTAATCATCAAAACAAGAATGGAAAGGAAACATTAACAACAAAAGCTATAGCAAGGAAAACGGCGACATCTTGGACAAAGAACAAAAGTAAGATCCACACGAGCTGTAGACTATGTGATGTCTTCTTTTGATAACGCTGGACTACGATCACATTAATAAGAAAAAGATAATGCGTCTTTATGGATCTGGTCGATTCACTCCCCCCCTTTACTTCGTTTTTTTTTTTTGCTTCTCTTTCTATGCCTGTGTTTGCCACGTCCATTTGACGTAGCAAATTTGATAACAGAGTATCTGACCTTGACCTTGTCAGGCGTAACTTGAGTTTAAATGGAAGTGCTCAGAAGTGAACTTGTGTCCCCTTAATCGGAAAACGTTTCTTTGTTAATCTGGTGTCTTAAAGACGTGATCCTGTTATTGGTTTACGTGTTAAAATAGTTTCGGTGTTTTTGTGAGGAGGATTGTTTAGGATTTGGTTGGGGTGGGGGGGAGGGTCCTAAATGATTGGTTACTAAAATTAAGTGTGAAATAAGATGCTTGTTTTAGAGATACATTTTTAAGAGGCTTCCCCCTATTGATATTTATGTCTTTTGATAACACCGCAGCTAAGTTTTCACTCCATTTTTAAAGCGTTTTTTCCCCCATTCTATTTCTTTGTTGAGGAAGGCTTTTTACCAAAACGTTCGCTGTTCTATGACGTATAGTCAGGCCTTTACATACCCGGTTTTAATATAATATATATTTATTTATCTAAAGGAATGATTATACTCTCATCCATTTTTTGTCCCTCCCATACACTCTCACTCACATATGTGTGGGTTCAGGGTGTGTCTTTGGGTGTCGTTATGACGTAAGTCATTTGTAGCCTTCCATGACATTTCGATTCATCGTGTGTTAGTTCCAGAGTATAGATTAACACATTTGACAGAATGTTTGACGTTTGGTAACTTAAGGCACGAGCTGCACTCATTTCGCTGTAAGTGCACCATTGATCGGTCATCAATAATAATAATATACATTGATAATTTATACAGTGCAGTACTCCTAGCAAGAAACGTGGCTCACACTGCTTTACAAAGATAATGTAACATATCGGCTTCCTTCCGTTTCGCGAGACGATGGTGCCTCACCGTTGGGTTGGGTTGCATTTTCTCGAGTGGCTGTGCAGTCCTATCCTTGAGTGACAGTCTTTACCACAGTTTTTACACACGAGTTCTGTGCTTCCAAATGTTTTGGCCTTTCTCCTAGCTCTTCTGTCTGAAGCATCCTCCATTCTTCGCTCCTCGGCTACTATGACGCCCTCTTTGACAACTGTGCGCCACGTAGATCGGTCATCTGCCTTACACTCCCAGTCACTTGTATGTATTTTGCTGCTTTCATGTCCCTTTGACAGACATCTTTAAATCGCAAGCGTGGGCGACCTGTTTTCCTCTTTCACCATATAGGAGGTCCTTCGGGATGCGGCCGGGGCTCATTCTTTTGACATGTGCTAGCCACCTCAGGCGTCTTTCACTAAGAATTGAGAACATGCTTTGGGTATTGGCACGCGTTAGGACCTCACTATTAGGCACTTTGTCTTGCCATTTAATACCAAGGATGCGACGCAGGAATCTCAAATGGAAGCTGTTAAGCTTGCGCTCTTGTGATGTATAAGTGGTCCATGTCTCGCTCCCATATAGTAGTGTACTGATGACACAGACTCGATAGACGCACAGTTTGGTTTTCTCCGTTAGCTTGGTGTTTTGCCAGACCCGCTTATTTAGTTTAGCAATTGTTGCAGCTGCCTTGCCAATTCTGCTGTTTATTTCTTCTTCAATGGACAGTGTATTGGAGACCTTGGATCCCAAGTAGGTGAAGCTGTCCACAACCTCCAAGTTTTCAATATCGATATTTATGGTAGGAGGAGGTCTAGTGTCTTGGGCCATGATGTTTGTCTTTTTCAAGCTGATTTGCAGACAAATGTCTGCAAAGAATTTGAAAAGAATGTAACATATATAATTAACAATTTATTTTATGTAAAACATTCATCATAATTTATCTCCTTCTTTTGCTGTGAGGTCAAGATTTGACGTGGTCCAGTCTGTTACTGAAAATGAGGTCATAAGCACCAAACTAAAATCTAAACCAACGTCCTTTACTCTTGGTCCCATTCCCACTCCACTATTGGTTGAGTCATTAGATCATTTCCTCCCAACTATAACCCAAATAGATAATGAGAGTTTAACACCTGGTACCTTTCCCTCTTTATGTAAATCTGCTAAAAAGACAAGGGTTTGACCAAAACTATTTAAACAACTATCGACCTGTGTCTAATATTTCATTTTTATCGAAGGTAATTGAAAAACTAGTCTTAAAACAACGTTTTTCTTATGTTAACAACCACGCTATTCTAAGTCCCAATCTGTTGGCCTACAGAGCTTCTCACAGCACAGAGACAACCCTGTTAAAAGTAACAAATGACCTCCTACTCGTACTGATAGTGGGAAATCTCGATATTGGTCCCCTTAGATCTTAGTGCTGCCTTTAACACTGTCGACCATCAAATATTGCTAGAAAACCCGCAACATTATTTTGGAATTATTTCTGGCTCAGTTCTGGCTTTGTTTCAATCATACTTACCTAACAGATCACAGGTGGTATGGGGGCCGCGGTGGTCGAGTGGCAAGCGCGCTCGACTGGCGCTCCGATGGTCACGAGCTCGAATCCATAGGAAGCCAGGGACCTGTTCCCGGGGCCCAGGGTGTCCCCGAGTTCCACCCAGCTCCAAATGGGCAAAAAGCGGTGGGGTAATGCGTGGTACCCCTAGCCGTGGCATGCGACCGCTGCATCACTTGCCAAAAAACAACTTGTATGACGTTCAGCAAACTCAAGCTGAATGATGACAAGACTTGAGCACTTCTATTTTGCAACAATACATCACGCAGTACTTTGTCTCTTCTGATTTCTATTCAGGCAGCCTGTTAGGATAAACTGTTCAAAACATCGACTAAGGAATCTTGGCTACATTATTTCTGACATCATGTGTACCATCAGCTTCATCAATCACATCTGTCGCTCTGCCTTCATTGCCATTCGTCAGATCAGTTCAATCCGTCATTACTTAACAGATAGTGCAACAAAAACTCTTGTCTGTTCTCTTGTTCTAGCTCGTATTGACTACTGCAAGTCTCTTCTGTCAGGTGCTCCAAAACAATGCATTGAAAAACTACAGAGAGTTCAAAATTCAGCTGCCAGATTAGTTCTAAAGGCAAAAAAACATGACCAAGTTACTCCGCTACTTACTCACTTCATTGGCTACCCATACAAGTAAGAATTGGTTACTAACTGGCCGTTCTCTGTCACAACTTCTTTTCTGACTCATGCCTCACTTATCTTCCTGAACTTTTGTCGGTCTACTCACCAACTCGTCAACGCTCTTCTGTAGAAACGCGCATTCTCTCTGTTCTTAAGACACGCACTAAAACATTAGGTGAAAGATCGTTATCTTTTTGTGCAGCCAAACAATGGAATTCTCTACCATTTACTAATCCGTAGTATTCAAACTACCAAGTCTTTCAAGACTGCACTTAAGACGCATCTTTTCAAAATTTATGTTCAAATTTTATGAAACTTTTCTTTATAATGATTAACGTTGCTGTTTGCGTTATGTACTGTAATTAATGTGTTTGTTATGACATAAATTCTAAGTTATTACCTGTATGTTATTACCTTCATGTAAATCGCCGTGAGCCTAGTTCCTTAATGGGATACTGCGCTATATAAATTATCAATTTATTTATTTATAAAGGAATTTCATATCCATGAAGATTTTTTTTTAAGAAAAAAAACCGTGCTGAATTTCTCCTCATGCTGATGTAAAGTTCGTCGCTTGAGGGAACAAGCCATTAAATTGGTACTTTAACATGGAAGCTATAATGCAGAATTTCTACTTGGTAAATATCAATTTTAAGAGAAAGGCGGGAGTACAAAAATTTGGCTGTGTGGATGTATCGATCTCTTTCGTTCTGAACTCTGGGTAAGATCAACAGCGATCCAGTAAGTTACAGATATGTTTGCCAAATTCTATAATCAGAAAAGGAATAGAATATTTTGTTGTTGTTGGTCTTTTTTGTGCTTACCAACATTAGACATTTTTTATGAGAAATCATCGAAAGAAGAGTTTTTTTTAATTTAAAAAAAAAAGGAATATATCAGTTGTAAACGGTGTGTTAAGAGTGAAAAAGACTCTTGCAATAGACCCGTTTGCTTCAATTTTCAAAACAATATGGCTTCATTTAAGGGTTTCTTTCAAAATGAGCTTTTATC
The DNA here is from genome assembly GCA_002072015.1 of Radix auricularia. Lineage (NCBI taxonomy): Eukaryota > Metazoa > Mollusca > Gastropoda > Lymnaeidae > Radix > Radix auricularia. The sequence continues at coordinate 227,794 of MUZC01000207.1, forward strand.
AAAAACAATTTTATGATATAACGCTCTGTTCAAGTGAATTAATTTTATTAAACTATCCGACCACCCACAGACCCATCCCTCCGTCCGTCCATCCGTCCATCCATCAAACCATGCATCCATCTACCCATCCATCCATCCTTCTAACCCTCCATCCATCCACCCCTGTCTACCCACTCCCCCAACCACCCTACCAACTTTAAGCTGTGGATCGTACACATTAATTTTTTGTTCGATGTATCGAGAAAAATTTAATCAATTAATCGATTAATTTCGATTAATCATATTTTTTATCACACAGATTGATTAATCGTTAATTTGGACAGTTCTAAGGTTTACATTTGAGCACTTTCAAATAAACTCAAGTTACGACTAGCAAAATCAAGATCAGATTCTCTGTTATCAAATTCGTGACGTCAAAATGAAGTGGTAAACACAGACATCCAAAGGGAAAAAGAAACGAGGTGAGGACTGGACAAGACCCATAAAGATTCATATCTTTGATATTAATGTGACGTATTACCTCTTTCATGGGTACAACGTCAACGCGTTTGAAGTCATAAAATTGTTATAAATATGCTGAGAAGTTAAGACTAAAATCGAATACCATTGGCTAAGATATCGACCCAGTGTTTCTGAGGCAGGTCCTGAAGTTTATACTACGTTTGATATTAAACTATCCTTTTTTAAAAAAAGAATTCAATACACAGAATACAATGTAGAGTTTGCTAATCAGCGTATGATTGTGTTTTATAAACCAGCTGTAAAATATCAATGTTCAGCATGTTACCCAGGCCTAATTACTAGAAAATCTTGGGATATGAGCTTTCAACCGGATACGAATTCAGTTAAGGTTAAATGGATTCTAATTACGCGGTCTCTGATCACAATACCAAGGTTACGTTGTGGAAGTAAAAGTTTCCAATTTGATCGATCATGATAATTTTTGCCACATTGTTACAGTATGTTACGTGTGTGGAAGTAAAAGTTTCCAATTTAATCGATCATGATAATTTTTGCCATATTGTTACAGTATGTTACGTGTGTGGAAGTAAAAGTTTCCAATTTGATCGATGATGATAATTTTTGCCATATTGTTACAGTATGTTACGCAGTGGCGGATTTAGCTTTGTCTGCGTGGGGGGGGGGGCGAGGAGAACTTCAGGGGGCGCCGAAAATTTTACTAAAAACAGATTTTTGGGTAAATACTAGGGCTGTTAACGATTAATTTAAATTTAATTGTTAACTTTTGAAAAATTACCGATTAATTAATCGTTAATTTCGATTAAAGCCAAAAATTTTAATTTATGATGTCATAAGTAACACTTATTTAACGTTCTGATAAAAATCTAAATAACACTGGAATGTCTTCTTTATATATCAACTTTTCACCAACTACGCAAAAGTGTGTTGACATTAATTGGTTCAAGTGATGAGCGGGTCTAATTGACAATATAACCAGCAGAACTGAACAATCATTGACATGGAACTGATGTAACTGGTATGCTCAAAACGGTCTTGGCAAGGAATGACATTATCAGATATTGGTGTTCATTAACTTTCCACCATTGTACAGGATTAATGGATTCAAGAACTTTCATCTCCATTTTGTAATGCAGTAATTCATCAGAAGGGCTGTCGTCATTTCTGTCTCTAAGTCAAACGCCATTACTGCCATTAGCTTCATACGCTTTTCATTTGGTTTGATAAGTAGGCAAACTTTATCAACATTTTGAACATTCCCGTCAGTCAATATTTTAAAACCAAAATGTACATGTCATCTTCAGGAAATTCATTATTTATCAGGCACTATTTTTAAAAATTGTTTATATATACTTTTTTTTTCTTTATTTCCAATTATTTGTAAGTGATGTGTCAATTAATCGTTAAAAATAATTTAATCTTTAAACATTTTTAATTATTACTCGAGAAATTAATCATTAATTTCTGCAGCCCTAGAAATAATAATTATGAGCCTACTAATTTAGTAAATTTTCCAAATCATCGAACAAGACAAACAGAAGAAACAATACAAACAATATATATTTTCAAAATAGTGATGTACATTTATTTCAATAGTATATATTTTTTAATCTAAGAAAGAAACTTAGTTTATGCGAATTTGTATAGAGCCCTGAGCCTTATTTAAATTTCTTTATACGTGAACCTAAACGATTTATCGTTGATTCAAAGTCAAAGTTCTCACGTTCATTTGAAATTATTGCCAATCCAGACAGGCGTTCGTTTTTCATTTTTGAGCGCAAAATTTTTTGATGATTTTCAATCATTGCTACCAAGAAGATTCAAGTAAATTTGTATAGAGTATTGACAAATTAGGGAGTCCTGATGCCATTTATTTTTCAAACAAGAATGGTAGAAAGTCTTTAAGTTGTAGCTCACTAGTTGTAGATAGTGATGGACGTTGTGATGGACGTTTTGATGGACGTTGTGATGGACGATGTGATGCATACAAATCTTTGAAGGTATACTATTCAACGATTGCTTCTTCAGGGTTAATATGTTTGTAAATTTTGCATCAACTTCAAAAATAATCTTAATTTTCTTCCAACATTTTTGATGGATCAATACAATAGAAATAAATAGCTGTGCCCCTAAAGTCTTTTAATCGATCATCTATTTATTTTAGTAGTGTATCCAAGATAGTGAAGTATGTTTCAGATTTAAAACTAGTAGTTGGATCATCAGCCCTCTCATCTCTACTAAGTTCACCTGCCATACTCTTATTTTTTGCAAATTTGAGTTTCTTTAAATTTTGTTTTTAACATCTAGTTTGGAACAATTTTCGTTAATAGATGATTAGACATCTACTTTCAGAATTTTAAAAAGCTTGATCGCTTCTTTTTTCAACAAAATTATTTCTTCAAACATCGATCAATCGTTTTGCAATTGCAATGTCAATACTTTTGCGATACAAGTGGTTTGATGACACGAAAATATCAACCAGCTTTTGTACAATAAGCATCAGAAAAAACAAAAGAATATTTGTTATTAAAACAGATAGTCCCACAGCTTCTGCTCTGACATCCGACACTTCCTCTATGTTATGCTGATTTCCCTGAATTTATATATTCTAGAGTGGCTAGAATAGCAGAGAATGATTCAACAACTGCATCGACTGCATGCTTATGGCTTGACCATCTTGTATCAGAAAGTCATTTCTGAGTTTTTACTGTTAGTTCATATTGACATTTATGATCTTTTTTAAGAGTATGTAGACGTGGTAAACTAGACGTAAAGAATGCATACAACCTTTCAGCTAAGCCAAAAAAAAAAAACAACAACTGTACATTACTGTGTACAGAAATTGCTTCGATAGTGACCAAATTCAAAACATGGGGACAACATTAGGTGAAAGTTTTAAGTCCACTATTAATTCCAGATATCACAGGTGCGCCATCGTATGCTTTTCCTCCACAGATTGTGATGTCAAAGTTTCGCTTTTGTAATGTGTAGTTCCGTTAGAATTTTCTAAGCAAATGCAGGTTTGCAGCATTTCTGTTTACCAAAGTATACAAGCCTAAAAATCTTTCCTCAACATTTCTTAATTTTAAAACTGAACGTAAAGTGACATCTGATGAATTTTAGATATATTAATGGTTGAATCAATAATTAAAGAAAAGAAATGTGAAGACTTAACTTTATTATCGATTGCTGCTTATAATTCAGGTGCAAATGATTGAATTAAATGAATTTGCACATCATTACTTAAATAAATTTCATTTTTCTTTTTAAACTTTAGATGACTGTTTAAAGTGGAATCATAGTTGGCTAATAAACTTATCATTTAACGAAAATTTCCAATATTTCTACAACTACAATCAATAAGGCACGATTGTTCTCTGTGTCTTCTGTTTTTCTAAAACAACGTCACGCCTATTATTCGTTTTAATGCTTCTCTATTCTTTTCCACTTAGCGACGCTCCTGACTGACCAAACCAGATATTGCAGTTTTGAAATACGATATTTAGCAAGCCAATATTGTCGTATTGCAGTTTAGTAATTGATTAAAAGTTTCGTGTTTAACAATATTTTTTTCTGCTCTAGTTACACCTTTTTAGTGTTAATTAAGGGCGTCTTAAGGGGGGGGGGGCGCCATTTTAGACCGAACATGTGCGCAGTGGGGGGCGACCCGCCCCCCCTGCCCTATAGCTAAATCCGCCACTGATGTTACGTGTGTGGAAGTAAAAGTTTCCAATTTGATCGATCATGATAATTGTGGCCATATTGTTACAGTATGTTACGTGTGTGGAAGTAAAAGTTTCTGATATGATCGATCATGATAATTGTGGCCATATTGTTACAGTATGTTACGTGTGTGGAAGTAAAAGTTTCTGATATGATCGATCATGATAGTGTTGGACATATTGTTACAATATGGTACGTGTGTGGAAGTAAAAGTTTCTGATATGATCGATCATGATAGTGTTGGACATATTGTTACAGTATGTTACGTGTGTGAAAGTAAGAGTTTCTATGATCGATCATGATATTATTGGCTATTATCTTACAGTAGATTATGTCTGTGAATGTAAGAGTTTTTGCTTTGATGGATGAGAGTGGATTAATTTAATTAACTGTTAATTAAGAAAGTGAAATTATTTCTAATAAGAATAGTAGCAACAATATTTGGGATATGTTCAATAAATCTAAAGATCTTGGAAATACGATATACCTAAATAAAAGTAAACACAAGAGAAACATAAAATGGCCTATAGTCTACTGACTTCGTAAAATATTACTTTTTTAAACAACACATTCCTTTCGTCCTTCATTTAATACTTTTTTTTAAAGTTCAAGATTTTCCTAAAAATTACTTGAACGGAACTGAACTGTCCATTAACCCCACACTGGGTCGTTGGAGCACCATTTTGAGCTGCACACTATCTCATGCCATGTGTCACAGTTCTGAGCTGCCTTCTGGGAGTCGCTAAATGACAGGCCGGTCCACTCTTTGATATCGTCCTCCCATCTCTTCCTTGGTCTGCCTCTTTTTCTTCTTCACTGGACTGTGCCTTGCAATATCGTCTTTGAGAGACCTCCAGGGCCAATGACAGCACTTATTTTATCGCGGACCGCTTCGTTCGTACCCTTGTAGGAGATGTTTAGTACCTTTTGAAAACATCTCATTTCTAGCCCATTAATTCTTCTTTGGGGGTCTGCGGTGAGCGTCCAAGCCTCACATGCATACAGGAAGACTGACATCGCCAAAGAGCGCATTAGTCGAATCTTTGATCTCAGGGAGAGCTCCTTGCTTTGCCAGATGTGTTTAAGTTTGCTTAACGCTGCAGTTGTTTGGGCCATTCTAACAAGAATTTCAGGTTTTTAGCCTTCATCGGATATTATAGCCCCTAGATTACCTACCAAGTTAGATAATCCCGAAATTGTGTTATCTCTCTAATTTAGAACCAATGATAAAGATGACTAACATATTTTTATGTTTTGTTTAGCCTGTATTTCTTCAATGAAACTTACAATTGAAATATGATATATGTTCAAGCGTACCTTGGCAACTGTACACTTTTTTTATAAAGTTTTCTTTTACTTGTTTCAGTAGAGGAGAGGTTTGAGGGGCTCCATAAATATTTTAAAAAAAAACATTATTCGTGAGCGAATATTAAAAAAAAATACAAATTAGTGAAAACATGGAGCTCATGAGAAACATTACAAGCCACATTTTCAAAAGCAGCGTTCAAGATTAATATAAAATAAATGTTTGTTTCCTGCGTAGTTATCAAAACCGAAACATATATTGCTCTGACACTACCACAGGGCCGCCGCTAGAAATTTTGGGGCCCCTGAATAGTTGGTACGTGTGGGCCCCCATGGTAAAAAATCCGACAAAAACACGGACTGGTTTCCTACACATTGGGACGAGATATAACCTTGTCACTGTAGCCAACAGGAATGCTCTCAGGACTCAAAAGAAAGAAAAAGCCTACACCCAAGAGGCCACATGCCTTAAAAGCAGCCAAGTCACATGCCTAAAAAGTCAATGCGACAATACCTACTGGTTTAACCTCTGCTACAACATACAGTCAGCTGCAGACATGGGTAATGCTAAAGCCATGTATGAAAATATAAAAAAGCAACCGGCGCATTAGCTTCCAAAGTTGCCCCCTAAAGTCCAAGAAAGTGCCCAAGACAAAACAGCGCACCTAAAAAGGTGGGTTGAGCATTATCTGGAGCTGTATGCAGCAGTTACCACAGTATCCAGCACCACTCTAGATGACATCCCCGCTATGCCGCCCTTGGAAGAACTTGATGTCTTGCCCACACAGGAAGAGCTTAGCAAAGCAATTAACTGCCTAGCTTGTGGAAAAAATCCTGGGAATTTAGGCCTACCATCAGAAGCTTTAAAGAGTGGCAAGACAGCTTTACTATAAACTTTCCACTAGCTTATGAACCTCTGCTGGAAACAGGGCTACATTCCCCAGGACCTAACGCATGCAAATATAGTGACGTTTTATAAGAACTAGGGCGATAGAAGTGACTGCATCTCACTCCTTCATATTGTAAGTGTCATATTTGCCCGTGTCATACTAACGCGATTACAGAGTTTAGCCTCGCAAGTTTATCGAGAATCTCAGTACGGTTTCCGCGCTGGTCGGTCAACTATAGACATGGTGTTCTCCATACGGCAACTCCAGGAAAAATGCCGAGAGCAGCAGATGCCACTATGCCAAAGGGATATGAAAGCAGCCATAATACGCATGCGCGACTGGGGGTCTAAAGCAGAAGACTGATCTACATGGCGCACAGTTGTAAAGGAAGGCGTCATAGTAGCCGAGGAGCGAAGGATGGAGCAGGCTACAGACAGATAGGAGAAAGGCAAAAACATTGGGAATAACATAATTTTTTAGCAAAAGCTTTGGTAAAAACTTTCACTCAATGCTAGGACTGCACAGCCACACGAGGAAATGCACCCAGACCAAAGGTGAGACGGAATGATGCCAACAAAATGTAACTGGTTAAATGGCGTCTCGTATTACGCCTGTTACTGACCACTCCCTCAACGAGTTATTAAAGTATTAAGTTTCTAAAACCGTAATGACAAGCAGTGGCGTCGCTAGAAGGGGGCGGGGGGTGGGCCGCCCCGGGTGACACCATTAGGGGGGTGACACCAAAGCCTAAAATTTTACTGTTGATTTTATGTCAGAAAAAAAGAAGACACATTTTCTTCATCTAGAAAGGAATACAATGAACTTACGTTAAAAGCGTAAAAATTTTATTTAAAAAATCAGTTAACTTGCAATCATATAACAGTCCCAAAACACAAACTAAATAAAACAAATTATGGGGAAAAAAGACACAGCCGCACCAGAGAGATCTTCAAAAACTCTGGCGGTGTGTTATGTTTTTAAAGATACCAAGCAAACTGGGCTTTGAAGTGTTGACAACGTGGACGAATCCCACCCCCTCTTCCCTCCACCAGAGAGAGGTGGCGGCGTAATACGATTTTTCTATTATTTTTAAAAAAAAGAGTTTTCTTTGTTGTTATTTTTAGAGGAAAAAAAGGAATTTAATGTCTTTGAGGGTAATATTTAAAAAAAAAAACAGCAACAAAAAACAAACACATATTTGTTTAAGGCGTGCAAGCATAGATATCCATGTTTATATATAGGTAGTCTGGTTCGTAGAAGATACGGAGTATTTATGTTTTTTTTTTGTTGTTGTTTTTTTTCGGGGGGGGGGGGTCTCAAAGCTTTGTGACGTCATGTCGGAAAAAAGGGGTTGGGTCTAAGTTTTTGTGACAAAGTATGACGCGGGTAGGGGTGGGGAAATCGGCAACGTCGCGTGACGTCATTTATAAACGCCCCCTTAAGTCATGAAGGGGTGACACCATGAACTACCGCCCCGGGTGACACCAACCCTAGCGACGCCCCTGATGACAAGACGCTGTTTACCAAGAATGCTCAAAAGTACATGATCATAACACAACATAATACTTCGTACATTTCTTAATACCTTAACATTACGAATGCAATTTTCAATATATCATTACATAACTAATGTGTGGGGCACGCTGCCACATAACATCGTAGGTACTTTAATATTTAAAAAAAAAAATAATAAAAAAA
>MUZC01000207.1:237257-256725 GCA_002072015.1 Radix auricularia
AAAAAGCGCACAACGCTACACCATATTAAAGATAAGGTGGGGTAGGGGTTAGGAGGTCAATGGTATAATTTGTCCCCGAGCGCACAATATCTTAGCTACAGCTCTGACTAGATGCATAGAAGGTGGTGTCATTTTTGGAAAGGCGCGTTGAGAGGAATTTTTTTAAAAAATGCAACGACAATTTTTAAACCGTCAAATAGATTGTTTATTTATTAAATCCAGTAATACTTATTTCATTTATTTCATTATGTTAGTTAAGATTGAAAGATTGTTTCGCTGTGATATGTGCTGTTGTTCACGTGGTTAATCTGAATGAATACATATAGCCTAACAGAAAATTCAGCATTCAGTTGTCTGGTTAAAACTGACTACCGTAAATAAATACGGTGAGTAGTTTTAACAATCGAGGCCTATAAGACTTGACTATTTAGGCCTATATGACTTGACTTTCTAAGCCAATATATGAATTGACTCTCTAGGCCTATTTGACTTGACTGTCAAGGCCTTTATGACTTGACTATCTAGGCCCATATTACTTGACTATCAAGGGCTATATGACTTGACTATTAAGGCATAAATGACTTAACTATCTAGACCCATATGACTTGACTTGACTATATAGGCCTATATGACTTGAATATCAGGGCCTATATGATTTGACTATCTAGGCCTACATGACTTGACTACCTAGGCCTACATGACTTGAGTATCTAGTCTATATGACTTGACTATCTAGGCCTATATGACTTGGCTATCTAGGAATACATGACTTGACTATCTAGTCTATATGACTTTACTATCTAGTCTATATAACTTGAATATCTAGGCCTATATGACTTGACTATCTAGTCTATATGACTTGAATATCTAGACTATGTATGACTTGACTATCTAGGCTTATATGACTTGAGTATCTAGGCCTATATGCCTTCACTATCTAGTCTATATGACTTGACTATCTAGTCTATATGACTTGAATATCTAGACTATGTATGACTTGACTATCTAGGCTTATATGACTTGAGTATCTAGGCCTATATGACTTCACTATCTAGTCTATATGACTTGACTATCTAGTCTATATGACTTGAATATCTAGACTATGTGTGACTTGACTATCTAGGCTTATATGACTTGACTATCTAGGCCTATATGAATGAGTATCTAGACTTACATGACATGATTATCTAGAACTACGAGTCTTGACTACTTCGGCCTACAAGACTTGACCATTTTTTATCTTTGAGCCCTAATGATGTTTGAATGACATATTTCGAACACGAATTTATTTGATCTTTCTTAATATTGCTTAATATTTTATAACTCATTATGTCTTTGTTCTATTTCATATCTGTTCGTGGCTTTTAGAAAAATGTGAAGGTAGAAACTGTTAACATATTTAAAACTAATTATGAATTTCAATAGATTAAGAAAGGTAATAAATAAGTATTTGTCATCATTTCATATTTTTAACATAATAAAAAAATCACGCATTTGAAAATAGCAACAATAAAGTATTTAACACTGAAAGCTGTGACAGACCCAATGAGGTTTTTTTTTTGACGTGTCACAATAATTGTTTGAGAAAGAACATGGCGGGTACTTTATACGAACTTTGAGAACATCTGAGCTTAGGTTAATGATTTAAGAGATGTTAACAGCAGTGAGTAGAAAACATCTTTTTGAGGACCTCCCACAAGACTGAACGAAATAATTTCAAAAGCAATGATTTAACACTGGACAATGTTTAACGTGGATAGATATGTAGATGGGAAACAACTTTGAAGTCCTAAGAGACCAAACCATTTGCGTATGGGACGACAGAAAACATAAATGATATTAGTAATAAATTAAGAACTTATGTTTTCATTTCAGTAAAACAAGTTTGGAAGAGTCACTATACGTACATCAATAGTAAACTACATTCATATATCAATGTAAGTCGTTATCTGATATTAAAATAATATTTGGAATAGGGTGATGACTAAATGTTTTAGTCACATAAATAAAGAAGTAGTGGTAAGAGAAGGAGGAAATTGAAGAAAGTAAGAGTGAGAGAGAGAGAAAGAGAAAGAAGGGGAAGAGAGAGGGGAGAGAGAGGGGCAGAGAGAGAGTGGGAGAGAGAGAGGGGGGGGGAGAGAGAGGAAGGAGAGAGAGGAGGGAGTGAGAGGGGGAGAGAAATTGACAGATAAAGACTAAGAGTCGGGAGAAAAGGAGAGAAAATTAGTTAGGGAAAGATAACTTGGCATTAACACTAGACGGTACTTGAGTCCCTTGTTGTGTATCGCCATCGTTTCCTGACTCCGACCACACCGGGTGTGTTGCTATGTTATTCAGACAAAAATGAATATTCAACGTGAGTGCAGAGAAAAGTATTGGTACGAATTTCTATAAGGTGAATAGTTTATTTTGTTTTGTTTCGCCGTAGATTTCGGTCCTGTATCTCCCGGCACAAATAACATTGTTGTTTCTATAATATAAGAAAGCACTTAAAAATCTTAAAATGTATTTGACTCAATGATTATAAAAGTACTCATACAAACAAAGAATTTGAACAGAATTCTATTTAAAACATTTCTGCCTACACATATTTTAAAACTAATCTATTTAAAAGAAACCTGATCTATTCAAAATGTCTAAAACAATAATATATTTAAAATTTACCTACATAATAAAAAAACCCTAAAAAACCACGTTTTTCACTATAGATCTACATCCTTTATATGCGAGACATAACTTTAAGGATGTTCAGTATAATACGCAGGGCCAAAACAATCCGAAAATACAAAATTCTAGTTATGTCTCGTAAAACGTGTTTAATATAATGCGCACCAATCGTGAATATATTTTTAAAAAGTTATGTCAATGTAATGCGCACCTTATGGCGCGACAGGAAAGGTTGTTGAATATATTACGCACCACGACACTGTATCTCAAAAAAATTAACATGATATAAAGAGATAAATAAAATAAATTTAAAAAATCAATAATTCAATTACTGTCCATTCGATCGATTTGAAATTTTGATACTTGATTTTTATCATCGGCATGAGTCTGCCTGTCAAAATTTCAGCTCGTTACCTTACGAGAAAGTGGGTTAAAAATCGATTCAAAGTTTTTTCGGCAGGGTCGCACGGTCGGTCGGTCGCCCGCCCGCTCAGACACCACAAGTTAATATAAAGGAAAATGACAATGTATGTGTATGTTTAGCTTAATCAAATCGTGGCCTTTAAAATCCCTCCCCGCCCCCCGCCTTCCATTTTATCCAGCTCATTTAATCTGGCCCTGACTTCTGATGTCGACCATGCTATATATACTCCGAATTCTCAATGTGTATAGTTTCAAAAGAAAATTCTGATAATATTAATTGCAATTTTAAAGAAGGTATACAAAATAACACTTTGTTAAAAAATGATTAAAACAGACGTTAAAAAAAAACAACACAATTTGTTTTTGTATTAAGCATGATATAGATCAAACCGCTAGTGTGTTTGGCGTGCAGACATGTGACTTCAAGAAGTGTTGTCACAAACAGGGATTGGATATTTAACACAATTAAACAAGGACTGGTGTTTAAAATGTTATACAGCACGTCTATCGTCTTTAAAAAAAAAATTTTTTTAAATATTAAAAAAAAAAATATAATAAAAAACCACTCAGGTCTATTAGTATTTTAGTTGCTTGAATATTCGCCACCAAGGCTACAAAAATTAAAACGATCCTGGAAACGAGGAAGCAGATTTTACATGTTTGAAACGACAATGTGATGTTTCACGCTGTCCTGGGCATCTCAGGCAACTTGATAATAGTTTGATAATGGCTCGTCTCAACTCGACTTTCCTCAGGGGATACACGGCAAAGTTCCAGAGGGAATTGGAGGCCCCGGCGATCCAGGCCACGGTGAACCACTTACCGTCAATCTGAAACAGGAAGTTGATGTTTACATTCACACTTAAAGTTGGTCTGATGTGCTTTATATGTGCTTTTAATAAATGATGTTCTATTCTATATGTGCTTTTAAAAAATGATGTGCTATTCTATATTTGCTTTTAACAAATGATTTATTATTGTATGTGTGCGTTTAACAAATGATGTGCTTTTCTATAAGTGCTTTTAAAAAATGATGTGCTATTGTATATGTGCGTTTAATAAATGATGTGGTTTAGGATATGTGCTTTTGACAAAGGATGTGCTTTTGGAAATATGCTTTTAACATATGAAGTGATTTTGGATATGTCCTTTTAACAAATTATGTGCTATTAGATATTTGCATTTAAAGCAGGATGTCCATTTAGTGCGTGGTGTGCTTTTGAGATGGGCAATAAAAATGTAGGTTTTTAAAAATGATATTTGAATTTTACATGATAAGTTTAAAAGATAAGATATAGGATATTTGAATTAACACGAGATGTTTTTTTTAATTTAATTTGTGTATTAAATACAAGAGGTGCTCTTTGAAATGCATATTTCAAATAAGTATTTTGATATGTGCATCTAACAGAGTATGTTATTTGTTTCTGTGGGTGTGATGCATGATAAAAAAAGTAAAACTTTCACTTTTTCCGCCAACAGCAATCATTACACAAAAAAACAGGAAGCAACTCACATCAACCATCAACATGTGCAACACAAACTTGCAACACATGATGGGAGTCCAGCAGATAAAGTGGATGGCGAACATGAGCATCAAAGTCTTGATGGTCCGTAGGTCACGCAGGTGTTGACATTTCAAGAAACAAACCTTTCTCCTTGGTTTCTCATGGGTCTTGTGTGTCGCCGCTTGGTATAGAGTGTATCTACTCTCGGTTAGGACCGGGAGAACTCTTCTGTGGGGGACCATTTTTATAAGAGGACTTGGCTTCCTGGCAGGAGACAATGCTTTCGTTTTTTCGGAACACGATGTTGTACAGCTGACATGATGGTCTGGCTCTGTTTCACTCTTACTATGTCTGTCTGGTACTTTTTCACTGCTGGCGTATGTGTGTGGCACTGATTCATCGTAGCTATGTCTGTCTGGAGCTGTTTCACTATTGACAATTCTGTCTGATGGTGTTTCACTATTGACAAGTCTGTCGGGAGCTGTTTCACTATTGACAATTCTGTCTGATGCTGTTTCACTACTTACAAGTCTGTCTGGTGCTGTTTCACTATTGACATGTCTGTCTGGCGCGTCCTCACTTTTGACAAGTCTGTTTGGCTCTGCTTCACTACAGATGTGATGGTGTTTTACGGTTCCCCTGCCAAAATTTTGTGATGACTTTTGACAACAAAAATTATGGCCAGGTGAAATGGAATTGTCTGAATTCTGTTTCATCAATGCGTTATTTTCAGAAACCAAATTTGATTTATATAGTCTGGAACTTCGATCAGTAAATAATGAAAAGCTCACGGTGGATTTTAATTCTGGGTTTTTTGATTGGGAATCAAAATTTCCAATAACTTTATCTTCCCAGTTGAGATCAGAGTCTAGCTTGTTAGAATGCGGTAACGTCGGTTCTGAGTCAGGTCTCTCGCTGCTAGAGTGAGAGCATAAGGATGATACCTTAGAGGCGTGGCTCAAATAGCACGCGCCAAGCTGGGACTCGATGGTACAAGCCTGTTTCCGGCAGTCGTGAGTCCGGCTGTGGGTCAACGCATGGCGCTCAAGGAAATGATTGTGTTTCTTGATCACCAAGAAAAGTTTCCCGTAAAGACCAGTGGATATCACGCCGGTTACTAAAAACGATGAGACGATGAGGAGACCCTGGGCGCACAATGAGGCGTTGGCTGAGTGAACACAGGCGTCAGTCTGAAATGGTCACAAATTCTAATCGTCAATGGTATTCATAATGTTAAGAATTTATCATAACTCATCAAAGTATGAGTCATAAAAGAGCTTGAAGGGAAAGTAACATCGCATGTGAAAAAAAAAAACGATTACTTCTCATATGTGTGTTGGAATAATTTTTTAGGGCTGTTATCGAATAATTTGAATTTATTCGTTAACTTTTGAAAAATTACCGAAAAATTAATCGATAATTTTGATAAAGCTAAAAATAAGATGTACGAGGTCATTAAACTGAAAATTTCAAGGGAAGTAACAAAAACAGGCAATTAACATTGTTTATTTAAATAAAAGTAGTTCAATATCATGTCAATGAATTAAAATTTTGTTATTGTTAATTAAGTAAAAAACAATGTTTAATTTTTTATATCAATTTCCTTATAAAAATGAAATAGCTTTATTTTAAAGTTTACACTTTAAAAATCTTTTTTTAATGGAGAATTTGTAGGTAAACAAGCAAACTATTGTTAAATATTAAATATTTAACATTTATTAATAAAACGTTGACATGGTCGAATGCCTATGATTATAATTTAATCGCTTTTTATCGATTAAAATAATTTTAATCGATACAAATTTTTACCGATTAATCGAGAAATTAATCGTTAATTTTCGCTGCCCTAATTTCTATATTTGTTAAATACCCTATAACACCACGAGTAAACCATAACATATTTTTTAGGCACCTATGTAGCCGCTGCCAAACAAAAATAGATTTTGGTTCACACCTCTGTAGTTCTTTTAAAAAATAAAGTATGTTTCGCAAATCATTCACTCTTTCAAAATTATCTTATAAAAATGAAAACAGTTTTTGTTTACAAACCTCCGTAATGCCCCCAAATAAAGGTACAAGTCCGTTTATAAGGGACATTATCCAGATGGATACAATCACAACGATGGTACGTGGAAAGGTGACAATGGTTGTGTAGGTCATGGCCTTGTGGATAAACAAGAAGCGGTCAACGGCTATGGCAAAGTTGGACAGCATTGAAGCCATGCTGATCGTGCCGAAGACAACGAGTGACGTCACACAAGCACCCTAGTGCGGACACATGAAGATATAATTTAAATAGGAAATGAAATATGTTTGTTAGCGTGTAAGAGGCAAGCAGAAAATCGGAAACATTTTTTTTTAAAAAAAGTAATTTTATTTAAAAACAGAAATCTAAACGTTATTTGGCTTTAGACTCTTTAGAAATTAGATTAGAAATCTCGATAGTTGATTATTATACACCGTGTAATTTTATGAGTTGAAAAGAATATCCGTCTAGCTTAGACTGGTGACTATGGCCTACTACGATAAGTGCCAATGCCAAGGACTTAAGATGTTACATTTTAAGAAGACACAAAATTGATTTTTAAATCTAAACTGATATAAGGTAAGGTTGTCCATAATAAACTTACTTTGCGTGTTGCTGCACAAATCTATTTAAACAATCTGATTAATCTATGTGTAGTTGGATTACTGTGGCAATGCTAAATGTGTTGATGCATTATAATTTTTATTTTAAAATACATTTTTAGAACAGCGCATTTTTATTAAACGTATTCTTTCTATTAAAGAAATAAATTTCATTATTAAGTATAACACCATTCCCATTACAAATATGACTTTAAAGAAAAAATGATTGAACTATAAATTAGAATACAATTTATATTATCAATTCATCATCGCATTCATGTTTCAGTGATCTGAAGAACTGGAAAGTCTTCGAACCATGCCTTACCTGGCGTGGTGTGTCTACCTGTATTATATACATGTCTTACCTGACTCGGCTTGTCTGCCTGTATTATGTACATGCTTTACCTGCTTTGGCTTGTCTGCCTGTATTATGCACATGCTTTACCTGCTTTGGCTTGTCTGCCTGTATTATGTACATGCTTTACCTGGGTTGGCTTGTCTGCCTGTATTATGTGCATGCATTAACTGGCAGGGCTTGTCTGCCTGTATTATGTACGTGTCTTACCTGACTCGGCTTGTCTGCCTGTATTATGTACGTGTCTTACCTGACTCGGCTTGTCTGCCTGTATTATGTACATGCCTTATCTGACTCGGCTTTTCTGCCTGTATTATGTACATGTCTTACCTGACTCGGCTTGTCTTCCTGTATTATGTACATGCCTTACCTGACTCGGCTTGTCTGCCTGTATTATGTACGTGTCTTACCTGGCTCGGCTTGTCTGCCTGTATTATGTACGTGCCTTACCTGGCTTGGCTTGTCTGCCTGTATTATGTACATGCCTTACCTGGCTCGGCTTGTCTGCCTGTATTATGTACGTGCCTTAATTGGCTCGGCTTGTCTGCCTGTATTATGTACGTGTCTTACCTGGCTCGGCTTGTCTGCCTGTATTATGTACGTGTCTTACCTGGCTCGGCTTGTCTGCCTGTATTATGTACGTGCCTTACCTGGCTCGGCTTGTCTTGCTGTATTATGTACGTGCCTTACCTAGCTCGGCTTGTCTTGCTGTATTATGTACGTGCCTTACCTAGCTCGGCTTGTCTTGTTGTATTATGTACGTGCCTTACCTAGCTCGGCTTGTCTTGTTGTATTATGTACGTGCCTTACCTAGCTCGGCTTGTCTTGCTGTATTATGTACGTGCCTTACCTGGCTCGGCTTGTCTTGCTGTATTATGTACGTGCCTTACCTGGCTCGGCTTGTCTTGTTGTATTATGTAGGTTTTGAACGTGATGATAAACATAATGAGGAGCATGTCCACCAGGCCAAGGTTCAGCACGAAGAAGTTAGAGTGGTTGCGTCTAAGACTCGGCGTCCTCAGGATAGCCATGAACGTGATGGGGTTTAAGATGAACACACAAACACCGATAACAACCGCAACAGAGAGTACGGCTATCGGGCCAGCATTAGTTTCTGCACTTGTACTCATTTTGTCTGATAGAGACCGGTACTAATTCGTATATTTGCACTCACTCTGTATGACACAGACAAGACCTGATTTCTATATGTGTACTCTTTCTGTAAAATACTTGCCAGATATAGTTTGTATGTTTGTACTCATTTTTGTCCCGATTTAACCAAGTATTAGTTTCTATACATATAAATTCACCATTATCATGTTTGTAACAATTATTTCTTACACACATTTCTTGAACGTGTATTCTGCACCAACTCCTTACTGTGATGAGATTTATAACGGACTCACCAGCCTAAGTAACCCCTACCAACTAAACCACCCAAAGATAAGGGGGGTAACTCGCCATCTGGAAATCTGACAGATGTGCATGCATATTTTCTTCAACGAGGCTGAAACAGGGAAGTCTTCACCCCATTGGTTATATTTTAAGATGCAACCAATCAAGAGTTATTAAAGTCACGTGACCATTAAAGATATAACCAGAGAAAACGCAATGTTCATTCTTTTCACTGCCAAACTGTACGAGGCGAAACGTCGAACAGTAGCGCCCCACAGAATTATATCACGGAAAAGCCGGCCATCTACCAGTCTAGTAAGAGTGAACTCATATCTTATTATATTGATGTACATTTATAATTACATGTATTTTTCATAGCAGCTTGATATTTTATTTTGTTCGATTGACATGGATTTAGTACCCCACGGGATGAATTTTACCGTGTTGGGACCCATGTGTGTTATTCTTACCTATAACACGTTTGCTTAAATAATATGTGCCTGCACACGCGATCTCCACCAAATAGATGGAGCAGCGTGTGTGGATGTTAAATTATATATTAAATAACGTAAATTGTTTTATTAATTGCTGAACCCACGTGTAAGGTGTCCGCCAAATAGGCCTACACCCGTGGTAGTAAGTATAAACAATTAAATCATATTATTATGTCAAATTGTTATCCCATTCTGGCGTTTTGCTCTGAACGGCTTGTCGTTGGAAGGAGGACCATAATAAGTCTATGCGATAGAAGAGTTTTTATTTCTATTTCATAGCCTGGTTCCTGCTACTCCTGAATTCCAGGGAGCCAACCAGAGAAAGTACGCACGTGAGGCAGCCGGACCACCGTCCCCCCTCCACCGGTACTATTGCCGTTAAAGAATCGCTACCCTTGCCACGCGACATCCAAGTACACCTTGTGTCATTGCCAGCTAAGGTTGTTAGCAGATCAACAAGTGCTACTATCTGCCCTAATTGTAGGAATGAACCTCCGTACAATAGGCCGGAGACACGCACCATCGCCACAGAGCCCTGTGCTCTTTTACCACCCATCTCATCACGTTATACCGTAAGAGCTGAAGCCGGCCATACCACACCCTAGCTGTGTGACCGTGTGGACGAAGAATCTTATCAACAACACACGTGGAGAGAAGTGAGAACCCCTCTACCGTGTACGATCTACCCAGATCAAATAGTACTGCTATTTACTTGTTTACAAAAAGGCCTAGCCGAATCAGCTGACTGCTACGTCATATGTCAACACCGAAGGGAGGAGCTACACACAGGAAGCTGACGTCACATCACACGTCGCAGAGAGACGAAAGGAGGTCAAGTCTTGTTGTACACTGCCTCGGCGGAGCTACGTCATATTGTCAATACCAAGTGGGAGGAGCTAAACCAAGGAAGCTGACGTCACATCGCACAGCGCAGTGTGACGGAAGGAGGTCAAACCGTGTAACAGCGGTACACACCAGACCAAGTGATCAGGGACTCCAAACATAATATAAGTATTAAAATTATAGAAACATTGGCGTAGGGCAAGCTGTCATGATGATACTTAGCGAGCCATAATACTTTAAATAGCCTAATCTTAGGGGCACCTTATTAATGATATTGGAACATTGCCATTGTATATATTGTATATTAAAGTTAATCATTTATGTTATACAATGGTTCTTTGGCTTATCATTTGCGGAGATCACTAAAGTATGTCCTTGTGTGTGTAAAAATATAAATACAAATAATACCCTAGACAACACACATACTACACATCTTTTCACCAGACTTACATTAGTTTCTTTCACTTCATTCGTAGACTTATTTCTTATACACACTTCTTACACTTCTTTCTTTCAATACATTCGTAGACTTATATCTTATACATACGTCTTACACTAATTTCTTGCACTCATATCTTACCCTAATTTGGATCACTAATTTATTCACTAGATTCTTTAACTAACTTAAAACTAAGTTCTTACAAAAATATATTTTAATAATTTCTTACAATATTATATTTTTACACATATTTCTTACATTATTATCTTACACTGATTTTTTACACTAAATTTCTAATAATTAATTGCTTACTTTAACGTTTTATAACGAACATCAAACGTTAATTTTTATTCTATTGTCTGAGATTTATTTATTACATTAATATTTGCAACTAATTTCTTTTAATAATATCTTATATTTATTTCTTACAACAATAAATGACATTAATTTCTTACACTAAATTTCTGACGCGCATATCTTATATGATAGTGTCCGTCACATGTGAAAATAAATTGATTCACACTTTCGAAACCACATATCAAATAGGAAAGAAACATATAAACTATCATCTTATGATAATAATTTATATCCATTTTTTTAAAATGCTTAAGTTGATAATAAAAAAATAGATTTACATTTATTTACCTCGACCTTGACAATGATAGTTCACAAACAGAATAATCTCGGAACAGGGCCGGCTTTAGAAAATTAGGGGCCCTAGGCGAAGTGACTTTGGTGGACCTAAATGTAATAGAAAAATAAATATTGAAAGATTCTTGATCGAGGCCCACACTAATGATGAGAAAGATCGGAGGCCCTAGGCGGCTGCCTAGTTTGCCTATGCCTAAAGCCGGCCCTGCTCGGAATAACTTAAAACTTCTGTTTCCAACAGTAACGCTGAGCACATTCTAAATGAAATATTTTTTATACATATTCTGATTTTGAGATTTTCGGAAACATTAGTGTTTAGTTCTATTTTTTCCTTTATTGTATTTGTTATTTCTTGTTTTGTATTTTCCCGTCTTTTAATTACTGTCTGTTGGGTCTGAATATATCTTATTCCTATATTGGTTATTCCGATATTCACAAGAAATGAAATAATTCATATTTTGGAAGTTAAACCACGAAGAGTAAATCAGAGTTAACTTCACTCTGTTCTCCATCATTATTCACTACAAAGTTCGTCCAAAGACTGACAGCTTTTCTGTTTGATTGGAGATAACATTAAAACTCCATTTTAAATCAATGCTTTGCTGGCACTATTCCGTCATAGCAAATCACACGTATTTTAACCCACGTCCCGCATTTAGCGTTGTATCCCGATTTAATTATTTGCAGAAACGAAGCTATCAAGAACTATTAGTTGTGTTTGCGCTCACTGAAATACGTTCACTTGGAATGGCTGATTATTTTTGAACTCGCTCTTGGATTGGCTGGTTATCGCAGCACTGATGTGCCCATTGTTTGTCCACCCCCGTGTTGGAAGACCCGAATGCTTTTTTTCCCAAATGGATGAAATGTTGTTTTGTGTTCAACAAGCTAATGCACTGACGCACCCAGGCTCGCTTGATTATCTCATTTGAAAGTATAGCGGTCTGACTCTAAAGTAGTTAATTACAGCTTTTAACTGAGAAAACTGGAACTTTTAGGCACTGAAAGAGGGGAGGCAATAGCAGTGTGCTGAAAACAGTGGTAAGGAGGGATTTTGAAGTTATGATCTGCTTTCAAATCGAACTACGATTGGGGGTGTTAGCGGTTGTGTTCATGTGACTGGATAAGAAGACAAAGGCAACTAATTAGTTAACTTAAATGGTTAACTATGTATTTTTTCCAAAGCACTAATGGTGAGGAATTTAATTTACTTAAAACACAAATGAGACAGCTATAAATGAACTTTTATATATATATAAAAGTAATTAATATATCTTTTATTTGTGTTTCTTAAAAAATCTTATAGCAAAAGAGCCATTACAACTTTGACTATAACACATACATACAAACACACATGCGCTCACAGACATACACACACACAAACACACACGCATGAACGCGACACACACAAAAGCAATGACAAAACACATCTCATTAAAATTTGAACTGTGGTATTTATTTCCATGTTCTTGTGAAAGTTTCATCTTTAAAGTAACGTAAGGGTTAATTTTATTCATTTTCTTTGAATTGCTAAACAGGTTACGCTACTCTGATGCAGAGCAAAGGGACGTGATCGAAATTTAAGATATCACATAATTACAGTAAATAGAATCATACCTTTTTTTCCCCCTGGAACAATTACGAAATATAATCTAAAATATTCCTTATTTTCCACTTGCGCAACTGTAAGAGTTATCCCAAAAGAAATCTTTCTATAGGGTCTGATGTTAAAAAACAAATCGTCTGACGATGAGCTAACCAGTAATTGCTGTTATAAACTGCCTAATGGCCGGGTGGGAGACTTTCGTGTAGATACCGGGGTAACGAGGCTCAGCACAGCTTCTACCGAATGACACGATTCCGTATTCATAGAAACGACCTTTGGAGTAGCACATGAGTGGGCTGCCGGAATCTCCCTGGAATATAGAATGTAACATAGACTGTCAAAATCTTCCTGAAATATAGAATAAAAATATGACAGGACTTCCGGAATCTCCCTGAAATATAGTATGTAACACATGAGAGGCGTAAGGAGTTCAGGAATCTCCCTGAAATGTAACACATGAGATGACTTCCGGAATCACCATGAAATATAGAAAGTAATACACGAGAAGACTCCCGGATCTCTCTGAAATTTAAGATTTAAGACATGAAATTACTACCTGAATCTCATATAATTACATTAGAACTTCTATATATCACATGAATAGGATGTCGGAAAGTACCCAAAAAATACACCATGACATATGTAAAATCTAGATTGAACTAAATAATGTCCAGCTCTGACACACAAAGTTAAACGACCGTATTTACTCATAAGTGGTATTAAAGAAGAACAACAGTCAGGTATGCTAGTTACGGTCTATAGACTACTTTTTTAAAAATCACTTGAAGAGCCCCCAACTGTATAACCAGAGAGCTCACCTGACAGCTGTCTATGCCTATAACCAGAGAGCTCACCTGACAGCTATCTATGCCTATAACCGGAGAGCTCACCTGACAGCTGTCTATGCCACCAACGTCGAAGTTGCCGGCACACAACTTCAAGTCATTGATGTATGCAGGACCGTAGGAAGAGTTACACAAAGCTTGGCTCACGATAGGCAGAATCACCTTCTGGAGGTCAGGGGTCAGGGAAGACGAAGTGACTGAAATTAGAAAATAAGTCAAGATATGTTTTGTTAACATAACAGGTGAATCAAGCCGAAGACATCAGCATACAGACTTCCTGAAGAGAAATGCAATATATAAACATAAACATAAAATAAACATGCAGTCAGCATCAACATATAGAATAGATTCCCGACAAAAAACATCATCAAATAACAGACATCATCAAATTACGAAAACATCAACAAACAGACAACATGAGACATCAAAATTTAGCCTTAGTTGTAAAAATTTTGCACAAAGATAAAAATTAATGAAACAAATTTCAGGCTTTCCGTTAGGACGACGTGTAACAGTTGCAGAGTGTATAAGTACAACATGCAAATAGAATAAAAATGCTATAGGCAGAGAAAGACTTACAAACAAGGAGCATTAAAGGAAACACGTTATAAGTATGTAGTACAAATACATTTAAATTTGCTTTTTCTTGAAATGTTCCTATGATACTTTCTTTGATATATGAGTATTAAACATGTGTCTTTGATTGAAAGTATTTTCAAATATTTTTTTTGTATTAATAAGTACTGCCTAAAGTTTAGCTTTGAAATATTAGTTTGTCTTCTATTGACAATGTAGGCCTTATATTTGTTATAACACAAATAAGTCCATTCAATCTTACGAACCTCCACCCCCCCCCTTTCCCAGTAACAATGAACTAATAAACAACCCATCTATTATGTGAATAAAACAAAAGAGAATTATTCACAAGTCACAAGACGGAATAGTGAATAAAGAGATGGAATCTAGTCATTAAATTTTAAGAAAGTAAATATATTTGTAAAAACTCCATCCATTTCATATGAAAAGTCACTGAACAGTTAAAAATAGATTTTTCGTTACTGACATCTTAACGTTTTCAAATTCGAAGAGAACAAATAGATTTATTGGCCTAAAACAAAGATATTAAAATATTTTATTTCATGGAAGACGTTGGTAAGACAACATGATGAAGTTTGAAATGTCATTTAGTATTTACCGAAACTGAGGCGATTAGTAAAATAGATCATATTTCTTTACTGACGTCTAGAAATTTTGATATTATGTTTTTTTTTTTTTTGTTTTTTTTTGTTTTTTTTATTTATTTATTTTTTTTTTTACTCACATACGTTTCTACTCATTACACCCTGTATTCAAGATCATTCATTTATACTTACATGACGTCACTCCCCAACCTGCGGCAATACACATTTCCGTCTGAGCGGCGTCGTCTCCAATGTTAGGTAGACAGATGGGTGCCACACAATCGGAGTAAACGAGGTCCTCCGCCAGTGTCAGAACAGCTACGTCATAATCTGTCATAGACATGAAATAAAATGACACGACATCAAATGAATCAAATAAAAGAACACGACATCAAATGAATCAAATAAAAGAACACGACATCAAATGAATCAAATAAAAGAACACGACATCAAATGAATCGTTATCGAAGTGAACTGCGCAACTGGCAATCTTTTTACCGATAGGTCAATTATAGCAGTGGCGTAAAATAAAAAGGGGGGGGGGTTATGAAGGCAAAGTGAAGTTCTTTTTCGTAAATTAGTGAAATTTAATAATAAAAAAAAATTTAGGGCTGTTACCGATTAATTTAAAATTTATCTTAAACTTTTGAAAAATTACCGAATAATTAATCAGTAATTTTGATTAAAGCTTTAAATAAGGTTATGACGTCATTAAACTGAAAATTTCAAGGGAAGTAACAAAAAATCGATTGATCGATAATATCCGCAGCCCTAATTATTTTCTTAAGGAAGATGGCACAATTACTGATACGCCACTTTGGTAATTTCAAAGGGAGGGAATTCAGATCACCATCGGCATAGAGGGGAGACCATAATTTAAACAGCCTCGGGGCGAGGGGATATTTTTTATAGATGGATGTTTCATCGGCTTTAAAGCAGATATGGCATCGTGCAAAGAGCCAACAAAACGATCATGTAACCATCCCCGCCAATCTAAAAAATCCGGGGCCATACAATTAAACATCCTGGTCCGCTTATATAACATTTTAACCTGGGTAAACTCGGAATGGTGAATGGTCCTGCTTAAGACTAAACTAGGTTGATCCTAACTAGAAGACACACCAATTATAACTTATTCATAAATTGATTAACAATATGGTAAGTTTAATGTTACAAACTCACCGTTATAACCGGGCACGTGGTTAGGATTGATGTTAACCGCTTGAACCTGGTAAGATTTCATTTCATAGAGGTTGGAGGAACCAACTCGGACAGTCACAATGGATGGACTGACCACGGCCCGGGCAGGTGTTCTGTTAACAGACAAAATTTGCATTAAAATATTAAATGATCATGGCATTGAAATAGTTTTTTTTAAAAACTACATTCATATGATGCACACAATAAATTCAGCCAACACCTACATCATTTTTATTGCGTCCCTTGTAATTCATTCAACAATTATCTTATATGTTACAGACGCTCCTTCTGTACAGAAGATTATTGAATTATCTTCAACGTATACTTTACCAACATTACATGACGTCATTATCAAACCACAAATTCGGTCCTCGTCTGTATTATATTCAGTCCAGATGACAAATAGGAAAGACATTGACAAAAATGTATCAACAAGGTAATAGGGCTCTGTAAGAAAGTACCGTTTGCAATGATTGACTACCTTATCTCTGAGTCAATGGGCCGCAGTCAGAATGTGTCTTCCCAATGATTGACTTACTTATCTCTGCGGCAATGGGCCGCCGTCAGAATGTGTCTTCCCAATGATTGACTTACTTATCTCTGAGTCAATGGGCCGCAGTCAGAATGTGTCTTCCCAATGATTGACTTACTTATCTTTGAGGCAATGGGCCGCAGTCAGAATGTATCACTTCCCAATGATTGACTTACTGATCTCTAAGGCAATGGGCCGCAGTCAGAATGTGTCTTCCCAATGATTAACTTACTTATCTTTGAGGCAATGGGCCGCAGTCAGAATGTATCGCTTCCCAATGATTGACTTACTTATCTCTGAGGCAATGGGCCGCAGTCAGAATGTATCGCTTCCCAATGATTGACCCGCCACAGAAATTCCTGTCAATGGAGACGGCAACGACCCAGGGGAACTCACACCTGGCAGCAGTGGTTCCGCCCACTATCCTAAATCTGCTGGTGATTGATGGCACTCCACAATCTGAAACAAGTAATCAATAATCCACCAGACAAATAGACAAAAAGTTAACAAAATAGGGTTTTATTTAAATTTTTAAAATAAAAACTTAATTATTGTTCTGTTAAATGAAAGAGGCACATATAAAGTGTGTGAATCAGTAAATAATTTTTTTATGTTTAATAATAGACCATATACAGGTTTAAACGTTGAAAAATTTCCTTTATATACAAAAAGAAATAAATAAAACTAAAATGAGTATTTCAACACAATTTCCAACATCATTTTTTCCATTTATTATTCAAGTGAAATCTATTATATAATGCGCCTAAGCGCGTCCGTCAGTCAGAAGCCCCTATACCACGCAACTCTTGATTACTTTTTTAAAATTGAAAACATAGACGTAAAAATCATAATGATTTTGGGTTTGAGATTAACAGAGGGTGTGGTTTTGCACGCCGTAAAAAAAAAAACATTAAGTGGCGTCATGAAGCTTTTATTCTATTAATTTATTTGATGTTACTTTTTTATCTTGATTATAATCTGATTGTGTGAATATGCATGTGTGTGAGTGTGTTTATGTTTATGTGTGTATGTGCGTCTGTGTGTGCGTGTGACTGTGTGTTTGTTTTAGTTGTGAAATAACGATTTATTTCATAGATTGCTAAAAGTGAAATTAAATATTGAAAAGACGTTACCACGTAATCTTTTATGTATAGTTAAAATTATGCACTGGATTATGAAAAATTCCGTTAGTGTTATGAACACAAGTTTCTGCCGATGCGATCTGCATGGGTGCTTGAATAAAAAATAACGGGAAATCATTGAATGTGACTTAAAAACTGTTAATGAGAAGAACAATCTCCAATGATTTTTTCAGAGATGGTTTTTACATTATGCTTGATTTTAGAAGAAATGAGCCCTTGCGCCGGGATTTTAAATAATATTATGGTACGTGTATAAGTGTTTATACACTGTTGTAAGAGTGGGGTTAAAAAGCGGAATTGTATTTTTTTTTAAAGAGGAGCAATTTTGTGAACTATTTGAAGGGTGCATTTCATTTCTAGGGTCATGATTTTATAATATCACAGATCCCTGAGTGGCACTATTTCTCAGCCACTGATAATATCCTTTTGGAAAAGTTTAAGAAAACCAGCAGTGTAAAAAATTAAGCCCAAACCTTGCGATTCAACGTGTGTTTTTTAAAAACAAATAGACAATATTAAAAAAATCTCCCCAACCCTTCACATTCCAATCACATAAGAATTAAACAGCTCAATACAAATAAATCTAATTTGTCCTAAATAAAGGTCATATTACATCAACTGTAAAGGAATGGATGTTGTGGATTAATTGGTAGATTGATGAAAAAGCTTACTTAAAAAAAACTTATTGCTAGAATAATGCAATGTTATGGTACGTGCTATGGTTAAAACTGTAGAGTTGTCTATTGGTGCATGTTTGTGTGTGTGGGGGGAGGGGAGGGGCTATGTGCGAATGTGTGTGTGATTTGGTTATTTTTATGTCTGCTAATGTTGCGCCTCTAACATGACAACCAGTATTTTAAAAAGTAAATGTACAAACAAAAATAATAATAAATTTCTACGGTGTAGATAGAAAGGGGTACATTTTCAGCTCAAACCTTGCGATTTAAGGTGTTTCTTTAAAACAAATTAACTCATACATACCTTAATTTAGCATTAATATTCACATAATTAATATCTGACCCATAAAATAATCCTATTAATTTGACTAAGGCCATGCTAAGCCTAGAAATAGAAATAATGATTTGTAGAGCTTTTCTCATGAAAAAAGTAATCTTATAACATGTATTTTACTCAAAGTCCTAACGAATGATGAAACATCCATTTTAAAAAATTGGGTACGTTTCTCGAACAATGCGGTTGTATGACATACGCTTTAGGTAAAAAATGTTCTTTAAGGTGTAAATATATCAAGTGTAAAGAAATATCACGGGTATTATTACTTATAAGTAGGATATAGCATAAGAAAGTGCGTGTTATGTCGAAAAAAAAAGCACACTGACAACAACTCATTTTGTGCCAAGCTGTTTTGAGTTTATTAGATGAATAGTGTACAACGGGAATAAAGATTGATATAAAGTGAATTGTTACTATTAGAAAAATGCGTGGGAATATAGAATGATTGACATAACATTTATAAGGAGATCAATTTCTCATCATTGTCTTAAAAGCAGCATTGTTCTTATGTTTTTATACAAGTTAAAGGAACATGTGCCTTGATA
>MUZC01000207.1:261467-276204 GCA_002072015.1 Radix auricularia
GGGCTGTAGCTGGAAGGATGTGGTGGAGCAAGCCACGGATGATAATAATGATGCTATATTAAAGCAGATATACCAAAATTGATGGGTAATATTTAAATTAATAATATTGTTATTTTTTTCGACACACATAACGTTGTTTTTTATTAAAAATGGGTTCGATTTATCACTACCCTACTTTCCAGATGCGTTTACATTCATTTTAAAGTTGAATTTGAGACCCAAAACCAAAATAAAGTTATTCCTATTGTGCCTACCCCGTAGCGTAGCACGGGTATTTTGCTCGTCATTCTATATTACATTAAAACAAAATATGACTTCATATCACCTCATGCTACATGACACCAAGAATGTGTAAATATAATGCGCACCGCGATACAATCTATCATTAGCACTCAAAGAGCGGGGAAATCCCATTAACTATTATTCTAAATTACATTCAAAGTAATTTCCAATCAATAAATATTAAAGTTAACAAAACAACTGCTATCTAAAAATTTCTGCTAATATTACGGTAGTCGAACGAAAATATATTTTTCAAAGCTTCCTTCTCCAACATTTTTCTAAATATTTTTTTTCTGGCGTTTTGCGCTTTTTTCCAGCACGATAGATGTTATGGTTAAAGAGAAATTGACAAAAAAACTGATATTTGTTCTTTTTCTTTTTCTTCTTATTTTTCTTTCTTTTTTCTTCTTTTTTTTTCTCTCCAGGAAATCTAGTTAATAGGTAATTGTTTTGGCCCGTGCACATGCTTGGGACCTCCCTGCAACATTTCAAAAATATAACCACAATGTCTCCCAAGTGAAATTGCGTTAAATCTATACAAAAACCATATTTATGCCTTTTTAAAATTTATTTAATAACACTGTTGCAGTGCAACTCTGTATAAAAATTGTTTTTCGAAGTTCAATTTACAACTCTTAAAGTATTATCTTTCTATCAGAAAAATTTGGAAGTTAATAATTTAATTTTAAAAAAAAAAACGTTCATGCGTTACGTAGTTATTTATTAACATTTTAAATTAATCTCGAACACATTAGAAGCTCATATCGTCACATTAGTCACCTACGAAAATTCCAATAATTACCTGAGTTGGTCGGTGAGGGGGTGGGAGTTGTTGATGTGCTGGTCCTAGTAGTTGTGCTCGTTGATGTGGTGGTGGTAGTGCTGGTGGTAGTTGGTCTGACGGTACTGGTTGTGGAGCTAGTTGAGACTGCTGGAAGAACAAGTTTAACAAAACGTTAACAAAGTTATCCAATATAATATTTAACTCTTTAATAATGTTAAAAATCCGTGTAACTATCAAACTGGTACGAGAACGTATAGAGTGTTAGCTATGCCTCAGAATTGAAGAGTTCTTATAGCGTAGTAAAACTTATAGTCTTAAACGAAAAAAGTTCTCCAAAACTCCATTTCAGAAATGAAAAACAATTATGACATTCTGGTCTAAATTGAGTTTGCATAGTTGAAGTGTTTGGTGAATATATAGTAGTCAAAATAAACTTTGTGTTTTACATTAATAGGCAGCCACATTGAGGAATCATTGAGTTTAACAATCAGTATTGAAATTCAATTATAAGTGGACTTTCTGTATTGACAGCGGAAGAACAGTAAATTAATAATACGTCACTAATACATTTTACATCTGCTCGGTAATAGGTCGTGGAGCAAAAAATAATCAAACATCTTATTAGACCTTTTACTTCAGTTAAGAATCAATTCTTTCAAATAACACCCCTTAAATATAGACTTGTAAACTGACTTCGTTTTACGCCAACTAAGCACTTGATTTGACGGCATTTTCTTAAATTTAATAAGGTTTCTTTTGACCTGATCTGTTGTTAAAGGGATGCGCTGAATAATTATTGGAAAAAAAATAGATATCGCGAATTCAACGTCTTAATTTTCGTTGCCCTTCTAAAATATATAAGTATTATAAGCTATATTTTTATAGTTTGATCTGAATTGGTGTAGTATGTGTAGGTTCAACGCATTTGATATAGTCTGATATTTGAAGTATTCGCCCCATGTCATTATAAAATTACTTTTCATATTTTATATGAAGACAGATGCCAACTTTATTACACAGTAGTGGCATCATTCGGAGATGAACAAGCAGGTAAAACAAATGGATTACACAATAATTAGGAAGGGTTACAAGACTTACAAGGACATCTGGAGTAGCAGGATGTCAGGTAGTTTTCCAAGAATTCAGTGGAAATGACGAAACGCCGGTAAAATTCATAGGCCCCTAAACACTGACGGCGACAGGTTTCTCCTAGAAAAAAATTAATATGATTTAAAATGTGCATTCTTACTGTATAGCAGCTAGTCAACATTTCTCATTTCTTATCAACGAACTAAAATGCATTTGTAACATAAATTGGTCATAGTTTATTTTTGTGAATTGTCTGATCAAAGCATCTCATTGTTTATTATCTTGACATTTTTTTCCTTTTTATTATGGTGATTTGAATAAGAAGTATCAGATTTGAATCAGGTTTGAGTTAGATGTTAGAGCTTTAAGGATCAACGTGATCCAGTGGCAGCGCGCTCGACTGGCGCACCGATGGTCACGGGTTCAAATCCATGTGAAGGCAAGGATTTGTTCGCGGAGCTTAGAGTGTCCCTGAGTTATGCAGCTTCGAATGGGTATCTAACACTAGTTAGGCGGCTGGGTAATGCGTGGAACTCATTTGACATTCCATTGTTGTTCTGCATTGTGCACTGTTTTGCGGAGTGCATTTTATTTTAGGGCGTTTGCCCTTTGTCATTCTGTGCACTGTGTCCAGGTTTTGACTGTACCAACAACAGACTGTCAACGTACCATCAAGTGAGTATGTCTGTGCATGCACTGTCTGGCTATTCTGTACAACGATGATGACAGCAATGGCAACCAGGTGATGTACTCTAACCATGATGTATTGGTTCTAAAAATTAGAATCTGAAACTACAAAAGAACGAATATTGAGATCAAGGCTGGGGGTATTGGATCAGTCTTAGCTTGAGTCTATTTTATGAACACATAGGGTTCATTTATCTAAAGTTTACAAAGCTAAATATATTTATTAGGGCTGGTACTGATTTAAAAAAAAAAAGCTCTTTATAATACGTGATTATAAACATATTTTAAATAAATATAAGACAAACTACATTTTGGGCGCCATAAGTGTCAATATTAAAACATTCTTTAGGCTAGTTACCATCCCCGAAGGGTACTCAACAATCATAGCAAAAAAAATTGAATAATGGGTTATTGCAGCTATAAATGGCATGCATACAAACATATATACATAAATACTTACATATATATCAATATGAAAAAAACTACATTAAGGTCCCCCCGCACCCATTCGGTTCGAGATGTACATTTCGAAAACCTGTTTATTTCATTCAACTTCATTATGGATATATTTCTCAAGACCTTTAAGAATAGAATGGGAACTATAATCTTAAACGAGAAGAAATGGACATTACAAGTTCAGTCCCTTTACTATTTTAATATGGGCTACCAAGGTTTTTATACAAAGTATGGTTAAGATCCATTCATTTATTGAGTGGTAAACTAATTTTTATAAAGCTCATATACGCAACAACGAAAAACGGCATAAAGGGCACCAGGGCCCATTTAGTGCAAGGTAAAAAGTTCAAAATACCAGATCAAATTAATTAATTTCATAATAAATTTACTTATCTATATTTCTCAAGATAGTTAATAATTGAATGGGGATTAAAATCATAAACATTTATGAAAAAGTAATAAAAACTCAATTGAGTATTTAAACGCAATTTCCAAAAAAGAATCTCCGTTTTTTTTTTAATCAAGGGAAATAATTCTAGATTACATTGAAAGTCATTTCAAATCAGTAATTCTGAAACTAAACAAATACGACGTCATATCCCCTCACGCAAAATCACAACAAGAATGTGTCAATATAATGCGCACCACGCAACAATATAACTTTATCATTCACAAAGTGGGAAAACCCCATTAACTATCATTCTCGATTACATTAAAAGTAATTTCAAATCAATAATTATGAAAGTAAACAAGACAATTGCTATCTACAAATTGCTTCTGGAGTCGAACTAACAGATATTTTTGAAAAATTCCTTCTCCAACGTTGTTCAAAGTTCTATTAGCGATCGTTTAGCGTTTATTTCAACACGATAGCTGTTATGGTTGCCAAGAAATTGACAAAATACGTATATTGTTTCTTTGTGTTTTTTTTTATTTTCCAGGAAAATCCGTAAATCTTTTCGGTATTTTTGGCCCATGCTCATCCTTGGGACCTCCTTAACATACTTGCAAAAGACCCAAACTCTCTATCTGGTATGGTTCATGAGGAGTTGCTTGTGCAAGCTCGAACAGACAGCACATACATTTCGAATATATATAAACGCAATTTTTCCCAAGGAAAAGTGCGTTAAAAATACACCTTGATCTACTTGCCCGAAAGAATAGACATTTGGAAATCAATGCTCTATGGTAAGTCAATATTGGCTACCAAGTGGTTATATATATGCAAAGTTTGGTTATGATTAGGGCTGTTATCGATTAATTTAAATTTAATCGTTAACTTTTTAAAAATTACCGATAATTAATCGATAATTTTGATTAAAGATAAAAATATGATGTATGACATCATCAAACTGAAAATTTAAAGGGAAGTAAAAAAAAACCAAAAAAAAACAGGCAATTCACATTTTTTAAAATTTAAATATAAATATTTCAATATAATGTCAATGAATTTAAATTTTGTTATTGTTAATTAAGTAAAAACAATATTTATTTTTTAAATATAATTTTCCTTATAAAAAAAGCTTATTTTAAAGTTTAAACTTTGACAATCTTTTTTTTTAATGGAGAAGTTTGTACGTAAAAAAAGCAAACTATTATTTATTATTAATAATTAATTATTTATTAATAAATGTATACAATGTGTCTGACGGCATTTCTTTCTATATTAATCGCTATTTTATCGATTAAATAATTTTAATCGATACAATTTTTACCGATTAATCGATAAATTAATCGTTAATTTTCGCAGCCCTAATATATACATAATATAATGTTCAAAAAAGTTATATAAACTTAATCTAGGAAAAATGTGAGTCTTATCTCATCAGGACTACAACATCTAATCTTCAACATGAAGAGTACAACATGTTGAATACACCCAAAAGACAACCGCTTGTAGAAAACACCACCAGAACTCAACCAACGGAAATGGAGTGTTAAAGACCGTAAAAACCCCTTGATACGCACACATTATTACAACCACATAGCTTGGTTTCAGACTTGAATAACAGAGAGGTTTAGGAACATGACAGTATGTGAACCTAACTTAATTGCTTTGTGTGTTATAATCGCTTTAAACCAGAGATAAATTGTATTTGGTGCAGTTTTGAACGTGTAAGTCACCAAAATGTTCTAAATGGACATTTGTCTCCAATTCTCTTTGTTTACGAAAAAATTAAGGCCCCTAAATCTGTTTTCGTCAAATATTTCATGTTTGAGTTATCATCTCCACCCCCCNCCCCCCCCCCCCCCCCCCCCCCCCACAGGGTTCCATTTTTAGAGCTTTAAAATTATTTAAATTTGTTTGGACTGTAAGACCAGAAATATAATTTACTTCTAATATAAAACATCCACTAGATAAAATCAGACCTGCCACACAAACCAATAAAAGTAAAAATATATAATATTACTAACAATCAATACACTCTGAAAACTCTAACAATTAATTTCCAAAGTATAGAAAATAAAATTCCAGATTTAGAACTTCTTATAAAAACAGAAGAACCAGACATTACTGCTGGTTCTGAAACTTGGTTTAACCCCAAAATAGATAACTCTGAAATTTTGAGCAGCAATTATAATATTTGAAGAAAAGATAGAACAGACAATCATGGCGGTGTCCTACATGCAATAAAATCATCTCTCATAACTGAAGAAATTACTACACAACCAAACTCTAATATAGAATCTGTTTTTTGAAAAATAGTTACACCAATCTCATCACCCTTTATTGTGGGCAGTATATATAGGCCTCCAAATACAAACATAGAATACATGAAGAATCTCTGCAGTCAACTAACTTCTATTAAAGAAAATCATAAAAATGCTGTAATTTGGACTATGGGGGACTTTAATCTTCCAGATATAAATAGGAAAAACTATACTATTGATAGCCACAAAACTAATAAAGAAATTAATGAACATTTCTTAGACACTATAAACAACATAAACCTTGAACAGATAGTAAAAAAAGCAACTAGGAAAAACAAGATACTATATTTATTCCTAACAAACAGACCAGGACTAGTACTAGACTGCACAATAATTCCTGGACTGTCTGGCCATGATATTGTTAGGGTAACCAACACAATAAAAACTAAAATAAATAAGATGCCTAGGACAATATTTCTTTGGAATAAATGCAACTTAATAAAATTACACCAATGAGTTAATAATTACCAAAAAAATGACCTAAGTAAATTCAGCGTAATATCCCCGTAGAAGAAATATGGAAGGAAATTAAAACAAATCTAAAAACTATAATGGATGGGAAAGTAAAAAAAAAAAAAATAAAAAAAAAAAAAAAAAATAATAAAAAATAAAAAAATAAAAAAACTCACTTCAAATAGACTTGATAAATGCTGGTTCAAGTCCAAATTTAAAAGGTTATGCAAACAAAAAGAGAACTTATTTAAGAAATTTAAGGCTACCAATTTAGAAAGGATACACAAAAAATACCTTAAAATTAAACACTTGATACAAAACTTAGTCGAAACCTCCAAAATAAATATATAAACAATGTAATTACTAAAAATAACATTAAAAACGTATGGTCCTTTATCAAATCAAAATATGGTGTCTACATATATAGCCACACTAAAAGGCTCAAATAATAAAACCTATAATGATAATGAGACTAAAGCTAATTTCCTTAGCACATATTTTGCATTATAATTTTCTGCCTCGGGCGACAAGGAAATTTTAATAAATTTAAATTAAATGGAAGAAATAGGTAACATTACTGTAGATGAGATAGGTATACATTCACTCCTAAAAAACTTAAAAATAAACAAAGCTTTGGTCCAGATGAATTGCCTGCCAGGTTACTAAAAGAATTAAGCAATGAACTGTCCCCAATCCTTTTAGTTCTTTTTCAAGCCTTTCTAGACCAGGGTAAAGTGACCCAGGATTGGAAATTAGCCAACGTAACACCACTCTTTCAGCTTATCTGAGATATACAGACGCTCCTTCTATGCAGAAGATAATTGCGTCCACAGAACATGAGAGATGATCTGTTGGCAAGTGATGCAGCGGTCACAGGCCACAGCTATAGGGGTTCCACGCATAACCCCAGCCGCCTAACTATTGTCTAGTTAGGTACCCATTCGGAGCTGGGTGACTCGTGGACTCCTCAGGCCCCGGGAACAAATCCTCGCCTTCGCGTAGATTCGAACTCGTGACCATCGGTACGACAGTCGAGCGCGCTACCTTTAAGAAAGGTGATAAGTCCGACCCTGGTAATTACAGACCTGTATCACTTACTAGTATCACCTGTAAATATGTACCACAAACTGGTGCAAAATTGCGTTTTTTCGCCATGAAGCCACAATTTAACAATTATTTTACTCACTTTTTTTCTATAGCAAAAATAAATGTTATAAAAATTAAAACTGTACCATTGAAAAGTTTATTTTAAGCTCTTTAATGATATGATATTGTATCTGATGTTGACCTAAAATAAAATATTAAATTTGTCGCTGGAAAACCATCGCCATAACGATTTGTGAGCGACAGCCGAGCGATGGCTTTTTACCCTCTTCTATTCAATCCTTTTGCCGTAGTGCGCGATACTTACAATTACGTTACCAAGTAGTAAATTATATACAAAATTGGCTAACCTTTAGTTTCGTATAAAAAAAAAAAAAAAGATTTTAAATGTATTAAAAAAAAATTAAAAAATTCCAGGAAAATGCTATTTTATTATATGTTTTTTTTGACTGAATTGGATTTGATAATTCCGTATGCAAGAACAAACACATGCAAGTTTTCTTTTTTCCCCGGCCGGTATGGGTTGCCTGAAGAAAACAGGAAAGCCAACACTTTATCATCATTTTAAACTCCAATAAGAAAAAAGGACTAAACACAAACCATAGATAAACGTAGGACGCAATAATCTTCTATACAGAAGGAGCGTCTGTAACATATAAGATAAGATAAGATAGAAAATTTACCAAGTGAAAAGTAAGTTCTGATCTAAATCATATTTCTTAGAGAGTGCAGTTCATAGCCGGGCATGGCATATCCCAAGTTAGTGACTGAGGTCAAATAGTGACATGTCACACGTGAGTGGCCTGAGGTCACATAGAGACATGTGACAAGTGAGGGACTGGGGTCCAATTGTGACATGTGACAAGTGAGTGACAACGCTGAGATCTAGGTAGAGATGGTATCGTGTTCGATTAATGTGACCAAGTTCCCAATTCCTTGACACACTTGGTGTCACGAGTCAGCAGACGATCGTCTGCTACGTTCGTTCAACACTTGCTGACGTCAGCTTCACTCATTACCCTCTAGCTAAGCTCGGCTCTAAAGAGTGACAATGTGTTCTTAAAAGGTTAAAATATAATCCATTTAAAAGTATTTAAAATTTAGAATTTAGTTAGATTTTAATAACGTAACCATGTCTTTCTCAAACTCTATCACCTGTTCGTATCAATAATTCAAGCTGTGTAATTTGTTCATATCAATAGTTCAAGATGTGTAACTTGTTCATATCTAGTTCAACTTGCATAATTTATTCAAATTTAGTACCACTTGTATACGTTTATATCTAGAACTATTTATTAAGACAAAGTCCAGGCAATCATCTACGTTTCTGTCTTTCATTATGAATTCACCAATAAGAAAATCCTCCATCACATTAAAGTATGACTTAGTTTGGATTCATATTAAACAAAGTTAGTCAGTTCAACAAAGTCATAGCATGCACATGGTCAAAAACAAGACATGGATTTAAGACGTATAAGATGTAACTAAAAACACTGAGTCATAGAAGACCACAAGCAATTAGAGGAGATCTGTCACAATAATTATATGTTACTACAAAGAGCTAAGACGTACATTCAATACAAAGATGATGTGTTGCTAAAACCCAAAGCGCATACAAACCGGACGGTATAATTAATGTATCAAAGCTTGGGGGTTATGAGGTAAATATTCCTTAACATGGAGAACTTTATACTGTCTAATCCAAGGGGATGAATAAGTAAATAGGACTCAGTGAATAGGATGTCCTTGTATCTGTATGATCGTGGCTTACATGTTTCATCGTTTGGTTGGTTGGGGCATGGGGGCTACGGGATGAGCGGCACTTTGGGATTGGGCTTGTATAAGGGATTAGATTGATGTTTGGGGATAGGGCTTGTGGGAGGGATTAGGTTGAGATTTGGGTATTGGGCTTGTGTGAGGGATTAGGTGAGGTTTGGGGATGGGCTTGTGTGAGGGATTAGGTTGATGTTTGGGGATGAGGCTTGTGTGAGGGATTAGGTTGATGTTTGGGGATGAGGCTTGTGTGAGGGATTAGGTTGAGGTTTGGGAAATGGGCTTGTGTGAGGGATTAGGTGAGGTTTGGGGATGGGCTTGTGTGAGGGATTAGGTTGATGTTTGGGAATGGGGCTTGTGTGAGGGATTAGGTTGATGTTTGGGGATGGGGCTTGTGTGAGGGATTAGGTTGATGTTTGGGGATGGGGCTTGTGTTGTGTGAGGGATTAGGTTGATGTTTGGGGATGGGGCTTGTGTGAGGGATTAGGTTGATGTTTGGGGATGGGGCTTGTGTAAGGGATTAGGTTGATGTTTGGGGATGGGGCTTGTGTGAGGGATTAGGTTGATGTTTGGGTTGTATTTGGGGTTTCGGAATGGATGGGAGCTGGAGAGAGTCGATTACATTTTGTATAATAAATCCCCAAGTCGGTTTAGCGTTTTAACGAAATTTTTATGGATCTGTTTGATACAGTGTGGTTGATAATTAATAACAAAGTGTATAGTTAAACCACTGTGTTTACAAGTTTGTGATGTTTTTTTTTTTAATTTAAAAAAATTAGAAAAAATATTGCAATAAAAATTAAGGTAAATTAATTTTTCATTTTACAATAAAAGTTTTAATAACATATTAAGAAATCAACAGATCTGAATATAAAATTATGCAATTAAAAATTGGTCTTACAAATCTACTCGAGAATATTAATCTTCCATACTTGTCAGGTTTTAACAATAAGCATGTATAAGAAAATAATACACCTAATATTTTTGGATACTGAGGATTTTATACAATGAAATCATCGGTGATAAGTGTTTTGAGTTATAGCAGTGGAACATTTTCTTTACAAACTTTCATACTTTGTTTTGCATCGTATTCCGCAGTAATGCTGCAAGATTTTTTTCTTCCGATGCATCGCTTGATATTAATGCCACCACGAGTGGTAAAATATTGGCAGAGTTACACGATGTGTTAACAAAGTCCATTTTTATTACATCGATTTCTTTAAATTTCTACAAATATATTCTTCATTTACGTAATTAGTTCGTATAGAAAAAAAAACACATACAAATTTTTAGTTCTCCCTGTCTGGATTTCGGTCGTATTATGAGTTGCCTGATCAAAACTGGAAAACCAACAAACTATCAACATTTAAAACATAAGACTAGACATACATCCTAGATAATCGTAGGGTGAAATAGCTGTAACAATCTTCTGTTTTGAAGCAGTTTCTGTAATAAATCAGATAAGATAAATGGAAGGCACTTTGCGCAAAACAACGCGCTTTGCTTTTTGTGCCGGATGGGGCTAAGGTTATTTCTTCTTTTGGTGCGATACACCGACCTCCATTGCAGACGACACAGTGGAATTCAGTTTAAGTGCCACACTGATCATCTATTGGCTGAGAGCATAATGCTGAACTCAGATATTGGAGAATGGGTCATTGAAAAGGACAAGAATGGTAAATGGACTGGAGACCGTTACAAAAAAACACTTCATCCCAATAAGTTAACCAATTATAATAGTTTTAAAAGCCTATTTGTCATACAGCACACATTTTTCAATCACATCTTGTCGTTTTCTTTTATAACTGAATCCTAATAACGGTAAGTACATCAAAAATATTCTCAGTCAGTTTTGTACCTGCAAGACT
Organism: Radix auricularia; assembly: GCA_002072015.1. Lineage (NCBI taxonomy): Eukaryota > Metazoa > Mollusca > Gastropoda > Lymnaeidae > Radix > Radix auricularia. The sequence continues at coordinate 272,676 of MUZC01000207.1, forward strand.
ACAGTGTTTTGAGACACACATCAAAATCTAAATAATTTTTTTTCTACATATTAGTCTAAGGAATTATAAACCATTTATAAACGTTAATTCAATAGTTTTTTTCCAGCATACCACAACTGGTTACTTATCCCACACCCTCACAAACTCATGTCACCCCTGACAAATGATCTTAGATCTACCACAAGTTATCCGCCTTCCGTCATGAGCTACAACTCCCCACATCCCACATCACAGATCATCTATCAAAAGTAAGCTATCGTCATTATACAGCATCACTAACATGAAATTCAGCATGTCACACAACTAATATATACATACCCCACGTCTACGCGCTGCCACTTAAAGCTAATATTTAACTAATATTTTAAACAGAATTTTCTCAATTTTCTCAAGAGCAACACGAATGATCAAATATTAGTTATCTTTGAAACTCAGATTCAGCAACCAAATTATGAGACCTCAAATTCACCAGACCCAAACTCATTGGTCCCTGACTAATCTCTCGACTGTCAAAGACATCAAATATCTGCTACTCTACCACCCCACCACCACAAAAATATCCCACAGAAAACAATTTAACTGACCTCTCTGCCCACCTTTAAAACAGACCCTCATAACCCACCCAAACCCCCGAACCCACCCAATCAAACAACAACACACACACACACACAAAAAGCGTTTTGATTGACGCATTCCAAAGAGAGGTTGGTTCCAACCTCAAAATCTATAGCGCGCAGCCTTACTTAAAAATTAGATCCTACTAGCGCACCCCAAGTTTCAGACCTCTTTGGCCCCACCCCAAACACCAGACCTCTTCTCGCCCCATCACAAGAACACGAGCGTTTAGTTGTTAAGTAGGTGTACCATCTGTTATTTACCAGCCAGGACAGATCCTAGTCGCCTGACGGGCATTCGGAAAGAAAGTGCCTTTTACAAACACTCGAACAGCCCTCCAACCATTCTGGTTTTCTTGATCTGTCAACATGGCCTGGTGCAGGCGTACATCTGTTAAGTCCGAGACCATCAGACATTATGCAGATCTGATTGAGTGTCTATACACACGTTGTAATAGGATTAATACAAGGTCTTCATGGAACACGGATCTTCAAGGTTGTTTTAATACACCGGCGACCACATCATGATAATGTGTCTTTAAGTACTCGATACACTTACAAAGCGACCAAGGGAATGTGTCTTTAAGTGTACTCGATACAATGACAAAGACAGACGAGGGGAATGTGTCTTAGATGTACTTGATGCACTGACAAACAGACCAAGGGAATGTGTCTTTAAGTACTCGATACACTGACAAAGTGACCAAGGGAATGTGTCTATAAGTGTACTCAATACAATGACAAAGACAGACCAAGGGAATGTGTCTTAGATGTACTTGATGCACTGACAAACAGACCAAGGGAATGTGTGTCTTAGATGTACTTGATGCACTGACAAACAGACCAAGGGAATGTGTCTTAAAGTGTACTCGATACATTTACATCCACATTAAAAGAAATTTGTCTTTGAAAGTACTTGATATACTAGCTACCACATTAAAGAGAAGATGTTTTTTTAAAGATGCATTCAATACACTGACCAGCACATCAATATATACTTTGTCTCTGGACATGTTTGATACACTGACCAGCACATCAATTTATACTTTGTCTCTGGACGTGTTTGATACACTGACCAGCACATCAATATATACTTGTCTCTGGACTTGTTTGATACACTGACCAGCACATCAATATATACTTGTCTCTGGACGTGTTTGATACACTGACCAGCACATCAATATATACTTTGTTTCAGGACGTGCTTTATACACTGACCAGCACATCAATATATACTTTGTTTCAGGACGTGTTTGATACACTGACAACCTTATAAAGAGAATGTGTATTTAGATGTGTTAGTTAAACTGACGACAAGATTTCTGATATATAAGATGGCGAAACTAAGAGATCGAGCTCAATTTTTTAAAATCCCTCTATCTACTTCTAGACCCATCAGCCACCTTTTACTGACATCTTTTAAATTCTACTCTTATTCCAGTAGAATCTTAATTAGAAAGACCACTCTAAATGCAATATGGAACACAGTTATCGGGTGGCAGCGCGTTCGACTGGCGTAAAGATGGTTACGAGTTCGAATCCATGCGAAGGCAAAGATATGTTCCCAGGCCTAGGGCGTCCATTAGTCACCCAGCTCAGAATGGGTACCTAACAATAGTTAGGCGGCTGGGTAATGCGTGGAATCCTCATAGCCATGGCCTGTGACCGCTGCATTACTTGCCAGCAGATTATCCACCATGGTCTGTGGACGCAATTATCTTCTGTAGATCTAAGATACGATGATATTCCTTTTATCCGTATGATCTCTACACAACATACCCTTTAACCTCCAGATACTTTGATCAAATAAATAATGCTGTTCAATAGTAAATTTTCATTCCAAGGTTTTCGTAAGTGAGTGTAACTAAGAAGATTTTAGGGCCAGAGTCTGGTTAGTTATTACAACAGTGCACTAAACAAATTTAAAACAAAGAAAAAATCAATCTTTATTTATCCTTATTTCGTAAATACCATTCCGATTTTAGAAGTCATATGGGAAAAGGGAAGGGAAAATAAAAGGGTAAAAAGGGAGAAAAACATGCCAATTAATAATGAATAAAATGAAAAGAAAATAAGGGGAAATTGATTGTAAAAACTATGGGGGAAAATAATGAAAAAATCAGAGATCGAAATAATCGGGAAACATTAGTTTAAAAAATAAGGGAAGAAAGTGACAGAACAAATCGATGCAACACTAGAAATCAAACCACTCTCAATCCGGCCATTTGTGATACAACCTTCCACACTATCATTGCATAAAGGGTTTGATGATTATTTGAGTTAGAAGGTTTATCTTAACCCTCTTGAAATAGACCAGCAATCACGCTCACATACCATGCATCGCAGCTTTTGACCAAACAATTGTACTATTTAAAGGGATTTGATTTAATGATTCTTATAATCGAACCTTAGTGTCAAAATGAATTGTTACAACTATAAAGGTAAAGGAGTGGGTTTTTTTAATTGGTCAGTTTTAGTAAGATAATAGCCAATAGCCTAATGAAATAATTGTACGATATTTTTTATTTACATAAAATCATGGAGTGCTACAGAATTTCTTGGGAAAATTAAATGTAATAAAAATTAATATATAGAATATTTACAGGTCGTTTGTACCAACATTTCAGTGTAACAAGCAGAGTTTTGTTTAAAGAGAACTGTGATTATGTGTCAATTATACCATTTTATTTAAAGAATTAATTACCTTATTAATTATCCTAATAAAGAAATGGTCTTAATTAACTAAGATAATCCAAAGAAATGTCACTAACGTCCCCTAGAAATACTTGTGTAACTAAATGAGTTCCTCCCTGTCAGTACAGGTTGTGGCAAGTGCTAGAGGTGAGTGTAGAATAGAACTGAACTGGTGTGTGTGTGTGTGTGTGTGTGTGTGTGTGTGTGTGTGTGTGTGTGTG
>MUZC01000207.1:276221-333239 GCA_002072015.1 Radix auricularia
GTCTTATATTCTGTTATAGCTTGGAAAAGTACTGGACCCTAGAATGACGTAATGAACAGCTATATTCATCACTGGCCCTGGTATGGGACTTTCTGTACACATATTGACCTACTATGTTCATCATTGGTCTTACTAATAGTGGCCTTTGAACAGATATAATCATCATAGGTAGGTTCTTATATTGCCCTTATATACTCTCACTGAGCATCTATGATTATCATCGGTCCTTCTTATGTTGTCTATACCCTCATTGAACAGCTATGATCATCATTGGTTTTTATATTGGCCTTTCTGTACCCTCATTGAACAATTATGATCATCATTGGTCTTTATATTGGCCTTTCTTACCCTCATTGAACAGTTATGATCATCATTGGTTTTTATATTGGCCTTTCTGTACCCTCATTGAACAGCTATGACCATCATTGGTTTTTATATTGGCCTTTCTGTACCCTCATTGAACAGCTATGATACAGAACAGTAAAAGATTTTAGTACGTTGATATTGTGTTGGTTTCCTGGTTTCTTACAGAAACCCATACCACGCCCAAAGTCTAGACGGGAGAAGGACAATTAGCTTGTATTCATTTTTTTAATTTTTTTTATTTTATTTTTTATTTATTTATTATTATTATTTATTTTTTTTGCATGTGGAACAAGAAAATTGTTTCTGATTCCCATCTGAGTCTATCTGAGTGTAGTATTACATTTTTGTTGCGTTTTATATCCATGTTAGAATTTAGTGTTTTATATATTATTACTTCTTTGCCCTTAGTTCTTAAATCGTATGTTGTTTCTAGGGCCAGTGTGTGGTGTCATTCAGTTTTTTCAAGTTCACTAACTGATACACGATTATTACGAAAACGGAAGAAGGAAGATAGTAAAAAAAAATGTTTACAAACGTATAGAAACTCTGAACCGCACAAACGTGACAGGGCTCAAACTACAAGTCGCAGGAAGTTAGAAGAAATCATCAGGGACCTAACTATGTGGTCTCACACAATATCAAGGGGGGGGGGGGCTGAATAAGGGGGAAGATAGGGCAAAGAATCGAACTTTTGGGTGTTGCAGTTGTTAAATCCCTTGTAATATATTCTTATCTTAGATATACAGACGCTCCTTCTATGCAGAAGATAATTGCGTCCACAGACCATGAGAGATGATCTGTTTGCAAGTGATGCAGCGGTCACAGGCCACGGCTATAGGGTTTCCACGCATTACCCCAGCCGCCTAACTATTGTCTAGTTAGGTACCCATTCAGAGCTGGGTGACTCGGGAACAAATCCTCGCTTTCGCGTGGATTCGAACTCGTGACCATCGGTACGACAGTCGAGCGCGCTACCACTCGACCACCGCGTATATATTCAGTTATAACAAAAAAATTACCCGTGAAAAACAAAATTAATTTATCGTGCTAAAAGTTCAGATGATCAAGGAAAAATTAGAAATAAATAAAAATAGCAAAAATCGTGTAAAATTTAATTAGAATCTAGAAATCTCAGATTCTATAGTGTATTTAGATATAATACTGCTTCATAGGCCGGGATTTATTTAGTTATAATACTGCTTCATAGGCCGGGATTTAGAATCTCTGATAAAAATGCATTTCGTTATATATGAAATGCCTACATTTTAAGTAGTTTATCTGGAAAGTAAATGCTTTTATAAAGAGTTTTAGAAAATGAAAGTATGTTAATTTTTTTGAAATCATAATTTTGTATACGCTAAAAAATTAAAGATAACTGCCCCGAACAAATTCTTTTGCCATTGTATTGTAGAGTATTGTACGGAACAACCAAGGAACTACAGTTGGTCGCAGTCACCGGGTGACTTAATATGGATATGTGACTAAAATTACTCGTTAATTCATTTTAGGTTATAGCAGACATTCGTACATTCACGGTCTTGTTATGGAAGATATCAATACACGTAGTTCTAGTTGACTTTAGGCGTTCATACATACAGATGTTTGTCACTGGACATACTCGATTTCATTTTGGGTTATTTAAAAAGATGACATTCATTGATGCGTTTGGTGACCATTTCAAACGCGTATATTTAATGACGCTCGGATCACCTTTTTAAGGCAGATATTTGAAAGCACGATCTGATGACTATTCTGGGACAGTCCGATTAACGCCCTATATTATATAGGCGCATGTTTACTTGAGGCGACCATAAAGGATTCAAAAGACGTGAACATAAGAAAGGAAAAAAGAAGTTCCTGGCGCAGGTATTCAACTCTGAAATATGTTGACTTAGTGCCACTTCAAATATAACACCTTAAACAGAATCTTGTGACTCACATCTACGTTGGAGTGTATTTGGAAGTATGTGAGTCTGTGCGTGTGTGTGTGTGCGTGTGTGTGTGTGTATGTGCGTGTGTGTGTGTGTATGTGTGTGTGTGTGTGTGTGTGTGTGTGTGTGTGTTTGTGTCTGTGATGGGGGATAAAATGAGGTCTTAAGCTGGATTTAATCCAGGCCATTATATTAAAACATTATTTCAAGACTGATATTGGCGCTATGGGCGAGGTGCTTTAACCGTTAAATGTTGGACTAAGAAGTGCTTTTTTTTTTTTTTTTTAAGCGATCAAAAGGAAATAGTCTCCTACATTTCATTAGATCTCAAAATAGCCTCACATCTCTAATCAGATTCATTCTTTAATGTAACGAAACGTGAGTCAGTGATTTATTTTAAAAGAATGTTGAATTTGATGTGAAGAGAAATCAATACAACAGAGTGAAATAGAAATAAATTTATCCTTAAATTTTATATTTTAATTATTACTTTAAGCACAATATGCAATCGCTATTTTAAATTTCGTATTTATTATGTATCCAATATGTATTCTTATAATAATTATATTTTGAATAAATTTGGTTTAAATTGACTTATTTATATTAAAAATCTAATTTTCTTAAATACAAAAAAAAACATTTGTAAATTGTGTTTACTACATCTCCCCACCTCTGCATGTATGTAAATGGGTCTACTTGACTCTACAATTCCATCCTTATGATCCTTTGCAGCGGTAATTTAAGATTTCAGTTAGCGTTTCGAACCGGTAAACACTAATTCAATATCCCTTTGATTTCAATCTATATCATGATGGATATGCTAAATATATTAACTAAACCGCCTTGTAACAGACGTTAGAAGTTCATAACCCCATTGGAAATTGTATTACTTTTTTAAAATCACATTTGGTCAATAATTTATCCATTTACTCAATAGACACTTTTAAAATTACCCTTAAATTATATAACTAATGTTAAAATGGCATACGGGTCTCCAGCCCTAAAATGTTTTTACTATTAAAAATTAAAACTTATTTTAAAAAACTAAAATTTGGGTCGGGGGCCCTATGGGTGCAAATTGTATAGTTCAAAACAACAGCTTATTTCCATTTGGATCATGATAAATTTATTTGTTAGTCCAAATTTGATTTTAAAAATGTTTAAAATGTTTTAAACGTTAACGAAAAAGAGATTAGGGGCCAAGGGCCACAAAAGATTGAAAAATATTATTTTATTGGCCAAACTAATTTTAACATAGGCCTTCAAATTTTTATCTTCCAAGTTTTGTAAAAATGCATTTACAGGGTATCCAAAGTTTTTTAAATTTGTAATTTAACTAACATAAGGTGAAAAAACTGCAATTGAGTGATAAGTTTGCCTGCTACCATCCCAAATATGCATGCGTCTACTTGCACAGGATGTTGAAGAATTTGTGATGATTAACTTTATATTTAAGAAAAAAAATACATGTGGATCCCCGTCTCCCATTGAGTGGCAATTTAAATATTTTTTCGCTTGTTACCAGCGCGGGTGTGTACTCAACAGTTTCATTAAAGTTTCATGCTTCTAACTACATGGGGAATTGGAAAATTAGGGATGATTCCGTTTTATATCCGAAAAAATACATTGAGGCCCCCGGCTCCCAGTGAGTGATACTTAAGATATTCTTTGCCTGTTACCATTGCGGGAGTGTACTAAAAAAATTCCCAAATTCTCATGTTTTTACCTAAACGTGAAAAGGGAAAATAGCAATATTCAGTAAAAGGAGAAAAAAAATTGGGCCCCCCGGCCCCCATGAAAGTTAATTCTAATTTTTTAAAATTCCAATAATCGTGGCAAGAGGCTATTCAACAACTTACCAAAGTTTCATGCTTCTACCTACACGAAAAATTGGAGGATTAGGGATGAGTAAATTTTTAAAATAAGAAAAAAAAAACATGTGGGCCCCCCGGCCCCCAGTAAGTGAGAATTTAAAAATTGTTTTCAACGGTTACCATCATGGACGTGTACTGAATAACTGCCCAAATTTTCATGTTTTTACCTACACGGGAAAAAGGAGAATTGGTGATTTTCAGTTTTTGTGAAGTTAACATAAGGAAAAAAACTTCATTTGGGAAGTGAGAATTTAAATATTATATTCATTTGTTACCATCGTGGAACTGTACTGAACAACTACCCAAAGTTTCATCCTTCTGCCTACGCGGGAAATATGATAATTAGTGATTTTCATATTTTATTTAGTCCTTGTAATGGGAAAAAAAAAAACGCTTTTGGGCCCCCGGCACCAATGAGTGTGATATTTAAAATTATTTCCCACCAAAAATGGTCACAATAGGCTGCTACTCAATAATTTTGCAAAGTTTCATGCTTCTGCCTACGCGGGAAATAGGATAATTAGTGATTTTCATATTTTAAGTAGCCCCTGTAAGAGAAAAATACATTTTTGGGCCCCCGGCCCCCATGGATGTGAATTTTAAACTTATTTTCCGCTAATTATTGTCACAATGGGCTACTCAACAACTTTGCAAAGTTTCATGCTTCTACCCACACGGGAAATCGGAGAATAAGTGATGAGTCCGTTTTTATAGAAGAAAAAATACATTTGGGCCCCCAGCCCCAGTAAGTCAGAATTTCAATATTGTTTTCGCCTGTTACCATCGGGAAAGTGTACTGAACACTTCCCAAAGTTTCATGCTTCTGCCTACGCGGGAAATAGGATAATTAGTGATTTTCATGTTTTATATACTCCTTGTAAGGGGAAAAACGCTTTTGGGCCCCCTGCCCCCATGAGTGTGATATTTAAAATTATTTTCCGCCAATAATTGTCACAATAGGCTATTCAACAACTTTGCAAAGTTTCATGCTTCTACCTACACGTGAAATTGGAGAATTAGTGATGAGTCAGTTTTTATATAAGGAAAAATACATTTGGGCCCCCGGCCCCCAATGAGTGATACTTTAAATATTTTTTTTACGTGTTACCATTGCGGAAGTGTACTCAACAAATTCCCAAATATTCATGCTTCTACCTACACGGAAAAGTGGATAAGCAGCGATTTTCAGTATTTAAAAAATAGTTTTTGGGCCCCCGGGCACCAATTTTTGTGATTTCTAAAAAAAAAATTAACGCCAATAATCGTTCCAGAAAGGCTAATCAACAATTTACCAAAGTGTCATGCTTCTACCTACACGGAGAGTTGAATAATTAGTGATGAGTCAGTTTTTAATATAAGAAAAAAACTACATTTGGGCCCCCGGACCCCAGTAAGTGATAATTTAAATATTGTTTTCGCCTGTTACCATCGTAGAAGTATACTTAACAACTACCCAAAGTTTTGATCTTTCACCTACACGCGAAATAGGAGAATTGGTCGTTTTCATTTTTTATATAGCTCATATTAGGAAAAAAGTAAAATGATGGGCCCCCAGACCCTAGGGGTGGTCACCTGGGGTTGAAACATAGCCTATGACCTTTTCCGGGTCAAATTGGGGTTCCATGCAAAATTTCACCACCCTGGGTCCAACGGTGTGGATTTGTATTGGTAACAAACAAACCGACAGAAAGACAAACTTTCAGCTTTATATATTAGATTATGAGAAAAAACATATATTTAGGCAATCGTTCCCCTAGTGAGAAACGATATAATATTTTTTGCCTCTTACCATCGCGGGAGGTACTCAAAAACTTCCCAAAGTTTCAAGCTTCTACCTACACGGACGATTGGAGAATTAGTGTTGATTTAGATTTATATATCCCATTTTAGGAAGAAAATGAAAGGTTTTGGGGCCCCGGCCACCCATGAGTGGAAATTTTAAAAATTTATATAATTATTGTCTTTATTACCATCGCGGGCTGTTACTAAACAACTATAGAAGGCTTTATACTTTTACCTACACAGAAAGTGGGAGAAGCAGTAATTTTCAGTTTTTAATAGCTCATTTAATAGAAAAACTACATTGGGGCCTACGGCATGCAATAAGTGATAATTTAAATAAATGTTCACTTGTTACCATCGAGGAAGTGTACTCAACAATTTCCTAAAGTTTAAAGTTCTACATAATCGGCAAAAAGGACAATTAGTGATTTTCAATTTTTACAGATAAAGATAAATAGTTTTTGGGAACCCGGCACCACATAATTTGGAATTTTAAATTTCCCTGTCGTCTTGAGATGGTACTCAACAACTTCCCATATTTTCATGCTCCTGCCTACATCGGAAGTTGGAGAATTAGTGATGATTGAGTGAGTACATTAAAAACTATATTTGGGCCCCAGGCCCCAGTAAGGGATTTTTAAAATATGTTTTCACCTGCTGCCATCGTGGAAGTGTATTTAACAAAACCCTAACGTTGCACGCCTGTACCTATTCGGGAAATACGAGAATTATAGATTTTCAATTTTTATATAGCTCATATAAGAGGAAAAAAAGTTTTTGGGGCCCCGGCCCCCATGAGTGTGTATTTCAAAATTCTTTTACACCAACTTTCGTCGTGAGAGGGTACTTAACAATTTTCAAAAGTTTCATGCTCCTACCTAAGGAGAATTTGAGATGAGTCGGTTTTTAATAAAAGAAAAACTATGTTTCGGCTCCCGGCCCCCCATGAGAGGGAGTTTTAACATTATTTTTAGAAAATTTTCGTCGGGAGCGGGTACTAAAAAAATGCCCACAGTTTCATGCTACTACTTATACGGGAAATAGGAGAATAAGTGATTTTTAATTTTTATATAGCTCATATAAGGAAAAAAAAACGTTTTTGGGACCCCGCCCCCATGAGTGGGAAATTTGATTTTTTATTGTCAAATTATTGTCGTAAACTTGTACTCAAAAAATTTCCAAAGTTTCATGCTTGTTCCTACACGGGAAAAAGGAAAATTGGTGATTTTCAATTTTTATAGAGCCCAAATAAGGACAAAAATGTTTTTGGGCCCCCGGCCTCACATGAGCGAGAATTTTAAAATTCTTTTCGCCAATTTTCGTCGTAAGAGGGTAACCAACAACTTCCCAAGTTTCACGCTTTACCTACACGGGAAGTTGGATAATTAGTGATGAATCAGTCAGTCAGTCAGGACTTTCGCTTTTATTAGTATAGAGTATAGATTATGTTAATACCTGACAAAATACATGGTAATACATGAAGACAGAAAACCTGAAAAAGAAAAGCCCTGTTAATAAAAATGACGCAAACAAAAAAAAAAAATTGATTATATTTTTTAAATGTATGTTTGATATGGGTCATACAAATTCCCTACAAAACCAGCCGTGTGTTGAACATTACATATAATTCCTCCCGATGGCGGTCTGAGAATGTGTTCGTCGTGAATGAGTTTTATAATCAAGCCAAGAGACATGTTCTTCTTTCGGGCATTGCATTAATTGATAGTAAAGGGACGTGACTGCAAACATGAGGGTGAGAGAGAGAGAGAGCGAGAGAGACAGAGAGAGGGGGCCATTTAACAGGACATGTGTAAGCATTAGAAGCAAAAACAACGATCGGGTCGGAAAGTAGCCGAACAACGAAACAAAAAACATAACAAGAATTTAAAACATGGAAAACGTAGTTGTGACATATAGCTCCAGCATAAATGAATCTCACATTTATTTATTTTTTAAAATTGGTAATCAATGTGACGTTAGTAACATTGAATATGTTGTGATAAGTTGGAATTTTATCGATGGGTAATAAATTATTTCAAAATAATGTGAGTTGTTTAGTAAACACCGAAAATGGTCCTATTATAATAATTAATAATCACTTTAAATGTGACTGTACAAGTTGTGTCAACTGTACATTTAAAAGATTTTATGCATTTACATTATTGTACGAATTCATATTAGTATATAAATTAACATAACTATATAAATGCACATGAGTATGTTAAGTCCCATAAGAATATAAATTCATTCATATAAGTAAAAAAAATTATGGTTGTACAAATTCATTTGATTGCACAAAACTACATTAGAATGCTATGTATACGACTTTTAAAATGCCCCATTCTTTAAGAGTTTAAAAAGTATTTCCTCAGTTTGTCAAAAAAAAAAAAAATTTAAAAAAAATATGTATATATAACATTAAGCAAAATATAAAATTATCATAAATAATGGCATTCTTAATTTTTTTAAAATATAAAATCAAACTGTTATATGAAGAGTTTTAAATATTTTAATTGAGGTGAATGAAGAGCTCTTACCCTGACCTCCTGCAGTCTTTCAGTTGCGTCCCCTGATTATAAAACCGACGAAAAATAAAGATTTCGAGATGTTGAATTAATTCACCAGTAGATCCATTCAAGCTGCCGTTAACATTAGAGGTACTGACCAAATCAAAGGGCACACATCAAACCCTGGTCAACCTGTTCCAAGACAAGTGGAAATGAAATATCTTGCCTAAAACTGACTGGTGAATGAAAGGGCTCAGATTTAAAGAAGCAGATCGCCTGCAAGTAAACAAAGGGAAAGAATGTCGCTATGGGACCCGTTGGACCAAGAATGACAAAGATATAGATGTATGTACACACCGAGAGAGCACAGGGAGTAATGATGAGCACAAGTCGATGGGTCCCCGCATGTTTACACACTTCCAACTTGACACAGTCGGCGGCACTTTCTTAAGGGGTAAGCAAGGGGGATAAATGAGATGAGACAGATTTTTACCTTTGCTTCAGACACTTTTTCCCCCCTTGTCCATACATTGCAGTTAGAAAACAGAAAAGGATATTTGAAAGCAAAGACAGGTTTGTAATTCCATGCAAATGTAGGCGTCACAAACATTGTATTGCTGCGATAAATTTACATTTTTAAAAAAAATCTCATTTGCAAGGTAAATATTATCTCCCATTCCAGCCAAAACAAATATTCGTCCATATCTGTCATATAACCGAATTGTACAGAAGAGGTTGGTCGTGATATGTATAAGAAATAAAACGTTTATTTGAAAAGTATAACAGTCGAGAAGGTAGAACCAACAAGGGCGTACACAAACCATTCCTCCTTCTCCCCGCCTCGCTACCCACGAGAAACCGAAAACAATCTCTGGCAATTTTCTTGACGCTGATTTTAAATATGCGATGAATTTTTCCCTATCAGACTAATTGGTCGAATAATTCTATTCTTTGTTACAAATTTAAAGTTGATTAAAACAATCCTCATGAATACATATTGAAACCCAAAATGCTCTTCCAAATTTACATTTTTTACCATAAAAATAAGGAAGCAAATTACCGGATAATCTTTTTGTAAATCGTTGATGTGTAGTGGAGGGGTCATTTTAATGGCTATACACAGGACACGGGGAGTTAAATAATGTCAAGTATATATATATATTTAAAAATTAAGACTTCTGAACCGATCTTGAGTTGTTCGGTCATTCCGTTGATGATTAGTTGTAAGATGAGAGTTACAGTTCTAAGCTAACATAAACTTCTGATATAGCCTAGTATTCTATTGTTGTAATAATGGATGTAGGGTTACTGGGAAAAAATAACTTGCTAGATAATTTTTACGAACATAGCACATTTTACACTGCTTTGATGACCAATGAAAAGGAATCACACCTTTGGGGTCAATTCTAAAAGATCAAAGTTTTGGAGAAAGTGTATGATGTCATTGTGCAACACTTAGCATCTCCCAGCTAATCCTCCTCCTTCTATCGATGAAATGTAATGTTGACTCTTAGCTGAACATATTCTTTCTTTTTTTCCATCTTCAGCGAACATCGGTCGACTTAAGCTTACGTTCTATACAAGAGATGGGTTCACCCTACGGAGACCTTATTCTACCGTGTGAAGATATGGGTTCAATATATGGAGACCGTCTACAAGATATGGGTTCACTATACAAAGACCGTCTACAAGATAAAGGTTCACTATACAAAGACCGTCTACAAGATATGGGTTCACTATACAAAGACCGCCTACAAGATATGGGTTCACTATACAGAGACCGTCTACAAGATATGGGTTCACTATACAAAGACCACCTACAAGATATGGGTTCACTATACAGAGACCGTCTACAAGATAAAGGTTCACTATACAAAGACTGCCTACAAGATATGGGTTCACTATACAAAGACCGCCTACAAGATATGGGTTCACTATACAGAGACCGCCTACAAGATATGGGTTCACACAAAGACCGCCTACAAGATATGGGTTCACTATACAGAGACCGCCTACAAGATATGGGTTCACTATACAAAGAATGTCTACAGCAGACTCATTACATGGCTCATTATACGGAGACCGTCTATAAGAGATGGGTTCACTATACGGAGACCGTCTACAAGATAAGGGTTCACTATACGAATACCGTCTTCTAATGTCAGCTTCACGTTTGCATAATTTTCTATTCATTTGTATAGGTATTTCTTGATGTTTAAAAAAATCTAGATTTAATTGTGTTTTTTTTTTTAATTTCATCATCGTAAAAGTGATAACATATGTAAACGTTACATATTTAAGTCACTTGTACAATGTGTATTATGTCAATGAAGAAGTCCAGATGCAAGCACACACACACAATAATCTTTGTAGGGCAGAAACTCAACCTTCTCCGTCTCTGAACAAAGATGAAGCCACGACATGCAGTTCAGGCTTATAAATACGAGAACACAATACAGGAGCTTCTCGCTTCTGCTATGGACAAAAAAATGAAAGGAATAAGCTTGCTACGGGATCAGTTGAGTCGAAAATAAGTGACGCATTTGTGTCTGTTGTCTTCTATTCTCCAGACTCTAATCGATGATTTGACAATGAGCAGCCACGCCAAGTATCACAAAGAGCAGTCACGCCAAGTATCACAATGAGCAGCCACGCCAAGTATCACAATGAGCAGCCACGCCAAGTTTCACAATGAGCAGCCACGCCAAGTTTCACAATGAGCAGCCACGCCAAGTATCACAAAGAGCAGTCACGCCAAGTTTCACAATGAGCAGCCACGCCAAGTTTCACAATGAGCAGCCACGCCAAGTATCACAAGAGCAGCCATGCTAATAAGTCACAATGAGCAGCCAAGCTAAGTATCACACTGAGCAGCCAAGCTTAGTATCACAATGAACAGTCACGCTAAATATCACAATGAACAGTCACGCCTAGTATCACAATGAGCAACCACGCTAAGTTTCACTATGAGCAGCCACGCCAAGGAACACAATGAGCAGCCACGCTAAATATCACAATGAGCAGCCAAGCTAAGTATCACAATGAGCAGTCACGCCAAGTATCACAATGAACAGTCACGCCAAGTATCACAATGAGCAGCCACGACAAGTATCACAATGAGCAACCACGCTAAGTTTCACTATGAGCAGCCACGCTAATTATCGAAATGAGCAGCCACGCCAAGTATCACAATGAGCAGCCACGCCAAGTATCACAAGAGCAGCCATGCTAATAAGTCACAATGAGCAGCCAAGCTAAGTATCACAATGAGCAGCCAAGCTTAGTATCACAATGAACAGTCACGCTAAGTATCACATTAAAAAATGTATTGGCAAACTCTCAACATTCCATGATGATCAGCCCATTGATAGTTGAACTTTGAGGCATTAATGAGGTATACGAAATCTTGATTGGTCATATATTTTGTCATATACTGAATCTATAAAACATTTCCTTACATGTTTAATTAAAACGAATACTTTTTTTTTATCGATTCCGCCAAAAATAATCATTCCTATACTTATACAATGTACAACAATGAAATAATGAAATTAATTCGAGTGGCAGCCGCTCGACCAGCGTACCGATGATTACGAGTTCGAATCCATGCAAAGGACAATGTTCCACCTAAGATTCGTTTGTCTGTTTGAAAAGTAAAAAAAAAACAACTTGTATGCAAAGTTGCACAGCATCAATTTATGTGCAATATTTTGGTAAAATTTGCTGCGCGGTAATTCTAAACTGCTGCGCAGCGTCGGTCATATACCTGCTAGGCCACGCAGCCGAGCAGCTTAAAGGGAACATTGATCTCGGATATCCTTTTTAAATAACTATTTTTAAATACTTAAATATTAAATATATTTAAATATATTTATATGAGGAACTTCCGGCTACGCCCAATAGGCATGTATAGCATCGGGCTCTTCTTTAGCTGTGATTTTAGTGTTTTGGATTGTGTAATTCGTATTATTTCTGAAATCGGGAGGTTTTTTATGGATCTCTGTTTTGGACAAGCTATAATTTTCATTTCTGAAAATGTTAGATTGTTGCTATTTTAACTGTTTATCTTTGCGAAACTCAACGCTTTTGTTTGTCTACAAAGTCAGCCATCTTTGAACTTCCGGCTACGTCTAATAGGCATGTATAGCATAGAGCTCCTCTTTAACTGTGATTTGTGTGTTTTGGACTGTGTAATTCATGTTATTTCTGAATCAGGATGTTTATTATGGCTCCCTGTTTCAGGCAAGCAATGAATTTCATTTCTGAAAATGTTGGATTATTTGTATTTATCTTTGCGAAGCTATACGCTTTTGTTTGACTACAAGGTCAGCCATCTTTGTTACTACCATCAATGCTCGGACAAGCCCATGAAGCGGATAATGACAATAGCCATGCCCGACAGCACACAGGTGGACGACCAATACACTACACACGTGTTCAGGACTGCGCTTGGGACACGTCTTTTCAGACTTTATTTTGAAAATTAATGAAACAACACTTCTTTTTTAGTGATAACGTAGCGGATGTACTACGTATTGTCATTTGTGTGGTTGGTGTGATATGGGTGTCTATTTGGTTGGTGTATGTAGTGTTGTCTCCATGTGAAGCGCTGTGAGCCCGACTCCTGGCTGGGATACAGCGCTATATAAATTATCATTTTATTTTATTATTACAGTATTATTAAATAAAAGAGAACCACGCGCAGGCAGTATGAGCGCTTCGATATATTTAGGACAAGGGACGTCAACAGATTTACGCCTTCTAAATAATAGATTGAGTTAACTCTCTTTTATAGTTATAAATGATGTCAACATTTGTTATTTGAAACAAGTCAACCAATCTACAAGTAAACAATCTAACTAACCCACTGTTAAAACTGCCTAAATTATCTGTAGGTAAACACCTCGACCTAACAACTGGTAAACAATCCAGTTTGTCTACAGGTAAATTCACTTTCAGGTTTACTGTCAGACTTATCTGCAGGAAAGCTCTATGAGTAATCTGATACACAACTAATCAAAGGTGAAATAAACGTCTCATGAACGCGCGATTCGCCGTAGTCAGAAAGTAAGACAGTTATCTAGTGTAAGTGATTTAACCAACCAAATGATAAGTATTGAATGTGTTCGTTATCACTACAACATTTAAAATATAATAGCAGGCTCTATACACATCAATGCTCAGCCACACTATTCAATGGTAACTAAACATAGATGTGAGTGAATCGTATTTTGTCCTTATTATTAACATGAGTGAATAATGTGAAGACGATGGCATTGTCAAAAAATAGGGACATAATTAAATCATATTACATAATGTTATCATGTTGACATTAAATGATCGAGCTACATAATCTCACCATGCAACATATTATCTTCACACTGACAGTTTTATTTTCTAACATAGTCTTCACAATACTGTTTCGAAATTACATTGTTGAAGCATAGTTTTAACATACTGTTGCAACATTACATTGTTAATTCATAATAACAGTTTCAGTATAAGAACCTAGTAGAAAATTCTGACATCTCCCGTTTAACATAGACGACCATAAGCACTTAAGTAACCAATTATTTGGTGTCTTCAATCCTAAATTTGAACACTAGTAAGAAGCGATGTTAGCCAGTATTTGTTTTACTAGGAATGGCTGTGGAAATGTGTTAATCCTAGTGGCAACACATCTTCAAAAGGCTGTTTTATTTAAACTATTTCCTTTTATTGGAGAAAATCATCACATGAAGGGAATTCTTTGGATTATTCTTCAAAATCTTGAGTGAAAAAATTCTATTGGAGTAATTTATCATTTAATTAAATACAAAATTAATTTCCAACGATTTCTTAATCTTATGGGGATGTAAAAGTGATGAAAATTCCGATCTTTTTGTCATTATATTTACTTACTTAAAGGTCTCAATTTTTGTTTGGGGGGGGGGGGGTATCTAGATTCTAAAATTAAGTTGTTTTATGAACGATTCTTAAAGACACAGCACAATTAAAAAAAAAAAAATTACATCAGCGATCAAAGAACAAGACTCAACTTTTTCTTTATAGTTTCTTACAAGTGATATTTATAATAAATGGGTGCAAATAAATTCATAATGGTCAGATGTTTGGTTGACTTAAAAATAATACTTTAATTTATATAGCGCTGTATCCCAGCAAGGGACCTGGCTCACATCGCTTAACTTGGAGATAATAACATACATATAATAATTAACTTTACATTCATATCATAATAACCACATAAATGACAATACGTTACACATAAGATGTACGTTAATCTATGAAAGTAATGTTGTTTCATTGATATTGTAAATACATTTTCAAAAGATGTATCTTAAGTGAAGTCTTGAAGGACTTGGTAGTTCGAATTCTACGGATGTGTAATGGTAGATATTGCCATTGTTTCGCTGCACCAACAAAAATGACCTTTCGCCAAATGCCCTTCTCATCGCCCAATCATACATACTGACCAATGAAGGACTACACATTTTTTTTACTTTCTGATCAAACATCTCCTTCGATTTGACGCATTTCAATTGGGGGCTAAACAGCGGCGTAACTTGGATAAGTTCCGCCCGGGGCATTTTCCCCCCTGCTCCCCTCGCTAAGCCCCTGGGGCTAAACCTACGTAAGTCTCGGAAAGTTTTGTTGGAATACCCTCGCCAGTTAGTAAAACTCAAACACCTCTTCGGGTCAAACAAGTCATCAGGTAGAAGTTCATTTGAACATATCGCAATTCTATCTGCATGATTGCTTGCTAAGCTTGTCACCTTTGAAATGTAGAAGAACTCTCAAGATGCTAATCCGAGGTTGAGTACAAGGGACTCAAGAGATACACAACTCACAAATTCATTAAGGCACTAATAGGAGTTTTGTGTTGTTCTGTCCCAGTCTTCCCTGCCGTGGATTTCGCTACGCTATTGAATAACGAAGACTTAAAGAAAATGTCTCTTTCTAATGGCGTCACCAAGCCATCTGGCACACGCCCTTAGCAGATCACGTTCCTCTTTTTACAAGAATTAATAGAAGCTTGAACCTTCTGAGTTACTTATTAGATATGTGGAGAGCTCAACACCAACTTTAATGTTTCTACTTGGATTCCATTTAGAGAATTTGTATATGCTACCATGGTCTTTCTTGAACTTCTATTAGATTTCAGCACTTGATTAAGGGCGATAGATTTGTGCGAAATGCATTTTTGTATGTTTGTATACACGAATTATAATTCCTGTTCACTTTGTGTAATAATTGCGTTCACCATTCATAAAGAGCTGAGAAAGTTCTCTGACTCAATTCATTCTAAGTGGGTTTAATTAAGGTTATAATTTGAAATATAAATTCTCGCTTCTCGTATTGGACTATCGTTTCCATTTTGTATCATTTGACTTGATTAAGTTATGCAGGTTGAAAATATTGCTTAGTATTTAATAAAATTATTTACAGTATTTCGATGTCAGAATCGTTAGTGTGAAGATAAATGGAATGCTGTTAAATTTTTATACAAGCTCTGAACCATTTTTTAGCAGAAGTTTTCTAATAAACAATTTACTTTTTATTTTTGCCCCTCTAACAGATAAAATCCTCAAACATAGAGTTTTACAAAGCTTAAACAAAAGTTAACACATTAGTCCAGCGTGGGTTAAGAGAAAAAAAACAACAACATTATTTATGACGACCTATTTCGTTATGACCATTCAGAAAGTTCTTAATGCTTCCCTATTTATATTAAAAAAATTACTCGCTTAGGGGCATTCATAAATTTAAATCTAGTTTTATTACCATTTTTTATGTTTTAATTTTTCAAAATTTAATATTTGATGTTTTTTCGAATGCCTTGTTTCTCTAAATATTAACTGCATGTCTACTTAGTCATTCAGACAACTTACCTCACTATCACATTAATCTACCTAGGAGACACAGATATTGTGAGATAAACTCACTTAGAACGTATCAAACGGGTCTTCATTTTCTCAACCAGGAACACACGATGACTAAAGTAATGTGAGATTAAACTTCTTTAAGCGTAAGCCAAGCCTGTTTATGTTTAAGAAGATGGTTCAGTTGAACTTGCGACAGCTTTATACTCTACCACATTATTATGTCTTTATCGATTACCCAGCCTCCAAGACAATAATGCTACTAAAGGACTCAAGGGTACAGGTGAGTAGTTTCAGTTTAACTCTGGGTTGCAGCATTATTTTATCTAATGTTTGACTAATATCTTAAGGTGCAATAGTGTTAAATGTTTTATAGTAACCACCCACCTCCCTCCATCGTTCTTTATCACCAAACCAGATGGGTGAAATGTTCGTTTGGTAGATAATCACTCATGTGTAAATACTTTTTATTAAAATTTATGGAAATTTTTTTTCAAAGGTTTAAAAAATTCATATCAATAGCATCACGGGGAGTGGATTATATTTTACTTTTGTTTTTCCGCCCGACCTACCAAGAGACCATGAGATCAGGACATACAAGCAGGTGATGTTAATGTAAGGGATTTAAAAACATTGTATAACTTGCACTGATTGTGAGAATTCTTTACACAACTAAAAGTAAGCAACACATTGAAACCTTGTTTTTTTTTCTACTATGTCATTTAATTTTTATTTTAATTCTTATGCGTGCTTAATTTTTTAAATATTTTTTTTTTCATATTTTAATTGTTTTGAAAAATTGACAGAAAGATTTTTCGGTCATTTGTAGAAAACTCCTTTTTGTATGATCTTGTAAAAATAGTTAAAATTTATTTTAAAATCATAATTCTTAATTGATCTTTCCTGACATAGATCGTATAAACTATTTCCAATTTATTTTTTAAATGCTAGCCACAAAGCACATGTCTAAAATGTACAACGTATAATCCAATCTATCAATCAATAAAGTTTTGGGAGATGATATCGATCTGATGACGTCTTTACTTGTATCCCACGATTGACCTAATGTAATTGAGGATGTTGGTGTTGGTCACCCGAGTGTAGATCCCAGGATAACGTGGTCGAGCACAGCCGGAGCCGAAGGAAACAATACCGTGGAGGACAAAACGTCCATTGGTCAGACACATGAGAGGACCACCTGAGTCGCCCTGGAGACATACATCAGAGGTAAGTCATGTGGGGAGTGTGTTAGGGAGGTGTGGTTAGTAATGTGGGGAGTGTGCTGGGGAGGTGTGGTTAGTAATGTGGGGAGTGTGGTGGGCAAGTGTGGTTAGTGTTGTGGGGAGTGTGTTAGGGAGGTGTGGATAGTCATGTGGGAGTGTGTTGGAGAGGTGTGGCTAGTCATGTGGGGAGTGTGTTGAGTAGTGTGGCTAGTCATGTGGGGAGTGTGTTAGGGAGGTGTGGTTAGTCATGTGGGGAGTGTGTTGAGGAGGTGTGGTTAGTCATGTGGGGAGTGTGTTGGGGAGGTGGGGTTAGTAATGTGGGGAGTGTGCTGGGGAGGTGTGGTTATTAATTTTGGGAGTGTGCTGGGGAGGTGTGGTTAGTAATGTAAGGAGTGTGTTGGGGAGGTGTGCTTAGTAATCTAGTAGGATGTAGAGTAAGTGTAGTTAATAATGTGTTAGGGTGTACAGTAAGCGTAGTTATTAATGCGGTAAATTTTGTAAGAGATAGCTGTTAATGTTATGACATAATTTGTGGGCAGTTGCATGTTTTGTATGGGCTTAAGTTATGAGAAATGGGGAGGAACATGGGCAGATGAGGACTTCATTGTTGCTGGGTAAACATGAGTTTTGGGCATTTAGTGATTTGTCGTATGTCCATGTGCCTTTAAATTAATACCTTGTAAATGTTACTGCCTTGTCGTCTTAACTGGCAAATGTTACTGCCTTGTCGTCTTAACTGGCAAATGTTACTGCCTTGTCGTCTTAACTGACAAATGTTATGGTATTGTCGTCTTAATGGCAAATATTACATTTTTCTCGTCTTAACTGGCAAATGTTACTGTATTGTCGTCTTAACTGGTAAATGTTAAATTTTGTCATCTTAACTGGCAAATGTTACATTTTTGTCGCCTCAACTAGCAAATGTTACTGTATTGTCGTCTTAACTGGCAAATGTTACATATTTGTCGTCTTAACTGGCAAATGTTATAGTATTGTCTTAACTGGCAAAAATTACATTTTTGTCACCTCAACTAGCAAATGTTACTGTATTGTCGTCTTAACTGGCAAATGTTACTGTATTGACGTCTTAAATGGCAAATGTTACTGTATTGACGTCTTAAATTGCAAATGTTACTGTATTTTCGTCTTACCAGACACATACACGTTATTTGTGTCCTCTATTGAAATTACTTCGCATATTACAAGGCAAGTGTTACTGTATTTGTATTGTTACAAAAATAACATGAGTGATAGCAATTTCATGGTACCTGGCAAGTATCAATACCGCCAAAGTTGTAGTCACCAGCACACAATTTGAGATCGTTGATGTAACGTGAACCGTATGATGACCTGCACACGGACAAATCAACCAGCGGCAATTCTACGACACGGAGATTTTGCTGTAATCTATTGGACGAAACTGAAAAGTAAATGGAATCATTGAAGATCAGTGACCATTGATGCTGTTAACAACACGTACTTACTATTGATCTATTGGGATTAAACTCCCAACATTACACGAAACACACAATCTAATCAAATGATTTACTTACACTCTGTAACTCCCCAGCCGGCAGCTACGCAGTAGTCAGCATTGAGTGGGTTCATCCAGGTTTCTGGTAGACACAGTGGCGCCACACAATCCGAGAACACCAAGTCCTGGGTTAACCTCAGCACAGCCACGTCATAATCTTTGGAGAAAAAATACAACACTCGACACTTTATTATTGTTTTGTAAACTATTTCAACCAATTTCTCTGCCTTAAAATAAATGGGATTTACATGGGTTCGTTCAGCTACTATTTCTTTAGCCTGATGATGATGACCTTCTATAGCGCTAACAGTATCCATGCAAGCCCAGGATGGCCTTCTTCTATAGCGCTAACAGTATCCATGCAAGCCCAGGATGACCTTCTTCTATAGCGCTAACAGTATCCATGCAAGCCCAGGATGGCCTTCTTCTATAGCGCTAACAGTATCCATGCAAGCCCAGGATGGCCTTTGCGCTTTGATGCTCAAAGTCTCTCTCAAATAAAATAGTCTTTAGATGTGTCTTTGTTCTAAATCTCTTTCAATATTTCGGAAAACCGTCCCAAAATTTTGTTGCCGCAGAATCAAAGGAGAGCCGCCAAGGGACATCCTACTGTGTTGATTAACTCCTGGAACTGTTAGAATGGACTACGTAGAGGAACACGGCCCTTTCAGAGCTACGTGTTTGAAATGTTGTTGCCTAAACTTTTTCTATTGAAAGCTTGTTAGACGATCTAATGATAATTACTAAAATTGTTTAAGACATTTTTATCAGAAGTTTTCTGATACTAATGAACTGCCACAGAATATCCTAGCAAATATCCTGGTTCATAATCTCTCTCAATGAGCCATCGCTATTTAATATTTCATAGATCATGTTGTCACTGACTAATTTGATGGATCTTGTAATACATCTGTCTCTCTCTCTGTCGCTATCACCATCTCTCTCTCTATCACCGTCTCTCTCTGTCTCTGTCTCTCTCTCTCTGTCCCTATCACCATCTCTCTCTCTCTGTCTCTGTCTCTCTCTCTCTCTCTGTCCCTATCACCATCTCTCTCTGTCTCTGTCTCTATCAGCGTCTCTCTCTCTTTCTCTGCGATCCCCAACATATTATAGAGCATATATATAATGTATAGTCACCATTTTTAAACGTCCCAATAATAGACTGTCCATCTGCTGGTAATTTGCCGGGACAGACCCTAAATTTCACCTCTGTCCCGGAATCCTGTCAGGGACGCAATTTGTCCCGGAATTTAGAAATTAAAAAGTTTTTGTATGAAAATTAAGTTTTTTTTATGAATAAAGTCAAAAGTGATCGTTAAAATTTAAATGTAATTCACATTTTTTTTTGAACTTTTGTCAAGCACGTCGATCCAAATATAAACTGACAATTTGCAGAAATGGTTACAAGAAAAGCTTTCACCTGATAAGATTTGGGCAAATTTATTTATTCACTTTCGCACCAACACAGGACAACTGGTAAATTTGGAAAAACTAGTGCAATTTGCTTTCGCATTAGCAGGAACCTCCACTGAAGTTGAGCGCTTGTTTTCTTACATGAATCAGATTTGGACTGACCAAAGAAGCCAGCTGGATGTATCCACAGTTGATGCCCTCTTATCAATTCAATACAATTCAAAAATGAATTGCAGCATTTTTTATGATGCCATCAAGAAGAATGACAAATTTCTTGAAAAAAAAACCCACTCAAGCGAAAAATATAATTAAAAATTTACAGTAATATTCGAAATGGTTACCTATTAAAAATATATTGAATTTAAAGAGTTTATAAAAAGAATTAAAAATTTTTAAAAATTAATGAATGGCTATTTTATGATTGCTTTATGATTTAAGTGAGCTATTTAAAGAATTTTTTAAAAGGTTTTTTTTTAAACTTATTTTTAATTTGTCCCGGAATTGAACAAAAATGTCCCGGATTTTTTCGAAAAACCTCTGGACAGTCTACCCAATAACCATATCCAAATTATCTTTTAAAAATGCGTATTTCATTTCATGTATGTGACACCTTCTTAAGCAATTTTAGAGATACAAAAATATTGACAATCAAAAAGGAATTAATCACTGGGAAATTTCGTACAAACATCAAACATGAACCCAAGCAACGGTCATCTTTTAATGGCGAACAATGATCCTAACAGAACCAATCACCGGCACCTAAGAACTCACCATTAATCCCAGGAATGTGTCGGCTGTTCACAAACATCTGAGCGACTCTGTACACTCTCTGAGCACTAATGCGGGCCGAGCCGACTCTGACTTGGACACTGGACGCCATGTAGATGATGCCTGTCTCCCTGCACACAATAGATAGAGTTGAGAGTTGCGTGCGCCCAAAAGTACAAGCGAGTCATGAAGTAAGTGGGAATTATAGTAATGGAGTAAAATACGAACTTACTTATTTTTTAGACAGTGTGCTGCGGTTACAATATGGCGACTATCCACTATTGTTCCGCCACAAAATAAAGTTCCAACAGTTACAGCCACCAGCCATGGAAACTCACACTCATTGGCTTGCCTGCCTCCAACTATTCTAACACGGGTTTTGTTTGGGCCGCACACTGCAAATCCAATGATATTGTTTATCGTCAACGTTCTTGCTTGATAAATTATACAACTTTTATTTAGGTGATAATATGATTTATTTGTGCGACGCAGACCAGTTTGTACATTTTGAGTATTTTAGGCTTTTCCTCGCAGAGACCAATCTTTTCTCTAAGTAATTTTTACAAAGTTAGTAAGCGATGTTTGGGCTGTAACTAAAAGAATTCAAAGTATGGTCTTGCCTTGTAGACTTAGCAGATTTATGTTAATTTGATACGCACGTTGATTCTCTATAATGATGAGTGCAAGGTGGCGAGAACCTTGGCTGCTATTTCCCAACAGTCTTGTTCTATGCCAAATACTTTGAATATGGATTGAAAGCATCCTGTTACGTTTTCTTTTTTTTTAAACAACCTCTGTTGGATCGTTGTCAATGTTTTAGCATATTAGGAGCCGTTAGTCTTGACATGCGCATAAAACATATAAAATATTCAAACAAACCTGTCCCTGCACGAGCGCTCGATGTTGGCTCCGCCTCTGTCATGTTTACCGCAGAACTTGTGTCCGGCGCTGGAAAAGATATTAATATTTACAGATTTACCAAAAAAATAAAGATGATCAATTTATTATAGCATGTTTCTTAAATATATATACAGAGAAGTGGGCTCGGTTTCTATAACCTGGTCTTGATGTTTGACTTACATACAAGAAATGAACGGTATGTGCAACATACACTTGGATCTTACATGCACAACGTGGATTTTGTATATAATAGATGTATTGTACGCGTATATTGAAGACATATATTATTATGGTTTATATATAATGTTACATAACATCAAATTTATTGGACATAAAAAATACGTATTACACATATTAAATAGGATCACAATTTAACCCATTGGCGTCACAAGCTAAGTAAGAATGGCACCTTCAATATTCATACAGTTCATTCAAATTTAAGGGCTGGATCCGGACAAAGCCAGACTAAAGAAGATGAAAATTCAAAATAACACCTTCGCCCCTGAATCTAGTCCCCTTAACCCCCTTCTCTCAGCTGTATAAATCATTTTTAAAATTTATTTTCAACAATTCTGTATTAAACCTAATTAGAACTGAACAAGTATTTTTATTTATGCAGTTTGTATAATAACATGTCTGGAATCGATTCGAGCACTTTGCTATTCTTAAAGTTTCTTTGAGTAAACTGAGATTGCTTGTTAAAAACTAATGTTAACACCTTGAAAAGCATGCACTGAAGACATTGATAACTTACTTGAACACACTTGATAGCACTTATTGAGGTAGTTTTCCCTGAACTCTGGTGTATTGATGAAGACGGAATAATAATTGTAGGCATCCTGACATCTCCGTACGCATGAAGCTTCTGGAAATAGAACAGTTTACACATGACTTAATGTTAGGTCACGTCTAATAGGTTTTAATTACATTTGAGTTGCTTGTTTTTTTACTCCAAGTAAGAACGTGCCGATTCTTAGCTTATATGCAAAATAAAATCCACGCCAAAATTATTTCAGTGAGTGCGTTAGGAAGGAAAATTTAAAGAAAAATTTTTTTTTTGTAAAGCAGGGTACTGGTAAGAATAACAATACAAGGACGACGTGATCTTTAACAGTCTTCGTGTTTCTGTTAGCTGGGTATTGTTAGGGACAACAAACTACATGAAATTATGCTACAGATCAATGGTGAGATGGACAAATAAACCAACTGACCATCAGCTGCATCTTGGCCCATGTTCAAGCCGGCCACCAGAAACACCACAAACAGGGTAATCATCGGTTTTATATACATGACGTCAATGTTTACTGAAAAAAACATAGGGTAATTGTATTTCCTTGTAAAATATTTTGCAAAAGTAACACTTAATAAAGGAATGACATAATAAACAAATCTGTTGATAAAATAATAATCAATTCGTGTCGATGAAATGTTAACAGTTCGCGTTGAAGACATTAATTAAACAATGTATGTAGAAGACATATTAAACAATGCATGTAGAAGACAGAGTAAAAATTGTGTGTCTCTGACATTAGTCTCAGATTAAGCCAGAGATTGAGATGATTTTATCAGCAGTTAAAAATGTGATACACACCCCCCTCTCTCTATGTTTCTATTATCTCTTCTACTTTGATATATCTTACTCTTGATCATTTATAATCTCTCTATATTTTTCTCTCTTTATCGAATTTGCTTTTCCATAATTCTTTTCAAAATATTTCTCTTTCACTCTTTCTTTTAACAACATTCAACATTCTTACTTCTACAAGCTTCACCATCTCATCTTCTAAATACAAGAAAATGAAGCAATATCTCAATTATTAAAACGTAACATTGTGGTTAAGCCAACTGGCAAAGATTGTGCAAATATCGCTCATAACAAAGTCAATATATTGTGAAAAACAAACAAGGTATTTTTAAAAAAAAGAAAACAAATAGATGCTTGACGACATGAGATCCCATTGACAAACATGAAAACAACAAGTTTCTAAACTTTACAACATGTTTGCTCTTTTACTTCAGAAAACAACTAAGAAAATTTTGAGGAGATTGTTTATATTCTAAATCTCGTGACAATCTTCCCCAATTGTCAGGGACATCAAATAAGCCTTGAAATAGTTGAATTCCATTAAAATGATTCCCTAATCGTCTATTTTCAACTTCATTTAAGCAATGTGTTCTCTAGCACCCTCTCGACAACAAACCACATCATTGTATCATCACCCTTAATTTTAACTACTACACACTGCTACTAAACTTTTTCAAAGTAAAGACGCATTCCTAAATTTCACTTAATTTGTAAACTCCACTGGCATACATCCATCCCTTTTGAAATTCCGCTACACAACTAGACCCACTGACAATCCTACTGCCCTCCTTAATCAACTTTCAAAATCACGCCGATCTCCTAGAAAACGACGATACACCTTATATAATACACGTGGCAAAACTATATTCCATTCTCAAAATACCGACTGAGGAGAAAATAAATGATGATGATAATAATAATAATAATAGCTTTATAAATAGGAATATTTTTTTGTTGTTGAAAAATTCAAAGAAAACATCCTCATAAACTATAACAAGAGCCGTGTTACATCGAAAGACTATTAAGTATGAGAACTTCAGGCCTGATCAAGTTAATTAACGAAATATGCATTCAAAGAAGAATTTTCTACCAATCCCAAAGACTGATATCGTCTCATGATTAGTGCTGCCAAGTAGTTATCACTGTACCACTGTACTACTGTATCACTGTACCACCGTATCACTGTATCACTGTACCACTCACCAAAACTAAAGATACCAGGGTGCAAAACTAACTACAAAAAAACACTTACAAGATACGCCCCGCGGCGTAGCATACGCCGCAGACTTGGTCATGGATAGTGGAAAGAAAGGGTGGGACAGCACTAAGAAATCAAAACAACGCGAGTTGAAAGTCGGTTGGACCACCGACGCACTTTTGGTCTCGAGAAAATCGCACTGCGGTTATCTACCTGTCCATCAACCTTCACCACCCTAGCTTGCCAACCATAAACTGTGATTGGCCGACCCTAGCGAGGGTCAGCCATGCTCGCAAAAAAGGGGGGAAAGAACGGGCATAAAGACATGTTTAAAAATGTTTCAAAAACTGTTTTTGCTGGGGCTTGAAACTTGGACCTTCCACTTGTAAGTCGGACTTGATAACCACTACACTACGAATCACAAGAACCATTGTTGCCCCTCTCTTCACAATCTCCACTTGCCAAACCATAAACTGATTGTTCGACCCAGCGACGGTCATTATTCATGCAAATTTACACATACTCGGTTTGGTGAATTATATCTGACTCACTGACTTTGCAAGTGTTCATCTATATATATATATATATATATATATATANATATATATAGATGAACACTTGAAAAGTCAGTGAGTTTAGAGGGACAAAGTTTGAAAACTAGTAAACGTGAAGAGAGATCTCATCAAATTGTTTCACATTTAATCGACCCAAACATTTCCCCCTATTACAACAACAAGACATAAAGACATAATATATTAACTTTGAGATAATGTGAATGTGACTCTTTCATATAAAATGACATTTTATGGCAATATGTTTGGTTGAGATACAAAGGCAGATAAAATTGTGACTATGAAAACACAGTAGAATTATTTATTTGATAGACTAAATAGGTGCTGAAAATATCAATAACATACTTTATTAACTCTTATTGTGCTTTTGTATGTTGATAACAAATAAAATATATTTAACAGCATATTGTTGTTGAAAAGGTTCTAAAGTACAGAATAAAGTTTCAGTGATTGAAGTACGTCAGTTACGACACTAAAGTCAAAAATCAAAACAAAACTAAAAGCATATCTTCTGAAAAATATAATTTATAGACGTCAGTTACAGCGATTAATCTTGACAGCATTACTCAAATGCAGCGGTTTTCAGAAATGTAATTTTTTTTTTTTTTGCTGTTTGATTTCCGAATTAGTTTGAATATTTAAACTCCATCAGTTCAAAAAAATGTCATTTGTGACTAAAGTAATTTTAGCACTAGTGTGTTTAAAATACTTACAACATTTTACTACGTAATATTGTTTGATTTATTTTTAGGTTACTTTTACTTTTTGGTGACGTTATTTTGTCGTTGATACAAAGGAACACATCACGTGGGCACAGAACAAACCTATCGAAAGTGTTACACTGACTTGCACGTAATCTTGTTAAAAAAAAGAATTTAGCTGTCATGGTCTTTGTGAAATTAAAACGTTTCACCTATGTTTTAATGAATTGTTGATACAGAAATTTTAACACAGATTTGTTTCTGTCTGTCATTTGATTTTTAAAAGAAACTAAGTGCTTCTTAACTTACCACCGTTCTTTTCCCGACCCCTGACCCCTCCCTTCTTTCATATTAACCTGCTTTATTTTATATGTGAAACTTCCTCACATTAAATCGTATTAGCTGTCACATTGTTTCTAGCTTAACCTAATCGAGATTTGGACCATTCAAAAAAAATAAAATAATAAAAATAACTTAACACACATAACTATGGGTATTTCGAAAAAAAAAAACTTGTCAAATTTTAAAGTGTTATGTATACCGTATACAAATGAGTTGATTTGAACCATGATACAGCAAGTTCTTTTAGATTCTGCACACACCGCCCCGCGTTCAACCCTAACCCCAAGCTCCTTTCATCCAAGGATTTCGCACTGTGAACTACTAAAGAAGTTGACGCAGGTAATCAACCTTGTGAGAGTGTTTGAAAAGTTTCACTAAACCTTTTTTTTTTTTTTTGCGGGTAGAGAAAACAATGTTTGTTCACGCTCATTAATATGTAAGACCTTGTCTTCGCAGGTAAAGGTGGGAGATCCGGTCTTTCCTGGTTCATTTAACTGTTGGTATACATCCTTTTAATCCATTTGAGAAGTTATGGTCAATATCAGTAAATGCGATATATTTACAGATCATAAAGTCCTTTGGTTAGTTGATGTTTGTACGATAGATTTACAGATCATAATGTCCTTTGGTTCTTTGATGTTTGTACGATAGATTTACAGATCATAAAGTCCTATCTTTAATTGATGTTTGTACGAAAGATCTTTAGACCATTAAGAGCGTTTGCCAGACAGTGGTTGTACAGTTATACTACAGTTTATTACGAACAATGAGAAGATATGACATATAAGGAAGGGTTCGAATGTCCTACAAACCTTGCAGGTCTTTAACTTGAGTGTGCTAAGATACAAGCTCTATAACCCATGAAGTGCTACATCGCTGGCACATAATTGCAGCATAACTTGTTATATTTCAGGTTGAAAAATTCCAGGTGAATACTAAATGAAAGAGGGTGACTACTTTTTCATATCAATAATTTTATAAATATGAAACAGAGCATCGCCGTGCAAATAAAAGTTGCTGGCGTATTCGATTATGGTAAATAAAATAAACATCATCGATGAACACCAATTCACATCACGTGGTACAATTAGTGAACTTAGTTAATGTGAAAAAAAAAAAAGTATGCGTTTAATTGTTTTATTCCCCTACTTAGCATTTTCCGCTATAAAAACTTAGGCCACTCTCTGAAGTAAAGAAAATATTTGACGAAACGATGGAAACAGCTGATTAAACGAAACATAAATTGTATACACAGATACGTTATTATAAACAAACTTACCTTCAGAACACTTTGAAAACTGGAGACTAATAGACTGAAAACTTATTTGATAGGCTGCTTTCCGAAAAGGTACCTTGAGCAAAATGTGAGAACCGTTTAATAACGTAATACTTGAAGAACAACGAATATATTTGTATGTAATATTTTATATTTTTATTATCAGCGAAGAGTTTGAAAAATTTTGAATAGTCAAAATATTTCTTTGAATATCCTTAATACTCGTGGTAAGTCTATTTTAGTTGTGTTTGTTTCTTGTTTTAACGGTTGAAGACAGCATCGTGTTCTTACAGCAGGTAGTTGAAGCACTTTGTTGTTACGTGTCGACTCCGTGAATGGCTTTAAGTTCAAGTCCAGATGAGAAAAACACGGTTTAATAACATGTCAATTTAGTTCAGGTTCGGTACGTCCATCCACCAGTGTCGACTTGGCTCTGTGACCGAACGAGTTGGTCGATGGCTTTTATCCTGGACATCCCCTAGGATGGCCTTTGAGTCAAAGACGGACATTCGACGTTGCAGGAAAGAAGCTGTGTTTGAAGTGCCGTATACCTTGATTGACGACGGCGCTCGGAGACGGCTAATAGCCGAGCCTACTATAAACACTTCTTTTGTGCTTGGTGTTGACTTGCGACTCGTTGCTACGCAGATCATGTCCGTATTGTAGTCAAACATTGTCGGACGTCAGCACCCTTACCCCAGACAACCCGGGGTTGGCAATGTGAGCAAAACAAGTGGAAAGACAACTCGAGTTCTGGTTAATCCTCTGAGTCGATACTTCAATCTTTAAAAGTACATTTAACACAAAGAAAGAACATAATGATCTTTTTCTATCTTTGTTTAAATGAAACTTTTAAGAATTTGATATTGTTTTTTTAAAATCGTTTGAGAGTCAAACATTCACCGTGAAGCAGTATCCGTCAAACGTAGTAATGCTGGAATTATAACAAGTAATAAAAAAACTCGAATAAGTATTTAAATTTAAACGCAATTTCCAACAAAGAATTTCCGCTTTATTTATTAATGGGAAATCATTTCAAATTACATTAAAAGTCATTTCCAATCAGTAATTCTGAAAGTTAAAGAAAAATACGCCAAATCCACCCCACGTTACATCACACCAAAAATGTGTTAATATAATCTATACTAATAAAAGGGAAAGCCCTGACTGACTGACTGACTGACTGACTGACTGACTGATTCATCACTAATTCTCCAACTTCCCGTGTAGGTAGAATCATGAAACTTTGGGAAGTTGTTGGGTACACTCTGAATACGAAAATTGGCGAAAAAGAATTTTGAAAATCTCACTCATGTGGGGCCGGGGGCCCAAATACTTTTTTTGCCTACATCACTAATTCTCCAACTTCCCGTGTAGGTAGAATCATTAAACTTTAAAAAGTTGCTTGAGACTCTCTAACGACAAAAAATGGCGAAAAAGAAATTTGAAATTCACACTCATGGGTCCGGGGCCCCAAAACTGTTTTTCTCCTTATATAAGCTAAATGCTAATTGAAAATCAATAATTCATCTATTTCCCGTGTAGATAGAAGCATGAAACTTAAGAAATATTTTGAGTACATGCTTCCGACGATAATTGGCAAAAGAGAATATTATATTTCCCACTCATGGGGGCTGGGGCCCCGAAAACGATTTTTTTCATTAAAGGAGCTTTATAAACATTGAAAATCACCAATTCTCCTAATTTTCCGAGTAGGTAGACTCATTGATGCTGGCAGGTGTAATAATTTTTAAAATTTCTCTTACTAAGGGGCTGGGGGCCCAAATTTAAAAAATAAAAATCACCAATTTTTCCATTCACCATGTAGGTGGAGAGCATGAAACTTTACGAAGTTGTTGAGTTTAATCTCCCGATGATAATTGGTGAAAGAGAATGTTAAATGCCCACTCATAGAGGTACGGGAGCCAAAAAATAATGGGGCCCCATAAAACTTTTTTCCCCTTACATGAGCTATTTACAAATTGCAAATCATTAGTTCTCCTATTTCCTGTATAGTTTGAAGAATGAAAACTTTGTAAATTTTTTGAGTACATGCTTCCGATGATAATTGGAGAATGTTAAATTTCCAACTAATGGGGGCCGGGGCCCCCCCCAAATTTTTTTCTTTATATGAACTATATAAAATTTTAAAAAATCACTAATTCTCCTATTTCCCATATAGGTAGAAGCATGAAACTTTTGAAATTCTTTCAGTACAAGCTCCCGACAATTGGCAAAAAGAAAGTTAGAATTCCCTCTAATTGGGTACCGGGGGCCCAAATATATTTTTTCTTATATTAAAAACCAACTTATAACTAATTCTCCTATTTTCCGTGTAGGTAGGAGCATGAAACTTTTGGTAATTGTTAAGTACACTCTCAGAACAAATGTTGGTGTAAAATAATTTTTGAAATACACACTCATGGGGACCGGGGCCCCAAAAACGTTTTTTTCTTATATGAGATTTATAAAAATTGAAAATCATTGATTCTCTTATTTCTCGAGTAGGTAGACTCATGAAACGTTGGGGAATTGATAATTACACTTTCACGATGGTAGCAGATGAAAACATATTTTAAAATATCTCTTATTGGGGGCCGGGGGGCCAAATGTAGTTTTTTTCCTAATAAAAACTATATGAAAACCACACATCACTAATTCCTCCATTCTCCATTTAGGTAGAAGCATGAAACTTTGGGAAGTTGTTGAGTACAATCTCCCGATGAAAGTTGGCGAAAGAGAATGGTAATTTTCCACTCACAGGGGGCCGGGGGCCCAAATATAATTTTTTCTTATATTAGAACCGACTCATCACAAATTCCACAATTCATCGTGTAGGCAAAAACATTGGGTACCCTCAAAACGACGAAATTTGGCGTAAAATAATTTTAAATGCACACTCCACTCATGAGGGCCTGGGCCCAAAAAACGTGTTTTTTCCTTATACGTGCTATAAAAAATTGAAAATCAATAATTCTCCTATATTACAAATAGGCAAACACATGAAAATGTGTGGGTTTGTTAACTACACTTCCACGATGGTAGCAGGTGAACAATTATGTAAAACATCCATTACTGTGGGCTGGCGAGGCCAAAATGTAGTTTTTCCCTAATATTAACTATATAAAAATAAAAAAATCACTAATTCTCCCATTCCCCATGTAGGTAGAAGCATAAAACTTTAGGAAGTTGCTGGGTACATTTTCACGACAAAAATTAGCATTATATAATTTTAAAATTCACACTCATTGAGGCCGGGACCTCAAAAACGTGTTTTTTCCAAATATGTGCTATATACAAATTGAAAAGCACTATTTTTCCTATTTCCCAAATAGTTAACGCATAAAACGTTGGAGATTTTTTGAATACACTTCCACGATGGCAGCAGGTGAAATGATATTTAAAATATCCCTTGGTGGGCGCTGTGGGCCAAAATATAGTTTTTTTATGCCCTCACTCACTTATAACTAATACTTCATCTTCCCGCTGCAAAGCGCGGGCAAATTGCTAGTATAAAATAATGCGCACCGCACACCAATCTAACATTAGCATTCACAAAGCGGGAAAACCCCATTAACTTTCATTCTAGATAACATTAAAAGTAATTTTAAATCAATAATTTTGCAGCTAAACATAACAATTGCTATCTTATCTTATATGTTACAGACGCTCCTTCTGTACAGAAGATTATTGCGTCCTATGTATTTCTATGGTTTGTGTTTAGCCCTGTATTCTTACTAGAGTTTTAAAAGATGATAAAGTGGTGGCTTTCCTGGTTTTCTCAGGCAACCCATTCCACGCCCGAATACCGGACGGAAAGAAAGAAAACTTGTAGTGTTTGTTCTTGCATATGGAATAAGAAAGGTGTTTTTAACTTTATGTCTATTTGAGGGTTGTATTAGGTTATCTTTGTGTTGTATTTCTAAATTAGAATTAATTGCCTTATGTATAATTACTAATTTACTCTTGGTTCTTCTATCCTCTAGTGTTTCAAGGTTTAATGATTTAACTAACGGTGTTACTCTTGTCAGTTTTGAATATTCTCCAGTAATACTAGATCTACAAATTGCTGTTAAAATTGCGAGAGTCGAAGGTAAAGAGATTTTTTCAAAAATGCCATCTCCAACGTTGTTCTAAATATTATTAGCTATCGTTTGGCGTTTGTTTCAACCCGATAGCTGTTAAGGTTGGCGAGAAATTGACAAAATACTGATATTTTTTTCGGTATTTTTGGGCTATTTCTATCCTTGGGACTTCCTTAACATATTTGCAAAAGACCTGGTAAAGTTCAAGAGAAGTTGGTTGTGCAAGCTCGAACAGACAGCACATACATTTCAAATGTAAAAAAGCAATTTTTCCGAATGAAATGGCGTTAAAAACGGAAAAGCTCTTACATCAT
The DNA here is from genome assembly GCA_002072015.1 of Radix auricularia. Lineage (NCBI taxonomy): Eukaryota > Metazoa > Mollusca > Gastropoda > Lymnaeidae > Radix > Radix auricularia. The sequence goes on from MUZC01000207.1 coordinate 308,473, forward strand.
GAACACTTTCCTCAATTCCACCTCGTCTCCACCGTTCCCTCTTGGCCCATCCATTCCCTCTCACTCCTTCCAATCCACCCGACAAATTTTATACTTTCTAAACTTTTTCTTTACCTCTCAACTCTTTCATTCTCACTCGTCTCCTCCATTCCCTCTAAACTCCCGCATTCCTTATCGACCCCTCTTTTCCAGCCACAACCTTTCATTGATTCACAATATTTTCTTTACCTTTAAACTCCTTCATTCTTTCTCAAAACTTCCTTTCATTCTTAACTCTTTCGTACCTTTTTATCCCTGACGCTCCTTCTGCTCTCTTTACATTTCATCTCACCACATCATTGACTGTCAAAGAGAATCATTCCTTAGAACCTTGTACCTCAGTATTCCTGTCTTCGCCGACAGCAATTGACACTACTTCAAAAAGTCCAATAACTTTCTCATCTTTGAGACTTCTATAAATTTAACCAGGAATTTTAAGCCTCTCAATCGATTGTTTAAAATTGCATAAATTAACCGATTTTCTTGAAGAGACTCGTACCAGAAAATTTCACACAGCTTTCAATGTAAATTACTAATAGTTATCAATATATTTTTTTTTTCGTTCACACCAAGAATCTTCTACAGCTGTGAATTCAGTTAACAACAAATGAAGATGACCAGCACAGCTCAACTAAAACAAATGACAGCTGGGACAAAAAAAAATTTAAGTTCCGAAGGAATTGTCTGCTATTTACAACAAAAAACTGTAGTCATAGGAGTGCTATCATCTACCCCTCCCTCCCCCCCATTTTATTATTACGCTCCTTTTTTTATGAATACACTCAACAGATGCCCAGTTTTTGACCATGTTACAGTCTGTTACATGAATTAATATAGCAACAATGTGCAAGTCCTGTTACTGTTAAATGAACACGATCTCAAAGTGTCATCCCTGATCTGCAGATGTTCTCTTACCTTGACTGAGTCACTGAGTCAACAGTCTCCAGTCAACCTCTTCCAGGTAAAACTACGCGTAATTCTGTCTAATGCTAATTAAATATTCATCAAATGAACGTGGCTTACAGGAAGATCCTCTTGTTGACACGCATTCTTTCCCCTGACCCGATCCCCGTCTTTTCTTCCCGGACCTGAATTGCTCTACTTATTGGAGCAATTATTTTGTCCATTGACTATCTCAATGACTGCTTGGATTTAAATGTTATTGATATTTATTAAAAAAAAACTAAAATGCTTGACTGTGCTGTTTACGTTGAAATAAAATAAAATTGTTGGCAATTCATTAATTTTTAATAGCTTTTAGCCAATAAAGTTTACGCTCTTACGTTGATTTCTAGATTCCTTGTTGACAATTATTTTTATTTTCGGTGTTAGTTATAAATTTTTTTTACATTTAAATGTCAAAATTAATTTTCGAAATGAAAGTTCAACATTTACTTAAAATTTTAACACTCTCATAAAAAAATGTTTAATTAAACTCTGTCTCATTAATTATCATTCATTTTTTTCAAACCACTTCGTCATCAATTATGGAATAGATTGAAGGCCGAATAATTTGATATATAAATAAACATGCTCTTACATTGGATTCTGTCCACTGTACAAATCCCTGGATACGCCTTTACATTTTTGTAGCTAGTCGTATACTAGTCCTCACTATAACGACAGGGGCAGAGGCTTTCTTCTCACACCAATTCCACCCATCGTGTGGACAAAATCCATTTAAAGATAGAAAAACAAACGCAAAAAGGCGCTTGTGCCATGGAGCGCGAGTCCTTACGACCCCACCCTCCGTGGTGGCCTTGAGCATTTTGTGACCTTTCGTCTGGACAGCTGACGTCATTAGGAGTTTTATCAACGCGAAATTATGTTTTGTGTCCCCCCTGAGATGTGGATGGTCTAGTGGGGGAGTTATAATATGGCGTTCAAAAAAGGTTGCTTACAGAAAGAATTTTCAAGGGAGATAAAAATGAAATGAGCACGGCAAAAGTAGATTAAATTTCCTTGACAAATTTGCAACTGCTGACTGCTGATTATATTTATTCATTTTAAAATCCTTTATATTAACTTGTGGTGCCTGAGCCCTTGCCTGCTTGCCGAAAAATCTTTGGATCGATATTTAACTCACTTCCTCGTAAGCTATCGAGCTGAAATTTTGCGGGCAGACTCGTGCCAATGATAAAAATGCCGTATCAAAATTATTGGCGAAGCTAGAGCTATTGCCGCCCGGGGCGGTCTCCAATATGCTGCCCTTTTAGGGGCCGCCCATAAATGACGTCACGCACCGGGGGGGGGAGGGGAGTCACACATTTGACGTCATTCCAAGCGCGCAACTTTAAATAAAAATCCACTTAAATATATGATAACCGACACTTTATTTAATGGCATATTATGATATCAGAGTGCAGCCTTATACTAAAAACATATTTCAATGACCACCAAAAAAAAAATGGGATTTGAAACTTGCTCATTTTCTAATAGAAATATGGCTTTTATGGAGCGGGAATCTTTGTGACGTCACATTGATGAAGGGGTCTAAGTTTTCTTTTCGTGATGCCGTGTGACGAAGGGGCAGGGGGTGAAAAATCAGCCGAAGTCCGTGACGTCATTTATGGACCCCCCCCCCCCTTAAGTCAATCATATGATGGTTTTTAAATTAATAAACATGAATAAATAATTGTAATTGAAACGATGTACATTGTAAGAGGTGGGGAACAATTTTAGAATTGCATGCTCTATTTATGTAAGCATTAATAAAAGAGGCTGCATGAGATGACATACCTATAAATACACATTTACAAAAATACAATATAATTGTTTTGAAAGCCACAATAAAAATTATTGGGGTCGCAGGTCCCCCACTCCCTAAATGAAATAAAACATAATCCAAATTTACACCCAATAGACATTAACAATTAATCTGGTTTTTATTTTTTATTTATAAATATATGGTTTTTTTAATGAACAAAGAAATTGTATACATCAATATGTAAACATATTTTTTTATTCTTTATAAATTTACTTACTTACTTAAATTTCATAATAGAAAAAGTCGTTTATTATGCTATCAAAATTTTTAATTATTTCTAATATCTTGTTCTATGGACAATTCTGCAAGATTTTGTTGTCTTAAATTACTTAGTGTGGAGAAGCTCCTTTCACAACCAGATACAACCAGCTGTTGTTGAAAAAAGTATTCACAAAATTAGTATGTTGTGTAAAGCGTTTTTTCAATGTATACTGTAGAATATATTTTAAGAGATCAAGGGGGCATTTCCCCCCCCCCCGGTTTTTTAAACATAATGCCTGTTCTTGTAGAGTAGGGCTGGTCGTTGGCTACTGCAACCTATAAATATATCTATGGATAAAATCATTTCTCCTTGTACTTCTTGCTCTAGAGATAGAACCACGACTTCTGAATTTTTCACACTCATATATAAATATTTCTCCTTCTAACTCGGTGTTCAGTTGATATCAAAATAGATTTAATTTTGAATAAATTACCTTACAATCATTTTATGAAACCTGAAACAGTAATATAAGTTACTACGCCACAGATCAAAATTTCAGATCGATCAAATGTACTGTATTTGAATTATTGAATTTTATATAATTTTATTCATCTCTATGTATTATGTTAATTTTTTAGAGCGAGTGTCGGGGTACGTATTATGTTCAACAGCCTTTCCTGACTTGCCATAAGATATGTGTAGAGTTAAAGCTGTAGCCTGAAACAGCAAAGATAAAGCATCGATGCAGCCAAGCCCACTTCAGCTTCTTACCTTCTTCTTCCCGCATGCATCCCACCCACCCCTTCCCAGTCCAAACGACCCAACCTTTCCCAGCCCAACCCTCTTGAATCGCACTTAAACAACCCACCATTTCTTAACTGGCCCAACGATCCGCTCCCTCTCCCTGATAAGCCCAAGCTTCCCTTCCCATGTCCACCCTACTCAGCACCTTCTATTATCAATTAATTTATTGTTTATTTGAAACTTAAGACAACAAAAGCACCTTTGTAAGTACAAACCACACACAATCAACATCAACCAATCACCATCACCACCAACAAATCACCACTAAAGTACCGACCACACATCATTTCACACCATCAAACTAATGTTTTGTAATATAAAATCTTTTTGCAGCAACACAAAGAAAAAGTGAGTAACAAAAAAATAGGTTTTAAAATAAGATTAATTTTTTAATAAATGTAACTGAAAATATATCATTAAAAAAAACGTTTACTTCACTATTAAACCTGGCAGGTCATCTAGAGACGTAAGAACTTTTAGGGTCAAAGTTCAGCCACGTGACACACACGTTTAAACTAAACTTTTCATGATTGTTCCATCAGTCACAAGATGGGTGTCAGGGGAAATAATCAAGAAACATGAAGTGGATCTTTGTAAACAACAATATCTGAGTATAGCAGAATAAAAAAATATTGATTCTCAACGTTGATAAATAAATTGCTTTAAGACTAGAAAATAAGTAAATTAATTGAACCGAAATAGGATAATATCTGGAAAGGAAACGAAAAACAAAATCAATATTATTTCGTGTCCATAAATTTAAATTTCCATATTTTTTCAATTTGTGTGCATGTATCAAATAAATTTACTTTTCACATTTATGTTTTTCACAAATGCATTTGAAAATTTAAAACATATCATCTAGATTTCTATAGGTTATGGTAAAAAAAAAAAAAAATTCTCTAGCCCATGAAAAAATCTCCCTTCCCTGCTTTGCCAAAAAAAAAAAATCCAACCTTTTAAAATCAGATTCCTTGTCACAGGAAGAAAAGCAACATAAGAACAAAACTTTTAACATCAATATAATTAGTGGACCGATTTTTTTTATTTTTAAAAATGTATTTCCTTGCACTAAAGAGAGTATTGGTTTTGTAGTTGCTACTTGTATTCTTTGGGGGAATGTGTACTTTGTACTGGTTAGTTTTGTTCTTTAAACGATGAAGCAATAAAAATGTCAATTATTAATCCAAAACCAAATTTTAATATATATATATATATATTATTTCCTTCTACAATTCAAAGTACAAATGATGGAGCTTTGCTTTTTTTTTTTTTTTTTTTTTTTTTTTTTTTATTTATTTATTTTGGTTGTAGGGGACTCTAATGTTTCCATTAGAACATCCTCGGGCTTAATGGACACTGGCGGCGCCCATCCCTCTCCACGTCAGCGGAGGACTTTCTTAGCGTTAGTCATTTCTCAACATTTTTATAGTGCCTTTTTTTGGGCTCGTCCCACGCCCCTCAGCTTGTGAGGCGAGCGCACTATTGACTTCGCTACCCAGCCGCCAAACTCAGTGTTACCGTTGACTTACTGGTGTCTGAACATTACTTTCCACTTTCAGGGGATTACTTATGGGACTAACTGGCATTAAAATACAGTTGGCTCTATCGTGCTTTACTTTGGATCTTAAGGATCTTAGATGATACAAATTTTTTTTAGAAGAGTCTTCCGAATGATAAATCGTCCGATATAATTTACTGGTTAAGAAATATGTTTTTTAAAATGAATACTTTGTCTCATAAGTGCTTTTTGTTATAATGTCAATAAAATAAGTTTCTTTGTATCTCATCAAAAAAAAAGATAGTATTCAGTGATATATGATCTAATTTTTCACATTAATTTATAACAAATGCACCTGCAAATTTAATTTAAAAAATTTGATTTTATCTTTTTCCTTTTAAAAATAAAGATAAATCATTGCTCTGATGACACAGCAACGCTTTGAAACTGCCTGACATTTGGGTAAAAACATTTTCAGAAACAAAAATAGTATGGCATACAAACAAATGCATAAAAACTTAACTTGTTAAATCAATAAAAACAAACATCAGCAACTGAACTTAAACATCAGCAACTGAACTTAGCAGCTTAGACTTCGTAAAACTCGTTCCAGCTCATCAAGGGAATATCCCCAAGGGCCCATTCCCCCTAGGTATAAAACACTTCCATCGGCCCCTATAACACACAGACGTTCAGGTAAGGCGCCGTAATGTAGCAGGCTCAGGTCGTCCATGCTGTCTACCATCAGTTGTCCAGCTAAACCAAAGTCCTGTAACCCGTTGGCTGCAACCAGGCGATCGTTGAGGGTCATATGATTCTGTGAATGTTAGACCAAATTTATTACTAGGGCTTCCGACATTTACAGTAAAACCAGATGTGAAATTTTATATCTATGTTAGAGAAATAAAGTTGATATTATTTCCGAAGAATAATAAAAGCACAACAGTATTAAAATACATTGCAAGCTGTTAAACGCCAACTTAAGGTGATTTAATATTATTGTTCGTGTTAAAGGAATTTCATTTTAAAGGATATTACACAAACAATTTTTTTAAAAATTGGCTTATACTTGACGGGACCGCTTTCATATCTTGTGTTAACAGATATTTCTTCTTAATTTTGTTCAATTTAAACTTATTGTATTGCATATAGTAATACTCAGATTTTAATCGGTATTTTAGAAACAGCATCTTTGCGGAAATGTTAAAGGAATTTAATTTTTCTTTAGGGACATATGAAAAAGTGTTTTGAAAAAAAAGTTTAAAATATTTCATTTGTCTTTAAAGTCTATAAATGATATTTTTCTTGTAAAGAAGGAATCATAAAAGGTATTTAATTTTTATATGTTGACTTTTAAAATGAATTTCATGAAACCAGGTCAAAGATTTGTTCTAAGATATCTTCCCCTTATTAGATACCTTCCCCTACTCTCTCATCCAAGTTCCCACTGACCTTGATGCTGTAGGTCCGTGTGTCTGGCCACTCCCCATCGCTGGCGTGAGCCTCCCGGATGTAGATAGTAAGAAAGTTGACCTTGTTGCCGTATTTGATGACCAACTCGTTGAACTTACTCACCTGTAAACATTGCCCACAGGTAATGATTAAATTCCTTTCTCCCAGAAATGCAAACTTTCCTACCACCCCTTACAGTCCTACCCCAACCACGTACAAAAAAAAAGAGATTTGTTTATAGTAATATAACTCTACAGCCAGCTTACGATCTCTATTAAAACCGATGTCAATAATTAATTCAAATTCAAACATAGACATGAAGTTTAAAATTGTTTTAAAATAATTACACTATTTATATGACAGTCTGTCCAGTTTTCTCTTCCTCATTCAGCTTCCTTAACACATCCTCCCTTCACCACCTCCCTAACACCACCTCCCTAATACCACCTCCCTAACACATTATCCCTAACACCGCCTCCCTAGCACCACTTCCCTAACACCACCTCCCTAACACCACCTCCCTAACACCCCCTCCTTAACACCGCCTCCCCAAATGACGCCTCCCTAACACCGCCTCCCTAACACCACCTCCCTAACACCACCTCCCTAACACCGCCTCCCCTAACTATTCTCCTTTACCTAAATCTCCCCGAATCAGAATATGCCTTTATCAATCTCTCCAAACCTTGTGCCAAACTTGTCTCCCCCGGTTTCAGTTCTAAGATCTCTATGCACAGACTATTATCTAAACTCGTCCCTGTGAGTTACATAGAAACATAATTTGTCAAGCCGTTGTTGTCGTACCGATCTGATGAACGGACCTCAACTCAAACTGCCAAAGTTCAGGACCAGGGGCTTATCCCTGAGGAAGTCTTTCAATGAACTTCTTACACCTTCCAACGTGTAGATTGGTAGATTCATGAACATCTGCCCCTGGCTCAAGGTACGTGTGTAGTCCATACTCATGATCTTGGCTACGTAGACCAAGTGAATCCATTCACATGACTTATACTTTGTCAGGGGTTCCTTGAAAAATCGCTAAATTATAGAAATATAAACGTACACTTTACCATGACATCTTATCTTGTGACAGATTAGTGAAATGATTGAATACATGTCATAAGCTACCGAATGATGCTGGCGGGAAAGTGTGAACTTCCTTCATAAATTGTTCATCCAGACAGCGAGCGACTTGGTGAGTAGCGTACAGGAGGGAAAATTACACAGACGGCATTTTACAGGGGAGGCAAAATTCTTGTGGTTAATTTACTTCTAAAGATTTGAAGGTTGAAAAACGAGGAGCTTATTCAGCAAAATAAAAGAAAATCCAAGGGAAAAAAAACGCGAATAAGGAGCAATCCTAAATATGTGCTAATTCCTGTTCCCAACAATCCACTCACCCTATAAGATGTTAATTTTTCAGATACTAATGCCACTGAACTAAACAACAATAACAACAACAGCAACAAAAAATCAATAAGAGACTCGAATTCTATGGGAACATGACTCTGGTGCACTTGTACACGTATTTGATTCTTTAAGTTTGTCAGTCGCTCCAATTACTGAACCCGATTAAATTCCCAAAACAAAAAATTAAATGTAAACAATATACAGAGACTTGGGCTGGATTCTATAACGAAATTTGCGATTACAATTAGTGCAGCGAGATTGAATACGTATCCAACGTATGAGCAATAACTTCAACAAATCAGTCCTATACAAAAACGAGACCAGAGTTGGATAACTTAATGATTTTACCGTAGCGAATAGAAGTTATAATTACTTAGATGGCTTAGAGTGTCCTAAAAATGTATAAACTCTTTCTCGAAATTGATGGCGATCACGTTGAGAGGATTTCTGCCTAGCCTCTGAAAGACGAGGAACACGAAAAAGATACCTGAAAAATCCCCTGGGTTCCGATCATTGCAAGTGCGCGCGGAAACATTTGATCCTTCTAATTAGAAGCGTTTTGAATTCATCAATGAGCGTTGTCAGTTGTGCATGGACCACAATGGACGCCAATTTCAACACTTTTGTTAATTGGTTAGTTTCTACATTTGTTTCACAGTATTTTGATTTGTGAAACGTTCATGTTTTATTATAATGTTGTTGTTATGGCCATTGAAAGTGTTAACATTTTTGGGGTGACACCATATTTTGATTTTATCTAATAAATCCCAGTTTTATTCATCTGGTGGATTTAATAACTGGCGTAAAGAAACTCCCAAAATAGCCAATTATGACTTGAAATGAAAACCAGACTTCAAAAAGAACTTACTGTTGAAAATAATGTGGCTTAAGATATAAAAATGTGGCAAGGACCACTTGTTAGAATGTCTTACATCATCCTGTCAAAACATGACTTCTTAGCGCAGATACAGAGAGGACAACAATTTTGCATAATTGGCATAATTTCTTGACTGATGCATCTGCCAAATACTATCCCGTAGTTAAAGAACCTCATGTGAAAATGAAAATAGGTATAAAATGATATTCAATAATACCATTAAGATAATTTCTGAGTAAAATCAAAGCTTCTCATTGTTTTTGTCATTAAACTAACATAGTTGTCATTCATTGATCAACTGTAGAATTCAATTATCAAACATCGGGAAACTTGAGATCATTCTATTTAATGTAGTAATATCCGACTTTAATGACACTGTAATAAGACACCAGAGGACACACATGTGATAGCCATAGCACAGGGCAAACACAAATATAATGAGAGTGGTCATCGACGGACGAACAACAACACTGACACTGTAATCATGGCATAATACGCACGAGTCTTGATTGTCGAGATTGAAGTCATTTTGTGTAAGATCATAAATTATGTTATTTATATACAATAAAATGTTTTATCATATGAAGTCAAAAGTACCTGCATGATGTTGCGTACAATTTGTCCCAAACATTTCGTGATGAATAAAAGCGGAAGATACAGGAAAAACCAAATCCTCGCTCTCCCACCAGTTGGGAGTCTGTCTATGAGCGTCACAGCCATGGCCCTTAGCTAAACGTCTGTATGTAGATCTCATATAATAAAATTAAATAATTGAAGTGTTATACAAGAGGCAAACATATCTACTATCCTAGTTATTAAAAAATGGTGAACTAAAGTAGCATTAAACAAATGTAGTACCGTATTAGAAGTAGACAGGAGAACAGCTACTGAATAGGGTTGTGGGTGAGTCTAAAAAATGCAAACTAAAGAAAAAAACAAAATTTTCGGCAAAAAACTTGCATCAGCCACCAACCTGAAAAAAACATTGAAACTTAGCTGCAGTGTGTTGTCCAGGAATACATCAATCAGAAAGACAAGGATAAACGTGAGATACAGGTATATCAAAGTAAAATGACTACACCAGTTGTACACGGGCTAAGTTATAATTTGTTAGCTCCCTTGACCTTGTTAGCAGCTATGATCGCCTTGCAACCGAATCTAATAAATAAACTCTTTGAGTCCAAATCTTAGCTACAATTAAATTAAACTGTAAAATAGCTGAAGTTTTATATTACACCTTGTCCTGATTTGAATAAACGTGACCTAAAAACATCATTAATTTAAAAAAAAAAATTTAAAATGAACATTGCCAAATGTTTGTGCAGACAGGTACATGAGAGTAATGACGTCAAGTCTAGACAGTTCTTTTAATAACAACGCAGATAGCACTTGATAAATCTCTTAACATGTTAAGAGGACGATAAAAATAAAATATTCAGGTTATCTATTTAAATGAGATATATTACATGTCAAAGATGTGAGGTTACATTCAGTTTGATTGGACATGCATAGGCGTCACAACTATTGGATATGCATAGGCGTCACGTCACAACTGTTGGACATGATAGGCGTCACAACTGTTGGATATGCATAATCGTCACAACTATTGGATATGTATAGGCGTCAAAACTATTGGATATGCATAGGCGTCACAACTGTTGGATATGCATAGGCGTCACAACTATTGGACGTGCATAGGCGTCACAACTATTCGACACGCATAGGCGTCACAACTATTGGATATGCATAGGCGTCCCAACTATTCGATATGCATAAGCGTCACAACATTGAGGACTAGATCACTTCGTTTTAATTAATTTAGGCAGGAGGCGTATTCCTTGAGTAAGTGGTGGTTTTTGTCATACATTTTAAGGGTATTTTTGCTGGTTAAATGTACACAAATATACACTTGATTGTGACAGCTGAGATGAAGTATGGTTGTCACTCGATGTTCACTGAATGCGAATTTCGTATATTGAACATTTAACTGTCATCAAATTATGATAACTATTCACAACTGAGGCTCCATTTGACTCTAGAAGATGAGCCAACGTGTTTGCATTTTATCCATAATGGGGAAATATACTTCGTTTTAACTCAGTAAGGGTTTCAAAATTGAGGTCAATGTTAAAAGTCACGCAGGGTTAAGTAAGGGTCACTCGGTTTTAACATTAAAAGTCTGAATCGTCATTGGATATAGAAATGTTTAGGAATGATCTGATCCAAATGAACAACAGCTTCTGAGTCTACTTTTAGATACAATAACATGCTTACAGATTAACAAACATTAATACTTAGCTTATAGACACTACTATTAGGCACTAGCGTTCAACATATTTCAAATGTAAATTTGAAAAAAATATTTCTACATGATAAAAGAAATAGACCCTAAAATATAAAATTTTAAAAATTATTTTATTGATTTATTGTATACATTTATTTAGGGCAATTGCACAATACCCCAGGATACGGCTGTGCTCACCGCGATTTACAGATATCTCCGACAACCTGATTCAAGAAACTGCACTCAAAATCTTCCTAAACATAGTTACAAACACAACATTATATACACACGAGCAAAATACACGTGCTACGCTACGGGGTAGGCACAATAAGAATAACTTTATTTGGTTTTGGGTCTCAAATTCTCCTTAAAAATGAATGTAAACGCATCTGGAAATTAGGGTAGTGATAAATCAAACCCCTTCTTAATAAAAACAACGATATGAGTGTCGAGAAAAATAAAAATATTATTAATTTAAATATTACCCATCAATTTTGGTATTTCTGCTTTAATATAGCATCATTATTATCATCCGTGACTCTACAGGCCATGTAGGGCCCTGGCTTGCTCCACCACATCCTTCCAGCTACAGCCCATGTTAGGGCCCTGGCCTGCTCAACCAAATCATTCCATTCAGATCGATTGATGGCTTTCTTTCACCATGCTCGAACCCCTTTAATAACGCATGCTATATACTCTACCAAAATAACAAATATCGTTAACAGTTACAAAAATCTAACGGGCAAGGCTCACTTTCTTTTCACGTGAATCAAAACATGAAAACAATATCTTTCCACATGATTCCTTTCGTTCTTAGAAATAGCTCGCTAAACACCCATTTCATTTATAGTCCAAGCATGAAATTAGTTCAAGACGAATATGATATTTTTAGCCAGATAATATTTGTGAATATTGTGGCTATGGGAGAGTGGAAAATATGGTTTATTTGTTGTAAAGGCACATGTTTCTTTAACGCGAATAGAAACATAAGAACAATGCTGTTTTTTAAAGAAAATGGTGAGAAATTGATCCCCTTATAAATTTTATGTCAATCATTATATATTCACGCTCATTTTTTCTAATAGTAACAATTCACTTTATATCAATCTTTATTCCCGTTGTATACTATTCATCTAATAAACTCAAAACAGCTTGGCACAAAATGAGTTGTTGTCAGTGTGTTTTTTCGACATAACACGCACTTTCTTATGCGAGATACTATTTATAAGTCGTAATACCCGTGATATTTCTTTACACTTGATATATTTAAACCTTAAAGAACAGTTTTTACCCGAAGCGTATGTCATGCAATCGCATTGTTCGAGAAATGTACCAAATTTTTCAAAATGGATGTTTTATCATTCGTTAGGTCTTAGAGTAAAATACATGTTTTAAGATTACTTTTTTCATGGGAAAAGCTCTCCAAAACATTATTTCTATTTCTAGGCTAAGCATGGCCTTAGTTAAATGAATATGATTGTTTTATGCGCCAGATATTAATTATGTGAATATTGATACTAAATTAAGGTATGTATGAGTTAATTTGTTTTAAAGAAACACCTTAAATTGCAAGGTTTGAGCTGAAAATGTACCCTGCTGGTTTACTTTAGTTGTGCAAAAGTATTTTCTATTTAGTGGTTGGACACTTCGACCCCGGACGATTTGACCCCGGACGGTTCGACCCTGGCAGTTCGACCACAGGACGTTTCGTCCCCTGGTCATTACGACTCCGGTCGGTTCCACCACGGGTGGTTCGACACTAGGGTGTTTCGAGTAGTTTCGACCCCGGACGTTTCGACCCTTTCGTTTCTAAACTGAGATTTTTTCATTTAAAATGTGTTATTTTATTACTATTATTATTTATCATTAATTTTTTGTTATATTATTAATTAGAAATTAAAAACAGAATTTCATCTCCTATCCCAAACACACTTAAAAAGTACCTAAGTTAAATTGGGTTTTAAAGATGTATATATTTAAGTGGCTCAAAGATTTTCACTGTAATAACAAAAATAAATGATTTTTTTTTTAAATGTCGATAAGCTGACCAATACACCTCGCAGGCGTTGTAACCATTACTAACGCGCGCCCTTCAAGTTACTTCTTGTGTTCCTTAACATGTGAAGACCTCACTCGCAGAAATAATAATTTTAATAAGACGTACAAAGTTGTCAGTATTTTCAAACATGTTATAAAGTCTGACTCAGTGACCACCACATCACGCCGTGTGCTGGCGAAGGTTATGGGAAAAGTAAATAAAGTGAGGTGGGGGCGCAGCGAGCATGTAGGCACCTTTAGAAAGGACAATATGATCACATTGCCTTTTATTGCCCGATTACATCGGATTGAGTTTGGGGTGGATTTAGATAGGTTTTGAATCGCGCAATTATCACAATCATAAATGTACGATGAATGTTGACTGGTTATACGTGTACGTACTTTTTCAAATAATCGTAAATTAAACGTTACAAATAACTATTTCAAACTGAATTTAATTTTTAATGCATAATAATATTATGCTAAATTATTTTTATACCAAAAACTAAATTTTAAAAAGGATATATACAAAACTTAATAATAAATTTCTACGGTGTAGATAGATAGGGGTCGAAACGTCGGGGGGTCGAAACACCCTCGGGTCGAAACGTCCTGTGGTCGAACTGTCCGGGGTCGAATCGCCCGGGGTCAAACCATCCGTGGTCGAACTGACAGGGGTCAAAACCTCCTGGAGTCGAAACGTCCTGGGGTCGAAACGTCCTGGGTACACAACGTCCTGTGGTCGAACTGGCAGGGTCGAACCGTCCGGAGTCGAAATGTCCGTAATTCTTATATAATAGTGCCACTCAGGGCTCAGCAATATTATCAACTCATGACCCAAGAAATAAAAAGCAGCCTTCAAATTGTTCACAAAGTTGCCCCTCTTTATAAAAATTACAATTCCGCTATTTAAACCCACTCTTACAACAGTGTATGCACGGTTATACACGTACTATTTTATTATTAAAAATCCCTGAGCGTTTAATTTCAATATGAATTTCCTTAATGTCAGTTTATAATGAAATCGATCCTAAACACTTACTTGTATTAAGTAAACACCTAAGAGAAATACATCTTCCTCCTAACAAATATTTGCAATCGTTTTTATGCTAAATCACTTGATAAAAACTTCAAAAGTGGTTCCGTGTTATATTTTATATTAAGAAATTTCATTTTCTGTAATTTTGACTTATTATAAGCCCCTATAAAATTTGCCTCCATCCGATTATATACATAGATGTATAAAAGCTTATATTAAAATGTAAAATTGATATTTCGTCTGCAATTAAATAATTTCTTCACATTTATTTCTGTAGTTATTTAACAGTGACTAAGAGAAATTAGTTCGACCCATCTTCATGTGATTTTATTATTGTAAAATACAATTTAAAATTTTAGAAAGGTTCAATTTTCTTTAAAAAATAAATATTCGCCAATTAGCCTCAATCTTACCCAATTACATATTATAACTATAACAATGCAATTTCAATAGCGACTATACGTTCTTTTCACTGTTTATTTTCCATTGTGACAATTCATGGAGTAATCGTCCAACTAATGCTCAAGGGCTCATTTCTTCTAAAATGAAACATAAAGTAAAACCATCTCTGAAAAAATTATTGGAGATTGATCTTCTCATTAACAGCTTTTTTAGGTCACATTCAATGACTTCTCGTTATCTTTTATTCAAGCACCAAGGAAGAACGAATCGGCAGAAACTTTTGTTCATAAAATTAACGGAATTTTTCATAATCCAGTGCATAATTTTAACTATACATAAACCATTACCTGGTAACGTCTTTTCACTTTTAGCAATCTATGAAATAAATCGTTATTTCACTACTAATACAAACACACAGTCACACGCACACACAGACGCACACACACACAAATGAAAACACTCACACACATGCTTATTCACACACTCGGATTATCAACATAAAAAGTAGCATCAAATAAATTAATATAATAAAAGCTTCATGACGCCACTTCATTTTATTTTTTACGGTGCGCAAAACCACACGCTCTGTTAATCTCAAAACCAAAATCATTATGATTTTACGTCTATATTTTCAATTTTAAAAAAGTAATCAAGAGTTGCGGGACATAAGGGATTCACACACACACACTGACGGACGCGCTTAGGCGCATTATATAATAGATATCCAGACTTTCGCGTATATCTGCCATAGACTGGTAGTTGGATGGAGCAAGATCAGAGCTCACAATCACCAGTCTGTAAACACATGTCTCCTGTACAAACAGAATGTCTTCAGCATACTCCCAATGTTACTCTGCTCATGTGGGTCCTGAGTCAATGTTCCCGCTAAGGTTCTTTGGTCCGAGTGTAAAGTTTAAAAAACTGGCGTCCAAAGTTGCACAGCATCCTATTTTTTCAATATTATTCCAAATTTAATGCTCGGTATCTCAAAACTTCTGCGCGGCGTCCGTAAGATAGCTGCTCGGCCGCACACCCGCGCAGCTTAAAAGAAACATTTGTCATGAGACCGAGCGTCGACTGTGGCGATGTTAAGATGTCCGTCTCTACTTTTCTTTATCCCATGTCAGGTAGGCAAAGTCTCTGGGACAGGTGTCATCAATGAACAGTTCTTCAAAGATATACACACGAGATTTGGAATCAACACTGGGTATGTTAGTAACTTCACATAATATTTAATTAGTTTAAAAAATAAATAGACAAAAATCATGAACTTTAATGTTCGACTCAAATACAAAATTTCCATACAACAGAAAAAAGCAGCACAAAATAAATTGAATTAAAAAACTGACGATCGTACAATGTTTACAATTAGATCTAAGTCTAAATGACAATGTATAGAGTCTAGTTTCCGTAGATTTAGACGAATTTCCGTTTTCAGTTAAAACCTTTGTTGAGGTTAGTTTCCCATTTTATTAATTCATCTAAGTCTTTTTGTAAAATTTTGCTTTCTTGTTCTGACTTAATTTCTCTTTAGATTATACAATCATCAGCAAATAACCTAACTTTTGTTCCTGTTGAGTTATTGTTGGGTAAATAATTTATATATATTAAAAATAGTAAGGGACCTAGCACAGTTCCTTGTGAAACTCCTGAGTTAACCTTTATTGGTGTAGATTTAGATCCATTAATTAATACAGTTTTCTCCCAACCCAATAGAAAGTCTTGGATCCAGTGATGTACGGGACCTAAGATTCAAAAGTTTTAATGTTTTCTTTTTAAGTAAACTAAGGTAATGAACTTTGTCAAATGTTTTGAGAAGTTTAGTAATATTGTATATATTTGATCATTATTGTCTCAGCTTTCTGATAGTTCTTCCATTAGAACTATTAATTGTTTTTCACATGATCTGTTTTTTCTAAAGCCATGATGGTGTGGGCATCGGGCATTATATTTGTCAAGGTGGTTAACTATTCTTCTATATTTTATGTGCTCCAGTAATTTACAGGTGATACAAGTAAGTGATACAGGTCTGTAATTACCAGGGTCGGATTTATCACCTTTCTTAAAGAGTGGCGTTACGTTGGCTAATTTCCAACCCTGGGTCACTTTGCCCTGGTTTAGAGAGGCTTGAAAAAGAACTACAAGGATTTGGAACAGTTCATTGCTTAATTCTTTTAGTAACCTTGCATGTAATTCATCTGGGCCAGTAGCTTTGTTTATTTTTAAGTTTTTTAGGAGTGAATGTATACCTATCTCATCTACAGTTATGTTACCTATTTCTTCCATTTTATTTAAATTTATTGAAATTTCCTTGTCGCCTGAGGCAGAAAATGATGATGCAAAATATGTGTTAAGGATATTAGCTTTACTCTCATTATCATTAAAGGTTTTATTATTTGAGCCTTTTAGTGTGGCTATACCTGAAGGCTCCATTTATTGTTATTTGATAAAGGACCATAAGTTTTTATTGTTATCTTCAGTAATTACATTGTTTATATAATCATTTTGGAGATTTCGACTAAGTTTTTGTGTCAAATGTTTAATTTGAAAGTATTTTTAGTGCATTTTCGAGAAGTCGAATGCGCTATTGCACCCATTTTGTCCGTCCGTCCGTCCGTCATCACCTTGATCTCAGCATCCATAAGTCCTAGACCCATGAGGTATATATGTTTTTGTATGTCCTGACCTGCCATTTGTGCATCAACACTCAGTTACTCGATCCGTTAAAAAACCCCGTTAAAACTACCAAAAAATATTTCGAATCGAGAGGTAACACTAGCGCAGGGAACGGCCGCCATTGCCGGAAGTCGAATACATAGTTTTTCAAGCATTCAAGAGTGGTGCGAAAGCGTGCAAAAGAATTAGTTTTTTTTTTAGTTGACGTCATTAGAATATGTGTAAAAGTTTAGAGAGTTTTACGTCATCATTTGTGGTGACTTGTAGTTA
This sequence comes from Radix auricularia, assembly GCA_002072015.1. Taxonomy (NCBI): domain Eukaryota; kingdom Metazoa; phylum Mollusca; class Gastropoda; family Lymnaeidae; genus Radix; species Radix auricularia. The sequence goes on from MUZC01000207.1 coordinate 326,233, forward strand.
GATTAAAGAGAAAATAATTTTTTTTTAAATGTAAAGAAATGACTAAAAAAATGTCAGGTATATTCATTACACAAGAAAATTCATAAAAATATGTCTAAAATCTAAACACAATTACTGATAACTACATAATGCTGATATCTAACATAAGTACTGATACATAATACGAAAATGCGCTAACACGTCCTGAATTCCAATAGGGACCAGGCTTAACATGATTTTTTGTGTACGCAGGCATCTCAAGTGGGAGCTATTAATACCGCTAATAGTCGTAGTTGAAGCGAAAAACATGTATTGTTGCTGTTGTAATTACTAAGGCATTTATGCCAACTCTTAATACATAGAAGTATGATGCCTTCATTCTTTGTATCAATCACTCTGTTGGCCATATTGTTTCACCACTAGTTTGCCAAATGAAATTTACAAGTTTAGGTAATTTTACAACAAAATAAATAAATACTTATAATTTAGAAATTATAAATACATTATAAATACATAATGACTCCTCTGTCTTCTCGTTCTGAATAGTGACAATCTAGGTGTTGCAACTGGACAGTTATAAAGTTAACAATCTAGGTGTTACAACTGGACAGTTATAAAGTTAACAATCTAGGTGTTACAACTGGACAGTTATAAAGTTAACAATCTAGGTGTTACAACTAGACAGTTATAAAGTTAACAATCTAGGTGTTACAACTGGACAGTTATAAAGTTAACAATCTGGGTGTTACAACTGGACAGTTATAAAGTTAACAATCTAGGTGTTACAACTGGACAGTTATAAAGTTAATAATCTGGGTGTTACAACTGGACAGCAATAAAGTTAACAATCTAGGTGTTACAACTGGACAGCGATAAAGTTAACAATCTAGGTGTTTCAACTGGACAGCGATAAAGTTAACAATCTAAGTGTTACAACTGGACAGCGATAACGTTAACAATCTAGGTGTTACAACTGGACAGTTATAAAGTTAACAATCTAGGTGTTACAACTGGACAGCGATAAAGTTAACGATCTAGGTGTTACAACTGGACAGCGATAAAGTTAACAATCTAGGTGTTACAACTGGACAGCGATAAAGTTAACAATCTAGATGTTACAACTGGACAGCGATAAAGTTAACAATCTAGGTGTTACAACTGGACAGCGATAAAGTTAACAATCTAGGTGTTACAACTGGACAGCGATAAAGTTAACAATATAGGTGTTACAACTGGACAGCGATAAAGTTAACAATCTAGGTGTTACAACTGGACAGCGATAAAGTTAACAATATAAAACATTTTGCATATTAATGAATACTATAATCCAATACAAATTATTCTACATACATGTCTTCTGAATATTTTGAATAGTTTTTCAGCGGTACTGAAAGTTTAAGTAATTATAGTACCCCCCATAACAATAGTTGGCCAGAGACCCTAGTTAACATAAAACACTTAAGGGATTCTAATAGATCATATAACGTATCTGTCGGTGGAAACCTCCTAAACATACAAGGTATCAAGTTAGGGGGATGGCCAGTCATTGTCAGGAGTGGAGCCTAATGTAAGCATGTTAATTATTAGCGTTGGTTTTAGGGGACCCACAGAAGACCGAACGAAGAGAATATTTAGTATACTATAAGAGACTACGTGTGAAACACGGAGCTTTTTAAAAATCAGTTTAGCTTGTAACGGGAGTCACGGAAAGCCCTAAGAAAATATCGAGCAGGAAGAAACTAAAGTTGACGTTTAATGAAACATCTGCAGAGAAAACTTACATATAAGGGGAGAATTGTTCATGACAGATGGAGACACCAGAGAGAGAGAAAGATAGCAGAGATTGGTCCCCGTTTGTATTGTGAACTAGCAGGGCATAGGCTCATTTACTTAGTGCTGTAAACTGTTTTTTTCTGTTTAGAGTCCGATTTTAGTTTTACGTTTTGAAATGAGTCTCTATGTTCACTGAAATGAGTCTCTATGTTCACTGAAATGAGTCTCTATGTTCACTGAAATGAGTCTCTATGTTCACTGAAATGAGTCTCCATGTTCACTGAAATGAGTCTCTATGTTCACTGAAATGAGTCTCTATGTTCACTGAAATGAGTCTCTATGTTCACTGAAATGAGTCTGTTCACTGAAATGAGTCTCTATGTTCACTGAAATGAGTCTCTATGTTCACTGAAATGAGTCTCTATGTTCACTAAAATGAGTCTCTATGTTCACTGAAATGAGTCTCTATGTTCACTGAAATGAGTCTCTATGTTCACTGAAATGAGTCTACAAAATAAACTTTACAAACTATGGCCCTCAAGAACTGCGTTTTATCACTATTTCATTAATGTATTATTGTGTAGTGTATTTCCACCACTCGGTTTAGTCTACAATTATAGACATCCCGGGAAGACAAGGATGTCTGTGACGCGGTTCTTGTCCCAGATGGTAGAAAAACCTAAATAAAGATACGGATGAACAGTTCAGTGAAAGGTTGATCGAGGGCTTCAAATTTACTTTATAGAACGGGATCGTAAGACATAGATTTAAATTGTTCATATATACTTTTGCATTCTGTAAAATTTCATTCCACTCAATTCTTTTGGCTTATATACTAGTTAAAAGCATGATTTGAAAAGATTATAGTATCTTCGCTTGTTTGACATTATTTCTAAAAAGAATTGTTATTCACTTTTTAAAGACAATCTTGATACATTGTTCAAACATACACTCGCAATTCGGCATGCATATTTAAGACTCAATCAAGTTACATTGTAAAGTCTGGCAGCTGAAGACAACTCATGTATTGACAAAAGTACAGATAAAGATGTGAACAAAAGATTTGGTTCTTTGTGAAAATGGTTTATTCTACAAATTCGGCTGGAGGACATACTTCAAAGACAAGCTGAAACCACGTGACGATTTTATCTGCAATGTAAAAAATATTTAAATTTTAAATAGATTGATATTAATTAACAATCGTATCGCTAAGGGGTTAACACTATTTGTAAAGTTTTCTCAACTAACACTCTTTTAAGCTAAGTTTTATGTATTAGTAACCCTCAGTAACCCTCAGATATGTTTATTTAATCTTTCTTTGTCAAGTCAGTTACAAAAGCTTGACTGACAATATTCCCTGGGCTCCCTTTCTTTTAACTTCGGAATACTCCCCTGCGGGCTCTAGCATTTTCGGGCTCCTTTGTGAAATTATACGTTTTGGGGAGGGACCCGACTGCTACAGATTGCCGGACCAATGCCTGTGGACAACATATTTTTTGCTTAGCTTGTTTGGTCAGACACTTACTGCCCCTGCAGGCTCTACCATTTCGAGTGCCTTCATGGTCAAAGATTTATGCACATATGGTATGACCTGCGAATTAATCACAATTGTTGTTTTAAACTTAAAATAACGTTCCCATAGTTACTAATTACAATAATAATTATATGGCATTCTTCCGTTTGCGAAGGACGATTGAGTTATCTTCTTTTTGCAGTACTTGATGTTGCTGGAAATACCAATCCTCGAGTGGCAGTCTCTTTTACATGTTAGAAACACGGACTAGGTGGGGCAATATTACCTGACAATCGTTTTTACCCCCTTTACGAACTTTTTCCTGGAGTAAGTGGTTCAAGACTTGCATCCACATATTTTCAATTAATACTATAAAACAGTATTACCCAATCGATATTGATAAAAAAAAAGTTATTCTCGAATTATATATTATAATTTACAAATAATGATTAATGAATAATTATGATACATAATTTTAAAATATTTTAATTTTTTTATAATCAATATGAACTTGTCACAACAACTATTCGCTTATCTCCCTTCATAAATTTCATAAATTATTTCCTTTCCATTGAAAGCCATCCCTTTAAAAATTCGTTTGCAAAACCTATCATTTATAATTTATAAACTAACACTGTTAATTTTTGTAAGTTCCATTGACTAATGATACTCGCAAATCTTCATTATGACTTTCATTATAATAATAAAACTCACGCCATCAGTAAATGTGATTACTACATTACTGTTAATTTAGTCTAGGTTAGAATTACTCACCATAACCCGGAAGTGAACATCTCATGTAAATAAAGATGACATAAAGAAAGAAGCTTGTACCAAACAGACCAGTGGCCACATAGACATACTCTAGTCTGGGCTTGATGACCAAAGGGGCGAGAAACAGGTAGATGTTCAGTAGCACCATCAGGACAGGTATCACAAGAGGAATCTGGTGCAAATTTAATGTTTAAATTGAGAATTTTTCACCAGGCCTTCACTCTAAGATATAAAACCGTTCCCTGTGTATGAGTTATATGGATGTCACCGTTCCTTATGAAATTATTGATTTTGTCATCCTGATTTCAACCAAAGAATGTAGATGCGTTAGAAACCTTAACAAATGCAACACCGATACTTAAGAAAACCTTTCTCAAAACACCCGAAAAATTAAGATACAATTTATATGTTTAAATGTTAAAAAAAACATTGGTATAAGAGTAATGTAGATTCTATGTATTTATTTTGCGTTTAATTTATTTTTTAAATATTTTTTTTACATAGTCTTTTTTAAACTAACGGTTATCATATAATAAGGCTAGAAATTCCCTGATCAATTGAACTAAAAGTTGTTAGGCGCTGTAAGCAAAAATTTAGCAATAACATCAATGTATTTTGTAACTAAAACTTTATGAAATGTTAATCCTATGTGAAATACTTTGACCAAAAAATCCACAACTTACATAAAATGAAAACTATGGTAAATAGCTCATGTCATTGTCGATTATGTTAACAAATAATTAATATTTTTAAAACAATGACTCAGGTTGATAAATGACCCACGATACATAAAAAAATCATTTTTAACTTTGATGTTTCAGGCTTTAAAGAAAACTCTTGACTTCATAATGTTTTATTTTTAATAGTTAAAGTTGTTGTACATTTCGATACACTTCCAAAGAGACAATAACGGATACTTAATTTAGGTAATTAGAAAATACATTGTTTTAAAACAGTTTTTAAGTATATCAACGGCATTTATAACGAGAATCCCTAAAATGTTATACTAACCTTTATAATCCTCTTGGCATCTTTCATGATCTGAAGTCTTAAACGAATCAGTGATAAGAAGATGCAGCCGTTAAAAAAAGCTATAATAAATCCTAAATAGTTGATGAGTTGGCCAACTTCCACCGGTGCTATGTAGATCAAGGCAACTGTTACCTAAAGAGGTTAACAGAAAAGGATAATTTTTAAGTTTTTTGTTTTTTCTTTCGATGGAACCAATGTGTTTGTCAGTGAGAGAAATAGTCTCTATATCAATTAGAGCATTGCCTTATCAAAATGTTCTCCTTCAAATAAACTGTTATCTCAGACTTGTACAACTCAATGGGGAAAAGTATAAAAACAAAAAGTACTTAACATGAGGTCAGGTGGTTTTTAACACTCTTTATTATTTTCTAGTTTTTATTACGAAAGTCATATTCCTGAATGCTACTGTGACCACTAATTTATCGTCTCTTTTCACAAATTGCCCCTTTATGTTGTTATTGCTTTGTGTTATCGTTATTATGGTTCTTTTTTTTTCAATTATTCTAGTTGTCCTCCAGATAAAACGTATATTTTGGAAAGCTAATTCAAGTCTTTCCAAGAATATAAAATTTTGTACATCTAATTCCAACGCGTCGCCTTACTGTTACGGTCATGGCTCCCAAGGGAGTTAATTGATGGACATGGATGTAAGAGAATATGTCAGGCAAGTTTCCGTCCCTTGCTGCTGCGAAAGTCAATCTATGAAGACAAAATTATAGCATTTGACAAGTATTAGATTTTAAACGTTGAAAGGATGTTATATTTCTCTGTTACACTGACAAGGACACAATGTAACTGTTTACATTCTCACTAAGGTACTATTAAAATTAACGTGTACATTCATCACTTATACCAACTGCACGTTGGCATACACTCTTACATTAGCATCACTGAAACATACACCACTTACATCAATATGGCTATTACATACATCACTTACATCAACATGGCTATTACATACATAACTTACATCAACATGGCTATTACATACACCACATACATCAACATGGCTATTACATACATCACTTACATCAACATGGCTATTACATACATCACTTACATCAACATGGCTATTACATACATCACTTAAGTCAACATGGCTATTACATACACCACTTACATCAATATGGCTATTACATACATCACTTACATCAACATGGCTATTACATACACCACTTACATCAACATGGCTATTACATACATCACTTACATCAACATGGCTATTACATACATCACTTAAGTCAACATGGCTATTACATACAACACTTACATCAATATGGCTATTACATACACCACTTACATCAACATGGCTATTACATACATCACTTACATCAATATGGCTATTAAATACATCACTTACATCAACATGGCTATAACATACATCACTTACATCAACATGGCTATTACATACATCACTTACATCAACATGGCTATTACATACATCACTTACATCAACATGGCTATTACATACATCACTTATACCAACTGCACGTTGGCATACACTCTTACATAAGCATCACTGAAACATACACCACTTACATCAATATGGCTATTACATACACCACTTACATCAACATGGCTATTACATACACCACTTACATCAACATGGCTATTAAATACACCACTTACATCAACATGGCTATTACATACATCACTTACATCAACATGGCTATTACATACATCACTTACATCAACATGGCTATTACATACATCACTTACATCAACATGGCTATTACATACATCACTTACATCAACATGGCTATTACATACATCACTTACATCAACATGGCTATTACATACATCACTTACATCAACATGGCTATTACATACATCACTTACATCAACATGGCTATTACATACATCACTTACATCAACATGGCTATTACATACATCACTTACATCAACATGGCTATTACACATTTATAACGAGAATCCC
>MUZC01000207.1:347370-387196 GCA_002072015.1 Radix auricularia
CATTTATGGACGGCCCCTAAACGTTGTGTGAACGTACAAAACTAAATAGGAAGAGGGTTTGATGTCTTAGTTTTGTTACTTTTTTCAGGTTCTCTCAAACCAAAAAAAAAAAAAATAATAATAATAATAATTATAATAATAAAAAATAAAATCCTAGCCTGTTGCAGTTCAAATTTACTTCATCATCTAACCAGTTAAGACTGACTTGACAAGCAAGGCGGTCACATGACACTGTGCAAACATGCCAGATGGAAACGTGAGTGTAATGAGTGACAAAATGTGATCTAGCCTAGAGAACTTACTTCCAAGGGCGGAAACTCCAGCCAACAGCCAGACAAGAAGACATAATCCAATGGAGCCAGTGTTTTGGAGCACGCCTTTTGGTGAAATAAATATACCAGCCCCTGATGGTGGAAACACATTATTTTGTGGAGATCAGTTGTGGATTTTGTATATATACACAATAATGATACATATATATTACAATATCATAAATGGACTTGAAGAGATGGAGTAAATAACTATGTTCGGGGATGTTATAGCCCTATAGAGGTTGAAATGAAAGGTTTTGACTTATACCTTTAGGAATTTAAGTAGTTTAGCGTATGGCTCTAAAAGAGGTCACCTTATAATTTTACGATTCTAGCAGTTAGAATTAGACTTTTTTCCTCACAAAAGTGCACTGATAAAAGTCGTCACAGTTATGACATTTAAGAGGGGGTTAGGTCTTGTATTATCAAATTATTCTGTGATAGATCTTGTGGGTGTTAGCCCATGACGTTAGTGGCATGTGTTGTCCACTCTTACCTTATTGAGTGGACTAATGTTTGTTTCGTATGTTTGTTGATATTTTAATTTATCTACTGGAGACAAATTTATGAAAGACTTAAACAGAGTTAATAATAATCATAATATACTAAAGCATCCCCAAAAGCATAAGTCTTTTCATAAGAAACTGACTTTTAACTTTTAACACATATTAATTATATTGATAAAATAGTTTGAAGTTTTAAGAAGCAGAAAAAATGTTAAACCATTTTAAAACTTGCAATAAAGACGTTATTCAGCTTAGGACAAAACAAATATGAATATCTATAAGCAGGTATATGACTTAAATATTTGTCTACACGTAAATTTAATGAAGAGCTTACGAGAAGGCTTAAGTGGTCAAATACTGGTCAAACAACAAACCAAGGTTAAATAAATCCCCTATCTTTAATCGAACGGACCATCTATAATTTAATAAAGGATCACCTCTAATGAACCAACAACTTACCCAGAAACTTAACTTTGTTTTCCGCGCCCTTGGCTAATTTATTTTAGGCGCCTTTGGCAAACAGATATTAAAAATTCCAATAGGTAGGCAAAAACTTAATGTGACTAAATTAATGGATGAGCCTTAGGTGCCCTTGGCAACTGCTCCCGATGCAAAGTTATTGTTACGCCTCTGAACTTACCACTAATGTCTAAATGAAATGATAACTCGCCTATAATTAAACCGATCAACTACCTATGAACTAATTAATCAATCGCCTATATTTGAGATAATCACTTACATATAGATAAGCCGATGACTTACCAATAACTGAGCCGATCACAACACTTGTAGCACTAACCAAACCCAGCTCCCTTTTCATCTGAACTTTATCCGACTCTTGAATATCTGGGTTACTTCCGTTCATCTTTTCAAAATGTTGTGATATTGAAATCGTTACAAAGACGATCATTAATGATAATTTAATGTATAGAAAGAATGACTGTGTGCCAAAATGAAGTTTTATTATTTCAAGTATAATTTATTTAATTTTATTCATTCTGTATTCTTTCTTTTTTGGGTAAATGGCAAGTTTATTTTTAAAAAATTAGTTTTATATTTCATGGTTTTGGGAATGTGTGTTCGAGTATACTTCACTAAATTAAGTAGAACACGTATAAAGTATAAACACGTTAAGGCCAGTATTATTTAATCTCTGGTAATTTTTTTTTTAAGTTGATTTTCACTCGGAGCGATTAATCGTTAAAAAACAGAAAGTGAGTTCTTGACGAAAGTATGACAACGATTTGATCTCTTTTGGTTACGAACATTTCGTAGGTTCGACACTAGAGCATCAACACATCTCACAATTTTAAAAACACACGAAAAACCGGTATGAGCGCAGCCACGAAAAATATATCAAAGAAGAGCTGAAAGCATGCTACATGTTTATTGTTATTTGTTGCTTTTGTTACGTTTTCCTAACTTAATGATTAAAAATCTTGATTTTTATGAAATTTTATTAGACTAACTAGTTCCAATAAAAAAAATATTAATAAAAAGTCACGCTTCAGTTTTTTTTAAAGACTTATTAAAAGCAAAACTAAATTAATTCTAGTTTTTTAGACTTCAGAATACGTTAACAATTTGAACCTTGTTCCAATAAATACCAATCCTATTATATAAAAACTTGTTCATTCCTCTTTTTTTTTTTTATTTACGTCCACATTTACTAAAGATCCCAAGTTATCTATTGACAGAAAACTCTACACTCTAGAACAAATGACCTCGTTGGATTTTTTCTTAATTTTTAAATTTAGGTTCTTTGGCGTGGAGCATCAAACCTTTGTAAGGTGTGTCAGATGAAAGGGAAGTTACGAGAGTGGAACTCTTAATCATTTTGTACAATAATTGCATGTCAGGGCAAAAGCTGTGGGGGAGACAGATGAAACACTTAGATTAGCATATCGTGTTAGTCAGGGTTGAGGGGCGTGCAACGCATAACAAATACAACAGATGGAGAGGACTGCAAGGTTAGCAGAAAGAAAGTTACGTCATACCTTGTGCTTTACGTATCAAAATGATGCAAACTAAACACCAGGAAACAGTAGTGAGGTTTGTAAAGTGATTATCTGATATCGATATATCATTCAAAATAGCAGATCTTCAAATATTCATCAGTCAAAACATATCGCTCCAACAACTGATAACATACGAACGGAAATTTTATTCCGTTTTGAAAACATAACATTGGATTTTAAAAAAGTCCGTGCAAAAAGTTTTCTTTTCTATGCTTATCTTCCAACAAGTAATTTATTTGAATATCTATGAGCTCTTACTGTTTGAGTGATAAAGACATCGGGGTTACAATTAAATTGATATATAATCATATGAAAAACTTTTTTTTTCAAAAATATTTTTCTAATATCACTGATAATTGTTGTATGAAAACGTAATGATGGCACCTTTGAGTCTTGCATCACAAAGATTATTTTAATATATATATATATATGTGTATATGTATATATATATATATATATTTATATATATATACATATATATATATTATCTTGCAGCAATTAAGATGGAAAAAGTTTACTCCTTCCAGTTGTTCCTCTAACAAAAGCTCACAAAACCTCTGTTGACTCTGTACAAATCACCGAAGTTATTTTTTCTCTGAAGTTTCAAGTTGAGATCATTCCTGTAACAACGTCAAGATTTACCAACATAACATTTGTGGATCAGCTCTGTCTCTTTTATTGGGTAAAAAACGCGTATTTTTCCTTTTGAATTTTACAAAGCTTAAAAAGAAATCAGAATTTGACCGCCGCAGAGCCACCTCACATGTATCTTAAAAAAGGGCAAGTCATAAAACTCAAAATTAATCTCTTCAAGTTCAGAATGGAACTGATGCTGATTGAGTACATGTTTAATATAAGAACAAACAAGATGTATTCAAGGTATTCTTATAGAAAGAGCATGCTGACTTTTCAAATAATGTAATGTTTTTCTAATGTGAAACACGAGTCATCAACGCTAAATTATCCTTAAACTTGAACGCTTTTAAGCTTATTACATTGACGATATCTTTTTCAAACCTGAGAAGTTTGAACGTACCTTTGAGCTCATGAAACTCATCCAATGCCGAAAATTACATGCTCCTATCTTTTTGACGTCTCACTATTACTAAGCTCTCGCCCATTTCGCCCGTGTTTATTAAATCTTAGATCTTGTTCGCTTATTATAATGGGACAGTGTAAGTCTCATTTGTCCTCCTCTGTGCCTTGGCGACCTATAACATTTGTCCCTCCCTGCAGCACGTTGATACGCCACTGGGACACAGATAATTTTTTTTTCGAACAGCCCCAATCTATTATAATGTGGCCGTCATTAAAAGTGTAACTCTCTCCTGTCCCGACGAACTTCAACATAAAGCATCGCCATTCATGCATTACTACGCAGTTTTAGCTCTGCCTGACTTATAGGCATCCCCAATCACTGCAGAGCATTTGTCCAGCAGCTGTGTCACAGTCTCGTCAGTCAAGCTACATACGGGTTATTCAAGGACCCCATTTTTTTTAGCCTGTGCAGATAGCTTTTTCCAGTCCTCGATTATATGCCGTCCAGTGATATTTAAGTTCTAAAAATAATTTCAATTCTTATTTTTATTCTATTCGCTGTAATTAATTTCAATTCTTATTCTTATTCAAGTTCTGAAATAATTTCAATTCTTATTCTTATTCAAGTTCTGAAATAATTTCAATTCTTATTCTTATTCAAGTTCTGAAATATTTTCAATTTTTATTTTCATAATCGAGGGTCGAACAGTCGAACTTCACGAATTTGAATATTTCTAACAACTTTAATTCAATAAAACACTTTATAGCTATCATATAGATAGCTTCTTCTATCCAGTATCAACTATCAAGTTCTACATTTTTACAGTCTACATTATCTACATAAGAAATTAAAAATGAGTCAGCTGTTCATCAGACACAATGTTCCAACAGTTTGAGTTATCAGGGATAAAATAATAATAATAATAATAAAATGATAATTTATATAGCGCTGTATCCCAGCTTTGAGCCGGGCTCACAGCGCTTTACATGTAGATAACAATACATCTATTAATAAAAGAAACATTTATGTCATTCTCACTACATAAATGACAATAGGTTACACATCAGCTACGTTAATCATTTAAAGAAATGATGTTTCATTTATTTTAAAAATAAATCTTAAAAAAGATGTGTCTTTAGTGCAGTCTTGAATGACTTAGCAGTTGAAATATTTCTGATGTGTAATGGAAGAACAAGCTTATCACAGTTGAGCAATGTTCTTGTTTAATTTCAAAAAGACCCTCATTTCAAGAGATTTTTGCATTTTATTTTGCCTCCCAGTGGTTAACATTCCAAACAGAGAAAAGATTCGTTCTACGTATGCCTGCGAAGCAGTTGCCGTTAACAAATCCTCAGCGATTTTTGACAGTTTTCTGTAAGTTGCTTTCTGTTTTGCCAGAATACCAGAGAATCCGTTGTCGTTGTACAAGTATTCCTGTCTGTAGTGTCTGTTATATACCGATTCAACTGACATTGTACAGTGTCCTGACTTGGTGATGAAGTTGTGGCATTTTCAACAAGCCGGGTAGCGAGAAACTAGAACCTTTGCAGTGCTGGAGGAGGTGAAGATAAACCAGGTTACTATGGAATCTCAGATGAAGATGAGGATGACTCTGAACCAATTAGTGTATAGATGATCATTTTGCAGCATTTAAAAGTGGTGACAAGTCGGGTGAGAAAAGAACATCAGCAAGGCTAGGATCAAGTAGGCATGCAGCAGCAGGCAAAGTATTAAAACTGATACAATCATACATTCAGGATTTAAAATGAATTCAAATCTGCTTCTAAAATCACGCAGAAGCTTGCTTGTTAGGATCTTCGGTGCTAAGGACTGTTCAAGGTGACATTCCAGATTTACCAGTGATGGGATGATAGTAGACAGTGATTGGGTGTCGGACTGCAGAATATCCGTCTTGTTTATTGTCGACGACGCTAGAAAGTAATAAACAAAAATATCTTAAAGAACAGTGGTGGCTAATATTGTGACATTGTTTATTTGACAAAGTCCATAGTTAACTTTTAAAAAATTTACAGCCAAGCCAGAAACTAATATATATATGTATAAGATATAAGCTATGTATAAAGGTGTTCATAAAGAATATGAAATAATGAATTTATGAACTGCTAAGTACTTAACACTTAAAAAGACTAACCAGGAAGAAGGAACTTTTGATCAAGAGTTTTAATCATGTGTCTGAATGACGGCTTATCAACCACTTTTACCGGAATGCGGGTGTCTATCAACATGTCCATCACACTGGACAAACGATGTTGATACCCCTGCGACTCTGTTGACCAGGATACGATTTTACGATGAACGCAATCAGCCAATGTCTGAGTCGCATTTTTGCACACCGTCGCTTTCTTTGGTTTTGTCTTTAATGATCTCGCCTCGGTTGCTTTAACATACTGCTCATACTCCTGCTTATGTAATCTGTGGAGATGCGACAGCATATTTGTACTGTTTTTACCCGCCAACAAAGCACCACACTCGCTATTACTATTAGTCTTTACAATATCAACTTTACTTTTCGCTTTCCCTTCCTGCTCCATATATGTAAAGTAATCCCACACCAGACTCTCCTTCTTTCGTCCAGCTAATATCCTTGATAATGAACTCATTGTCCTCAGAAACAAACTTTACTCGTCCAAAATAAATCACAAATATAAATTGAAAAAATAAACCGGCGAAAGTTTTGAAACGGAAGTAACCGATCATGAAGAAATGCGATGCTTTAGTGCTTTACTTTACTACAATACAAAATACGGATTTTGACGGAAATGACTGGACGAATGCGTAAACATTAAAACACGGGATTCGGCGCAAATGGCGGAACATCTTCCACGAGATATTCGTTCAATAATAATTTTCGTTATTATTACTATTCTATTCCTGAAAATTAATTTTTATTTCTATTCTATTACCGTTCTCAAAATAATTTTTGTTCTTATTATCGTTATCGTTAACGAATTTCAAATAATTTTCGTTCTTATTCTTATTCTCGTTAACGTAAATATCACTGATGCCGTCACTAAATGATTTTCCCTGTTTCACTATCTTATGCAATATTGATTTGTAATTTGATCTCCTAGTATATTAAACATAACAGTTAAATTTTGATTTTTATCAAAATGTCTTATGTTCCATAGTTGTGTATTTTTAAATTCCACTACCATCGGCGTGCCAGATAAATAGACGAAGGTAAGAGCAGGATCCCGTGCCATAGTTTGGTTACCCATGTATTAAAAATTCGCCATTTTAAATCCCTTATATTAACTTCACCCCCGTCTCTCTCTCTCTCTCTCTCTTTCTCTCTCTCTCTCTCTCTCTCTCTCTCTCTCTCTCTCTCTCTCTCTCTCTCTCTCTCTCTCTCTCTCTCTCTCTCTATCTCTCTCTGTCTCTCTCTGTTTCTCTCTGTCGTAGTCTGTCGAGTGGAAAAACAAAAGTAAAAAATAACTAACTTCCCGTAATGCTATCGAGTTGAAATTTTGCACATAGACTCGGGTCACCAAACAATGCATAGTATCAAAGTTCAAATCAATCCAATGTACCGGAATTAAATAAATGAAATTGTTAATGCATCTCTATATAACTGTATGGTAGCCGTTTGTTGTTGACATTCACGTGTTTGCTGGAGTTCAGACAAAACATCAGTGACCACACCCCCACCACCACCCGTCCCCATTTTACCGCATTTTGGGAGTTCAGTCACGTTCAGTCTGTAAATGTTTGTCGCGTGGTGCATATTATTTTTTAATATAATCAATACTTTTAGTTATGTTTCATATATAAAGGATTTAGGGTTAAGTTGTCCAATACCTTGAGATTGGTTCTGATACTTATAACATATGCATCGATTATATTACTGTAATTAGAATTATGCTATAATTTATTTTCTAAAACCTCATTAGATACTAACTTCGCTTTGAAATACGCCGATTGATACTAGCTAATGTTGTTTACCTACCCTAATCTCATCCTTTCACTCATATGACCCACACCCCTTGCATTCTCGTGTGTTTCTTGTGTCATTAACATGTGTTGACCTAGAAGAACGGATGTTAATAATGCGTACATGGTTGTCAGTTTTTAAAGTTCATAAATTAAGTAGCTACTAACAGTGTTAGATGGGTAAATCGTCAGCCATGGGGATGGACTGCATATAGATGAAAAAGTCAGTGTTTTGTTTTGTTAATAAAAAAAAACACCCTTGCTTTGACATTAACTTTGCTTTGAAATACGCCGACAATGGGTATCCCATTTTAGATGTTGTTAATCTACCCCCTCTTCTCCCTCCATTTGATTGTGTTTCGTGTGTTCATTACCATGTATGCCTTGCCAAAAACAGATTTTAATAATCCACCAAAATATTTCAGTTTTTAAAGTCAATAAATTAGGTACTAACAGTGTAAGATGGGTAAGGTGCCTTCCATAAATGACGTTTTGTACCTAGGGTAAGAGGGGGTCACACAATTGTGACGAGGGGGATGAGTGTTTTAGAAATATGAAAGCTTTCATTGGCTCTTGGATTTTACCGCAGCTAAGTTTTTATTTTTAATTTTTATATTCGTTTTGTTTGTGTATTGCTTGTTCGTTGAGATATGCTCTTTGCGAAAACGTTCGCTGTTTTGATACACACGGACAGGCAAACCCTTACCCTGTTTACGTCCCACACGGAGTTACTTTTATGGGTGTGATATGCGAAGGGATAACGGCAGCAAAATTGTGTAGAAGTGCGGGTGAGGTGGTAGAACACCTATTGGCTGTTTGGAGGTGGTCAAGACCTGTGACAGACCTGTTCCAACTACTGTGAAGAAACATCTCTATGGCAAAGGCTGCTTGATTAAGCTTACAAGTAAAATCATAAGAGTTTGATTAACTCAACACACGACAGAGAATCAAACATATTTCGAAGCAAGTTGAAAACTTATCTTGCTGGAGTAATTACTGCAAGTGTAACTTATTTATACGGATACAATAATTTAGAATGTCTTATACTATATTTACTATGTAATGTAATTGCTCAAGGAGAAATTTAAATCATACAATTTCTTGTAGAGCGAATACCTCAGGAAAACATGCATTTATCAAGGACGCCTTAAACAAATTATTTCTGGTTGCTTATAAAGCAGTTTTTTTTTTTATAACTAAAAGCGTAACCGTGCCATGATGTTAGGAGAGGTCTTTGTCCCAAATTGCTGGTCCCAAATAAATTGGGACGTTTAATTGACCAGGTGTCAGCATGCTAATCTTGACCACCCTTCCCCTGCACCGTGACCTCATTAAAATAACTTCAAAGATAAGAGAGTATGTCTTGTTGGTGCCAGTTAATTTCAATGCATGTTGCCGCTGAGGAACATTCCTGGTAGCATGGAGTAGCACATCTGCCTTGCGGGCCCTTATTTTGTTTTTATTCGTGATGACTCTGTAGTACAGATATTTCTAGATAACCTACACAGTGTTGCATTGGTTCTTGCAAACATAAAAATTATGAATGATGACGACGGTTTTTTACTACAAAAAATATGAATACTAAAAACTAGGGCTTCGGAAATTACCGATTAATTTCTCGATTAATCGGTAAATTATTTTATCGATTAAAATTATTTTAATCGATAAAATAGTGATTAAAAATAAGAATTTTTTTTAATGTTCGATTTATTAATAAATAATTAGTAATATTTTTTTTAAAAATATTTTTTACGTACAACTTCTCCGTTAACGAAATGTAATAAATGTTAACTTTAAAATAACCTTTTTTATGAGTACAATGCTAAAAAAACATTGTTTTTAATTATTTAACAATAACAAAATGTAAATTCATTGACATTATATTGAACTACTTATGTTTCAATGTATCAATTATGTGTACAACATATTTTAAATTAAATTAAATTTAATACTTCTCATAACTTTTGAACCACTTGGGATTTAAAAAAAAATCTTTATCGTTTTGTTAATCATCAAAAAATTTCTATATGACTGTATTACTTTTATATTTTAAAATTAATTTGAAATTTTCATGCAAGTGCATAAAGTTTAATACGTTATTTAACTTTTTTCATGGTTAACTATGTTTTTAAAAAAAACTTAATAAAAATAATAATTGCCCATTTTATTACTTCCCTTGAAATTTTCAGTTGAATGACGTCATACATCTTTATTTCTAACCTTAACAAAATTATCGATTAATTATTCGGTAATTTTTCAAAAGTTAACGATTAAATTTAATTTAATCGATAACAGCCCTACTAAAAACTATTCCATAACAAGTAATCATAGACATGAGAAGAAGTCTCCATAAAAATAATTTTGAAAAAGTTAAAAGAAAAAGTTCGCATTAAATAAAGTAAAAGTCAATAAAATTAACAGCAAATAAATGTGACAGCAATTGAATGTGACAATAAATGAAGGTGATAGTAAATGAAAGTTACAGTATATAAAGGTCAAAGCAAAAGAAGCGTCAAAGCGACATTAATTCATTAGATGCACCTAACCGGTTTTTTAACTGCATTTAAAATTCCCAATAACGACTTAAAATTTCCATATAGTATTGACTTAACGTTGTTGATGCTCTATTCATCTCAACTTTCCCAGTCATTGCATACGCTTTGCATAATGGCCTGCCTAGGACTTTAATCCTTCATCTGCCTCTTTCAACTCTGTATCAAAAGCTAAACTTCAATCTCTTTCATTTCAACGCATGCGTATTCTCGTGTTGCGTCTCTCAGCTAATCTCAACTCCAAAATTTATAGACGTGAAGACAACATACTCTCAAAGAAAAAAATTACAATTCTGGCATATAACCTTTTAAGAGTTAATATTCATTATCGGCTGGATACCGAAGTCAACAATGTTGCTCTCGCCTCTGAAGATTCACAAAGTTTACGATAAAAATGTTGTTGAATGACTATTGCTTTAAAAAAGTCAACGCTGACTTGGAGAGGAGAAGGACACCACCAGGTCCACCAAGCCCCGGGAAAGCTCCAATGGAAACATTAAAAGCCCATACGAGCACTACGCTGTCATGGGGACAAAAATTCATCATCGTAGGAGTAACATATAAAACGAGATGACCCGCGGGGTAACGTACGCTGCAGGCTTGCTCATCATAGATAGTGCACATAACGGGAGGGGGTGTAAAAAAAAGGAGTATACGTGGAGACATGTGCACAGCGGTTGTGGTTACCTCCCCCCCCCACCCCTTACCAAAATCCCTTTCCAACCATTAACTGTGATTTTCCGACTCTAGGGTCAGTCATGTTCGCAAAAGTAACTGAGAAAACAATTCATTGTGTTTTAAAATTTGTCCATCTAGGATTGTCTAGGAATTGAACCCAGGATTTTCAACGTGCAAGGCGGACGTGGTAACCACTACACTACGAATCATATGTCGTCAATGAAGAAAAACCCCAGTGAACGCATAAAGCATTTTTGCCACCACCCCGCCACCGTTTTTTTTCCTCTTTTCATCCCACTCCACTTGCCCACTGCGATTTTTCGACCCGAGTGGGGGTCATTTGTTATGTTCATTGCACATGGTCATTTACGTAAATTCTATATAAAGATAATAACATTTGTATAGCGCATTACCCCAGCAGGCACCCAGCTGGTCTCACAGAACCTCACATAACCTCACGGTTTTATTATTGTTATCTTATATTATCTTATCTTATCTTATATGTTACAGACGCTCCTTCTATACAGAAGATTATTGCGTCCTACGTATTTCTATGGTTTGTGTTTAGTCATGTATTCTTACTAGAGTTTTAAAAGATGATAAAGTGGTGGCTTTCCTGGTTTCTTCAGGCAACCCATTCCACGCCCGAATACCGGACGGAAAGAAAGAAAACTTGTATGTGTTTGTTCTTGCATATGGAATAAGAAAGGTGTTTTTATCTTTATGTCTATTTGAGGGTTGTATTAGGTTATCTTTGTGTTGTATTTCTAAATTAGAATTAATTGCCTTATGTATAATTACTAATTTACTCTTGGTTCTTCTATCCTCTAGTGTTTCAAGGTTTAATGATTTAACTAATGGTGTTACTCTTGTCAGTTTTGAATATTCTCCAGTAATGAATCTGGCAGCTCTTTTTTGTATTTGTTCTAACTTCTCAATATTTTCTTTGGTGGATGGGTCCCATACTGAAGATGCATATTCTAGTATAGGTCTCACCAGGGTGAGATAGCATTTTAGTTTTATATCTTTGTTACATTTGTAAAAGTTTCTTTTTATAAAGCCTAAGGTTTTGTTTGATTTTTTAATAACTTCATTGACATGGGGATTCCAAGATAGTTTCTCATTTATTATGACTCCTAAGTATTTCGCATCTTTAGTTTGGGTTAGTTCTTTTCCATGAATGAAATATTTTGAATTTATTTGTTTCTTTTTCTTTGTTACTCTTAGCAGTTGACATTTTTCTGGGTGGAAGGACATACTCCAGTTAGTTTCCCATTTTATTAATTCGTCTAAGTCTTTTTGTAAAATTTTGCTATCTTGTTCTGACTTGATTGTTCTATAGATTATACAATCATCAGCAAATAACCTAACTTTAGTTCCTGTTGAGATATTGTTGGGTAAGTCATTTATATAAATTAAAAATAGTAAGGGACCTAGGACAGTTCCTTGTGGAACTCCTGAGTTAACCTTTATTGGTGTAGATTTAGAACCATTAATTATTACAGTTTGCTCCCTACCCAATAGGAAATCTTGGATCCAGTGATGTAAGGGACCTGAGATTCCAAAGTATTTAAGTTTTTTGAGTAAACTAAGGTGGTGAACTTTGTCGAATGCTTTTGAGAAGTATAGTAATATTGTATCTATTTGATCATTATTATCTAAGCCTTTTGATAGATCGTCTATTAGGCCTATCAATTGTGTTTCACATGATCTGTTCTTTCTAAAGCCATGTTGGTGTGGGCATAGGGCATTATATTTGTCAAGGTGGTTAACTATTCTGCTATATATTATGTGTTCCAGTAATTTACATGTGATACTAGTAAGTGATACAGGTCTGTAATTACCAGGGTCTGACTTATCACCTTTCTTAAAGAGCGGCGTTACATAGGCTAATTTCCAATCCTCGGGCACTTTACCCTGGTTTAGAGAGGCTTGAAAAAGAACTACAAGGATTGGGGACAGTTCATTGCTTAATTCTTTTAATAACCTGGCAGGTAATTCATCTGGGCCAGTAGCTTTGTTTATTTTTAAGTTTTTTAGGAGTGAATGTATACCTATCTCATCTACAGTTATGTTACCTATTTCTTCCAATTTATTTAAATTTATTAAAATTTCCTTGTCGCCTGAGGCAGAAAATGATGATGCAAAATATTTGTTAAGGATATTAGCTTTATTTTCATTATCATTATAGGTTTTATTATTTGAGCCTTTTAGTGTGGCTATACCTGAAGGCTCCATTTTTTTAGATTTGATAAAGGACCATAAGTTTTTATTGTTATCTTTAGTTATCACATTGTTTATATAATTATTTTGGAGGTTACGGCTAAGTTTCTGTGTCAGGTGCTTAATTTTTAAGTATTTTTTGTGTATCCTTTCTAAATTGGTAGCCTTAAATTTCTTAAATAAATTCTCCTTTAGTTTGCAATACTTTTTTAATTTAAAATTGAACCAGCATTTATTAATTCTATTTGAAGTTATTTTTGTTGGAACATTCTGATCCATTATGGTTTTTAGATTTGTTTTTATTTCCTTCCATATTTCTTCTACAGGGCTAACTATGCTGAATTTACTTAGGAAATTTTGTTGGAAATTAGAAGCTGATTGGTGTAATTTTATTAAATTGCATTTATTCCAAAGATATATTGTTCTTCTAGGCATCTTATTTATTTTAGTTTTTATTGTGTTGGTTACCCTAACAATATCATGGTCAGACAGCCCAGGAATTATTGTGCAGTCTACTACTAGTCCTGGTCTGTTTGTTAGGAATAAATCTAGTATTTTGTTTTTCCTAGTTGCTTTTTTTACTATCTGTTCTAGGTTTATGTTGTTTATTGTGTCTAAGAAATGTTCATTAATTTCTTTATTATTTTGGTGGCTATCGATTGTATATTTTTTCCAATTTATATCTGGAAGATTTAAGTCCCCCATAGTCCAAATTACAGCATTTTTATAATTGTTTTTAATGTAAATTAGTTGACTGCAGAGATTCCTCATGTATTCTATGTTTGTATTTGGTGGCCTATATAGACTGCCTACAATAAAGGGTGATGAGTTTGGTGTAATTATTTTGCAGAAAACAGATTCTATATTGGAGTTTGGTTGTGTGTTAATTTCTTCAGCTATGAGAGTTGATTTTATTGCAAGTAGGACGCCACCATGATTGTCTGTTCTATCTTTTCTAAATATATTGTAATTGCTGCTTAAAATTTCAGAGTTATATATATTGGGGTTCAACCAAGTTTCAGAACCAGCAATTATGTCTGGTTCTTCTGTTTTTATTAGGAGTTCTAAATCTGGAATTTTATTTTTTATGCTTTGAAAATTAATTATTAGAGTTTTAAGCGTGTATTGATTGTCAGTATTATTAGATTTTTTATTTTCATGGGTTTGTGTGGCAGGTCTGATTTTATCTAGGGTGTTTTTTATATTAGAATTAGCCAAAACACTGTAAAAGTTTGTGGTAATCAGGTCCCTATGATTAAACAGGTCTGAATTGATTTGAGGAAATCCACAATGTGTGCAGTGCCAAGATGTATATTTATTTCTTAGACCCATTGATATGTACTTGGGTGTATTAACATGCAGGCAAACTGTGTGGTACCATTCATTGCAGGTGTCACACTGAATTGCTCCTTGTTTACTTGTGCATGTTTTTGTACAAAGTTGGCATTTAAATGATACTGGGCCTGGGTTACGTTCTATATCGCCGGAGAGAAGCAATATTAAAATTAGGTGCTCTTGCCTATGTCTACATATTTTATGTTTCCATTGTTTTAGTGTAATTTCTTTTATTGTACTTAAGATAGAGGTGTAGTCAGGTACTGAGTCTGTGTGCTTAGTGTTGTGGTGGTTTATAACTATAGATATGTTACTATGATTTTTAGGATGTGTTTTGGTTGAAGTTGATGCCCTTAAAAGTATTGTGGTTATTACTAAGATTAAGATTCTCATTTTCGGTAAGGCTAGTTTACTAGTTTAAGTTTAAGGATTAGGACAAGTAGTCTCAACTAGACTTAGTCTTAGATTTAGACTTAAGATATATTTAGAGTTAAGATATTTCTATTATTGTTATACTATAACAATAAGTATAAGTTTAAGTATAATTTGTTTAAAGTCACTAAAGTGCGTTTATTTTTGTATTATTTTTGTATTAAGTTCAATTAAATTTAGCTTTGTATGTATAATTTATGTAATTCAAGTTATTTGGGAGGTTTATTTGTGCTTTTATTGTATGTGAAAAGTTACGGTTAGTTCAAAACAATAATAATATAATAAAAATGGCTGCCTTAACAGGTCTTAGTAAGTTTAGTGCAAAATATCGTAAAATACACAATATAATATTATTAAACAGCAAATATTGTTATTATTTTAATAAATAAAGATTAGATTAGTGTTTTTAGTGTTATTAAAACTTACAGGACTGGTATATATTGCATGTAAATTCAATAAATACTTGTATCAATGTTGTTGTTTTTTCTACAGTTATCCATGGATTTCCTGAGAAAGTTACACTTTAAACAAAAATAAGCTAAGCTTACAAATTGTTCATTTTATTTACACAATTTGTTAAGAGATACCGGTTAAAGCCATGTTTCAGCGGAAGCAATGCTCTGCACATCTCTATATTAGTATCTAGTATATTAGTCAGTTAGTAAAGCTCTTTAACTAACCAGCAACATTTAAATATGACTCTAGCTGTTATGATGGCTACAAGAGGGCCATCAGACGCTGATATATATTTTGATAATTGTAATATAGATCCAGACATTGGATGTTTGTTGAATAGGCCAAACTATGTAAAATGTGTGTAGTTGTAACATAAACTCAATTACGAAATAGTTATATACTGGTAATACAAATACAGGACTGGTACATAAAATGTGTGTATAGTCAAAATTGCAGATACACATGTAAACAAAATATTCTCTTCAATTTACAAAAACAATTTATTCTATAAATTTGGCTGGAGGACAAACTTCAAAGACAAGTTGAAACCACGTGACAAATTTATCTGTAATGACAAGAGATTTACATTTTAGCAAAAAAAATGTAATATATTGATTCTAGCTTACACTATTAATAAATATTAGTTAAGAAAAAGCTTTCCCAAATACAGTCGGACCGGTTATGTCGACGGCCTAGGGGTTTCCTGAAAAGCGTCGAGATAATAGGGTTGGCGAGATAACCAAGGTCGAGGTAAGTGGGTTCGACTGTAACATTAAAAAAAAAATAGATTGCTACTAACTTAAACTATTAATAAATATTACTTAAAGTTCAAGCTTTCCCTAATAAAATTTTCAGAAATCTCGAAAGAGAAACTGGGCACTACATGGATGTGTGTTTGCGTGTGTGTGTGTCTGGGTGTGTGACATTTTTATCTTTTACTTGACAATACTCTTCTCCAATAATATTAATCCAATGTTGTTGTTTTTTTAAAATACTAGTAACATATCTCAAACCATTAGTAAATTTCATCATTTCCTTACTCTTACATTATTTTAGGCTCGAGTAACTCACCATAACCCGGAAGTGAACATCTCATGTAAATAAAGATGACATAAAGAAAGAAGCTTGTACCAAACAGACCAGTTGCCACATAGACGTACTCTAGTCTGGGCCTGATAACCAAAGGGGCGATAAACAGGTAGATGTTCAGTATCATCATCAAGACAGGTATCACAAGAGGAATCTGGTGCAAATCAAATTTAAAACTTAATGAAATATAAGTTTGGATTATAATAATTTCACCATCCTTAAACTCTAAGGTAATAAACTGTCTCCTGTGTGTAAGTTTTCTTGATGTCACCGTTCATTTCTCAAATGATTGATTTTATTCTCATTCTTCGGGGAATGTTAATAATATGCAACACCCATACTTATAAATATCCTGCCAGAGGAACCAATTCATCTCAAAATGATTAAAGTCTTCTGAAAATGGACTTAAGCTAATTTGTTTGATGCTGTACATTTTAAGTCAAAATTATTATTTCATTTATCTTTCTCTCTCTCATTCTCTCTCTCTCTCTCTCTCTCTCTCTCTCTCTCTCTCACACACACACACACACACACAAACACACACACTCTTTTTTTTCTTTCCCTCTCTCTTAAAACTCTCTCCCCTTTTAATTAAAATTTTCATGCACCTGGAGTATTCTATGTGGTTGGCTGCATGTGAAATAAAAATAAAAGAAAATCGATCCATAAAAACTGCAAACATACTTCCTCAAATTTTCTATTAAAAACCTATCCATGAGAATTTACCGTTTGGTATCAAATTTGGGGTCAGATTCTGCATTTAAATTATAAATAATTTTGTAATCCATAATATTTTAGTCAAAATTTTATTTTGTTTGGTTATGTTTTAAAATATCCCATCCACTGAAAACGACATTCTCTGTAATACTTTACAAACCTTTATGACCCTTGAAATATTTTTCATGGTCTGAAGTCTGAATCTAATGAGTGCGGAGAAAATTAAGGCGTTAAAAAACGCTGTTATGAATCCGAGATAGTTGATGAGTTGATTAGCTTCAGTTGGAGCTATGTAGATCATGGCCACTGTCACCTGTGTGAAGGAACAAAGACAGGTGTCTCAATGAGACATGCACAGACACAACATTCGTCACATTGACGCACACATATAAAACTTTCTTCCTACTGATATACACACATACAAAACTTTCTTCCTACTGATATACACACATATAAAACTTTCTTCCTACTGATATACACACATACAAAATTTTCTTCCTACTGATATACACACATATAAAACTTTCTTCCTACTGATATACACACATACAAAACTTTCTTCCTACTGATATACACACATAAAAACTTTCTTCCTACTGATATACACACATACAAAAATTTCTTCCTACTGATATACAAACATATAAACTTTCTTCCTACTCATACACACATATAAAACTTTCTTCCTACTCATACACATTTATAAAACTTTCTTCCTACTCATACACACATTTAAAACTTTCTTCCTACTCATACACATATATAAAACTTTCTTCCTACTCATACACACATTTAAAACTTTCTTCCTACTCATACACACAGACACAACATGCGACTTATTGATTCACGTACTGACACACCATTCGTGCCAATGATATACACTGACACACCATTCTTGCCAATGATATACACTGACACACCATTCGTGCCAATAATATACACTGACACACCTTTCGTGCCAATAATATACACTGACACACCATTCGTGCCAATGATATACACTGACACACCATTCGTGCCAATGATATACACTGACACACCATTCGTGCCAATAATATACACTGACACACCATTCGTGCCAATAATATACACTGACACACCATTCGTGCCAATGATATACACTGATACAACATTCGTGTCATTGTTACATACAGTGACAATACATTTGTCTCACTGTTACAAACAAATATAATATTTGTCTTAATATCTACACAGTATAAACATTTTTAAAACTCTTTAAAATATTATTTAGCTTATAATCGATATTGTTTATAGACCTAGTGATATCTAGATCTGAGTTACTTTTTCTTACTTGTTGTTTTCGGATACTTCCTGCTAATAAAAGAAAAAGTATTTTTTATATACTAAAATCTGGGGATCTAATACCTTGACGGCAAGTTGAAGCGTTTGAATATACGATTTAAATGGTGTACTTGACTCTCTATCTTACCGTTACTGTCATTGCTCCCAAGGGAGTTAAGTGATGAACGTGGATATAAGAAAATAGATCCGGTAAGTTTCCGTCCCTTGCTGCTGAGAACGTCACTCTATGAAAATGAAAATAGAGTAACAATAGATTTTTTCAGAATATTAAAACCAATCAAAGTTATGATTTTCATTGTCACACTAAAACATGTGGGGAAAACAGACCAGCTACTTATTACAGTATCGTAATTATTACACTTGTATATCACTGAGACGACGAACAACATTATTACACTAAAATATACATCACTTTAATAAACATGTCTATTACATACATCACTTACACCAACATCCCGATTACACACATCACTTAAACCAACATAACGATTACATACATCACTTAGACCAGGGATGCCCAAACTTTTTGCATGGCGGGCCATATTCCTTTATGCAAAGATATTCGCGGGCCGGGTTAAAATAATAATATAAAAATGACATAGTATGATGAGTTTTTATTGTAAAATTTTAAAGTGAATGGTGAAACTGAGATCTTGAATGCAGTAAGTGGTGAGGTCAGGCTCAATGCCATGGTTTTGATATGTATGATATCACGTAGTTGAGAGTCACTTATTCTCGTCCTCACACAGATCTTGTTAAAATTCATAACTGAAAATGTCTGCTTACACAAGTATGTCGAGCCAAACAAGCTAAGCATTTTTTAAAACATATGTTCGAATTCCTTTTAATCACTCTTTGACCATGAAGCTCACTCTAAAAGTCAAAGAGAAGAAATTGTCTGCTGCGACATTCAGCATCAGTTTGCAGCTCAATGAATTCCCGCTGCAGATTGCCGCAGTATTATCAAAATTTAAAGAGAAATATGAAGACTAAACAAAAACAACCATGTTTATCTTTTCAATAGTTATTAAGTCATGAAAGCGTCTTAGAAATTAATCAGCCAAGGATGTGATATCTGCATCATACCTATGCATTTGCCAATTGAAGCATCTTTCTGGTAAACTTGTCATGATTTCCTGCAGTGAGGGGAAATGTGTGGTATTAGACTGCATTTGAAAAATTTCCCTTTGAAAAAGTTGCAGCTTGTTCCCAAAGTCATTGATATGTGAATATAATTGGCTTACCACTGCATTGTGCCCTTGGAGAATTGTGTTAAGAAGGTTTATATGTCTTTTCACATCAACCGATAATGCAAACTATGCAAGACAAGCATCAGATAGTTCTGGAAATGGCTTTTCCTTATCTTCCATGTACTGCCCAATTTCTTTTTTAATGTGCAGACCCGCTGAAGTGCTGTCCCCCGACTAAACCATCTTATATCATTGTCATACATAACATCTTTGTATTCTCTCTGAAGGTCAAGAAGACACTGCTAAAACTGGCTGTTAAACAGGGTTTTAGAGCAAATAGAGATCATATCCTTTATCACTTGCTTAAGGACACGATCACATGAAAGGTGTTTAGCACAAAGACCTTCAATATGAATGATACAGTTTAAAAACTTTGCCAGCCTGACTAAGCTGACTTTGTTACAGACAAGTTTTGCTAGTCAACTGTGTTCACGAGTCATGGCGAATAGCCATTAGCAATAAATAAATATATCGTTTACTTGGTTATTTAACGTCACAGACAGCAGAACAAACAGAACCAAATACATTTGTTCCCCTTGTCAGTCTTTAAGTTTGACTGAAGTCTAGTAATTGGTAAACAATACAATGTTATCGACTTTTGTCATCCTTTGACATTATCAAAACGGTAAAACTTGTCGACTTTTCTTATATTTAATGTTGCTAAAATATAATACGTTAGTTATTTAATTATTTCATATGAGGTCGCGGGCCAGTAAAAATTGCTTCGCGAGCCGGTTTTAGCCCGCGGGCCGGACTTTGTGCATTCCTGACTTAGACCAACACCCCGATTACATACACCACTTACACCAACGTCCTTGTAACATTCCTCACATGCACCAACATACCTGTTACACACCACCTACAACCATAAAACGATACATATCACCGACAGATCTTTTAGATTGGCGTCAGTACCTGGTACCAGAGAGGATGTTGTTGTTGGCCGACCCAAATGTTGACACCATGACGGCTACAGGTATCAACAAGGAGTAACTGCCCAACACACGTTCTCCAAACACCTGATCAGAAAACAAAGACTTAATTTAGTAAATAAAAACTTACGTAAGTAAACTAAAACTAGCTTATAAGTATATAAAATATAAAGATTTAAGACATAGTTATGTGAACAAAGTCTTAATAAAAGAAAACACTGGCCTAGAACCTAATTCAAATACACTTTACTCCTGAAGCTTAATTTTAGTTTTTTTAATAAACTATAGACTAATAATTATAAAAATATTACATAGGGACTCTTGGCGCACTGCAACAACCTCAGTATAAAGAAAATTCCAAGAAACCAATGAGTGGTGCTTTTTAGAACAATTATACCAGAAACGCAAGCTGAATACTTCGTAACAACTTTAAAAAGTTTGGTGATCTGATAAATAAAATAGTATTTAAAAAGCTTGTGGGTTCCCGACGCCCCTATCATTGGTATTTACAGATAGTATAAGCATAAAAAAGACAATTTGGGTACCCGACTTACCTTCAATTTTACTGACACTGTATGTCAACATTCTTCGAAAAATGAAGTCAGCAAACCCCACCAAAAAAACGGCCAAGAAACATGTCAATGTTTCAAAACAAGTTTGTTTAATTTTATTTTTTTATGTTTAATTTTTTTTTTTTAAACTTACGAATGCTACAGCATTAGCATTGATAAGTTCACTCCTGGTCATTACAGCGAGGTACGAGACATTGGTCAAAATGTACACAACTATCACCAGCAGGATGCCAAAGATGGCCGCCCTAGGCAGGTTCCTGGGGATTGAAAATTGTTGTTAGAAAACGATGAGCTCAAATATTTCTTGTGTGTGTCCTAAGCCAATGATTGTAATTAAGCACGCTTTAAGATCAAGCTCGCAATTTCCACCCATCCCCCTCTCCCGCCAACAATGACATCATGTGTCGAGTCACACAAAAATTAAAACGTTTCCTGTTTCAAATATAAAACTATAGAAAATGTCCATCCACAGTACATATATATATTTACAGACTTTAAACCCTTAAATATCATTTAAACCTTCACCACCCTTTCCTTGGAAAAAATAAGTAACTTTCTAAAATTGTAATAACCCAATGCGAACAGTTATAGTTATTGATAACTTAAATGACGCACATACACAGTGTCCGTGGTAAGCATACATTCTAAAATGACTGCGTCATTCTCATTGCGGACCCAGACAAATATAACATGTTGCAGGCCCCAACCCCTTATTGTGTTCTCAGGAGTCAACCATCTACGTGACATCAGGAAGGAGAGCCGCCTTTCGTTCGGGGACTCGGTCCTCGCGTCCTGGTCAAAGCAGGACTTATCACATTGTCAACCCAAATTGGACAAATTGTTTTCTTTAATTGTGGCATTTATGGGGGCAGGTTTTTTGACCACCTGGCCAACATTACACTTAATATAAAAATGCCCCGCCTCTACACACGTCACAAGTAATGTTCATAAACAAACTATCAGTAAGCTTTGAAAATCTATTTGCTCTCTTTTTGTCCAACTAATCTTTAAATCTTTTGAAACATCTGAAAATAAAATAATGTCAATACTAACTTTGCAGGATTCCTGATCTCCTCAACTACTGTGTTCAGATTTTCCCTAGGAAATAATCAAACTGTTAGACTACTTTGTTGAGAGACTTTACACTTGTACATGAAAGGGAATTGAGGGATTAACCAGATCAAATGTAATGACAACTTAACGGATCAAGAGAAGTGACAAATTAACAGCTACAGCGTAGTGACATATTTACAGCTCAAGTGGAGAGACAGATAACATCTACAGTGGAGTGACAGATTAACAGCTAAAGTGGAGTGACAGATTAACATCTACAGTGGAGTGACAGATTAACAGCTACAGTGGAGTGACAGATTAACAGCTACAGTGCTACAGTGGAGTGACAGGTTAACAGCTACAGTGGAGTGACAGATTAACAGATACAGTGGAGTGACAGAGTAACAGCTTAAATTTTTTATTGGCATGCATGTAAGAACTTAAAAGTCCTTTGTAATTTTAGCTGAATATGAAAAACTCAAATCAAGTAAATGTTTAAGGAAGTCCATACATTTGTAATTTACGAACATTATATAGTCTACCTAGATTAGACAAAGTTAAATGAGAAAGACGCTCTGCCTCTCGCTATTCAAGTGAAGCAGCGGTCACAGGCCATGGCTATAGGTGTTCCACGCATTATCACAGCCGCCTAACTATTGTCTAGTTAGGTACCCATTCAGAGCTGGGTGACTCGGGGACTCCTCAGGCCCCGGGAACAAATCCTCGCCTTCGACCGGATTCGAACTCGTGACCATCGGTACGACAGTCGAGCGTGCTACCACTCGACCACCGCGTCCTATGAGTTCGTGTGACAGAGCAAAGACATTTGCAAACTAAAAATTGCAAGACTCAATATTAAAAATATTTTTAACACAAATCCTATTTAATAAAAGGCACATTTCTGTGCAGACATCAACAGCAATTGGTCCCTCAATACTCTCACAACTTATCAGAAAAAAAAAATCTCATATTGAACAAGTTTACGCGGACTTTCAAAGCGAGTTAGTTTTTGTGCAGTAGTTTTATTCAAGACTCTTTTTTGAGCGATGGGCTTTCAAAAAATGTTTAATTTGTTTAACTACGGTGCGCAAATTTTCGTGTACGCACAATAAATTGAGCTTCGGCTTTTTTACGGGTAATTTGTTTTTTTATAGACACGTAAAAAAATGTTTCATTACAAGAGTCACAATGCATTTTTTTTAAAAATACATCTATATAGAATCTATATTTATTTTTTACCTTTAAATGAAGTTGTGAATTTTGTTGAATTCATTTGTGATACATTTTTACGTTATGAATTAAAAATTTTTAATTATAATTCTGTAATAAGTGTGTGATGGCCTAAGTCAAATATTTCAAATATAGAGGTTCTTTTTTAAACACATATATAATAAAATCCCATTCTTGTTGTCGTAATAAACTAGGGTACAGACGAGATTTTTGCCACTATCTGGATTCGGCAAATACGTATCACAGATCCGAAAAATATCCGGATATCAGTGTAGTAACGAATTTTTTAATCAAATTTAATTAACATTAATAAGTTTCTATACCAATTTATTTTTAAAATATATATATATAACTAACCAGAACTGAGCAGAACGCCTTAGGATTTGTAGTCAGAAACTTTGGTTTTGACGGGTTATTTATGATAATTAATGTATAGTATTTTTGACATGATGCACATTTATGGCAGGCCGCGACGGCTGTCGGAGGGAAAGTACCACATGCCACCCAAATGACGGCGGAACGTCCTTCGACTAGCTTTGTTCCTCGTTAACAATAAATTATTATGATTAAAAACTAAACGAATGTTTACGAAATGCATGTTTTTCTGTTTCTCACCCTTGTTGTGCTTAGTTCATAATCTATAACTACTGAAGGAAAAGATCAACGATCCAGATGGGGGAAATAGTGGTGATGGAAATAAATTTGGAGATAATTAAAATTGAAAGTCAAGCATTTGTATTTAAGATGGGTTTAAATAAACACACAAAATGTATTTAATTTGAACTGCATCAAATTTAAATTTCATCAATATTAACTGCATAGAAGAAAAAAATCTATAAACAATCTGTTAATTGTCCCTACCATTTAGACTATTTGAGTAGCTGTTGCTACCCATTTAATTCACAAAATAAAATAATACCTCACATCTCTTAATATATATTAGAAAAGACATAGAGCTCTATTGTTAATGAGGTCTCAGGTTAAATAGCATAGATAAGTGCCCCTTGTTATATATTTAACATTATAAGTTGAATAGAAAAATCGCTGTCACCCTCCTCCTGTGGCCCAGATGGCGCTGTACAAAGCCAAGGCAATGGATGTAGGGTCTTCACTTGTCCCTGAGAACCCAGTCCCAAGTTCACTTGTCACACCTGTAATAAAGAGAACATTAGAGAATATAAGTTACGGTCAAGACTACCCATTTAGATAAGACCTTAATAACCCATTTGTTATAAAGTTACAAAACATATTAGAATGTTTTCTAACGAGAAAAATCGGTATTGTGACATGATTCGAACTGTAGCAGACAAATGCTTTGTGAAACAGTTGAAAAAATTCTTGGATCGATGAGTTTCATTGTTTTTATTTTATATGGTGTCACTTAGAAATATTAATGTTTAGCTTCATTTGAATTTGGCTGAATTCATAGAAATGTCATTTCTAAAAACGAATTCTAACGCTTAAAATTACTTTTTAGTTAACTAACCGCCTAGCCTCACCCTGACACATAGAGACGATGCCTCCTATTATAATGACGACTAGAGCAGACACCTTTCCTACAGTAGTGACAACAGTGACTCGTGCAGTCAGCCGTGAACTGTACGTGTTGATGATAACGAGGCTCACTGGGAGAAAAAGTTTCCATGTTTGGGTTATTTCTTGACAAAAGAATTCAACTATTTTTTTCTATTTTTAAAGACTTTAGAAGACTAAATGTTAAAAAAGGAAGTTTTATGTAAAATTTTAATTTGACTCATTCAAAAACTTCTAGATAAAAATGAATTGAAACAAACTTATTTATATATTTAAGCCCGTAAAAAAAACTTTCAATTACTTGTTATTATATGTTCCTCCTGTTAAGTAAAGCGGTTGCACTTACATAATGCCAAGACGGCAATCAGCTTCTCCAACAACTGAGTTCTACAACATGCGGGGAAGAGGACAACCGTGTACTTGGCGAACGTCAGTAGGATGACGACAAGAGATCCAGGATCCAGGACGACCATCTTTTTCGATACAAGTTATAAATAATTTATGAAATATTTGCGTGTTCTTTAAAAATTTTAATTTATCGGCAAATAGGTAAAAGCAGGAAACAACTTAATAGCTAATGAATATGCATCAAACCACCTGATCACGTTAACCTTACCAGAATAAAAGAAGTGTTTGAGGAATTAATTTTTACATACATCGTGTTAAAGGTAACACGCTTCTACTATTGACCTGTAGTGCATAAGCGAAGGCCAGTTGGTTACCAAGACCCTTCTTGATGTACGTGTAGCCTCCTCCAGACTTGGGAATGGTTGTGCCAAGTTCAGAGTAACAGAGGGCGCCTTGTTGAAATAGGGAAGAAATTTAAGTTAGACATAAAATAATAATCTTTGGTTATAAGGTATAATACAGCCGAAAGGTTCATCTCTGGGGCCAAAAATGATGTCGCAAATCTTAAACCATCGGAAATAGCATTTAATTTTTTTAAAAAGATAAATAATAGCGACTCAGGTACTTATCCTGGCAGACATCTGAAATTTAAAGAATTTAAAGAACGTTTATCTTCATTGACCAAGTGTCGAATAATCGAAATGATCTTCAGTATAACTATCCGTCCCCCCTCCCCTATCACCCATTTCGAGACACAGTTATCTAAAACGTATAATATCTTATCAACCATGATAAACGAAGGGTTCCAAACCATTGTCATTATGTAATTATACGTCTTAAACAAATGTAAGGATCTTTAACACCAAAGTTAAAACGGTCCTACTTTATGGATCCGAAACGACAGAGACAACAAAAATAGACTCCAGACCTTTGTTAACAGATGCCTCAGAAATATTCTGAAAATAAAATTGTTCGACAACTCCAAACTGTGGGAGTGGTGAGGACAAATGACAGTAAAACAACAGATCATGGAAAGAAAGTGGAGATTGATTGGACACACCCTTCGATCGATACATTTGTTTGGGAAATACATTTGGCTAACGAACACATAAATGTGGTACAACTTTTCACACGGGTTCATTTTTTTTGTGCACATGGACAAACCAGCCTTAAAGTAAAATAGCTAGCAGGTAAACATTGGGTTGGAGTGAGTTATAAACAAAATTTAGTTCTAGAGACGTACTTCCAAGGGAGGAAACTCCAGCCAACAGCCAGACAAGAAGACACAAACCAATGGAGCCAGTGTTCTGGAGCACGCCTTTTGGTGAAATAAATATACCAGCCCCTGATGGTGGAACAAAGAAATGTTTTAGGCGTGATGGTTGGAGATTTTGTTTTTAAAAAAGTGTGCGTGTGTAGAAATGACCCACAAATAAATAGAGTGAACATTAATTTAAATAATATATAACTCAAGACATAATGTAATAAACTAACATTGGAATTTTTCTTTGCTCTATTGGGATTGGAGTGAAACGTTTTTAGTTTACACTGTAAAACCCCTTATAATGGTTTACTTTTGCTATTTATTTATACTAGTAAAAGGTTAACAGTTAACAGCATAATTTTACGTTTCTTGCAATTATGATCAGTGATGTCACATAGCAATTTATAAACGTTTACAGAAAGTATGGCTAATTCTAATAACTAGAAATTTGCATGCATTTCCATTTTCCAAGACTTAACCACTTATTAAAAAATAAATTTTAAAAATGTCTTACCTGTAAAGAAAATCTATGACCTACCTATAATTGAACCAATCACAACACTTGTAGCACTAACCAATCCTAGCTCCTTTTTCATCTGAACTTTATTAGTCTCATTGTGAATGTCTGCGTTACCTCCGTTCATTTGAGCTTTATCCTTAACAAATTGACTATCTGATATACTCATCTGCAGAAAATGTTTGAATTTGTTAAATCATAATCACCTATCAACTATTACTTCTGACGATATTTAAATAGAAATGACATGTCAAACACTTGATGCTCTGACTAACCCAACAAATTACAGTCTCACCATGAGAACTGTGAGAAATATAATACATTCAAATACGATTGTAAACGAGTTCAATACAAAATGCATATCCTGTGACATTGTTTGTTTTGTTTTGTTGTTTTTTTTTTGCTTTTTTTTTAGTTTGTTTGTTGTTGTTGGTTTGAAATTTTACAGAACTATTTTTCTGATATAGTATGTCTATATGTCTTAATAATTTAATTTTTTTATTTAACATTAGTGTAAGCACTGCATGTTATTTTTACTGAAGATTGCATTAGGCAAAACGTTTACTTAGGATGCGTAAATAATACCTCTTAAATTTCTTGTTTTGTTTTCACAATTTGTTTGTGTATTTTGTATTCTATATCAATGTCTGCGGTACGATTCCATAGATAGCACAAAATTGTTGATCTGGAGTCTCATCTTAGATTGAAAGATGAAAACATTGGTAAAAATTAGAAACAGTTTTTCTATCTTATCTTATCTAAGATATACAGACGCTCCTTCTATGCAGAAGATAACTGTGTCCACAGACCATGAGAGATGATCTGTTGGCAAGTGATGCAGCGGTCACAGGCCACGGCTATAGGGGTTCCACGCATTACCCCAGCCGCCTAACTATTGTCTAGTTAGGTACCCATTCAGAGCTGGGTGACTCGGGGACTCCTCAGGCCCCGGGAACAAATCCTCGCCTTCGCGTGGATTCGAACTCGTGACCATCGGTATGACAGTCGAGCGCGCTACCTCTCGACCACCACGTCCCACATTCTAAGAATAGCTAGGCACTTTGGATAACCAGTGGAATTATGAATTGAGATACAGCCTCAAAATTCTTTAGCACAGAGCAACAATGGTTTAATTACTACACAGAACTTTGCCTGTGCTCATCAACTTTGGTTCCCTTGTGTGAAGCTAAGTCTTCAATCTCACATCCTAAAAAGTCAGCTCGAGTACTGGCGTTACAATTACAATGACCGGCATCTCCAAAGAAACGACTTCTTTCAACAGTAAACGGTTTATTAAAACC
The DNA here is from genome assembly GCA_002072015.1 of Radix auricularia. Lineage (NCBI taxonomy): Eukaryota > Metazoa > Mollusca > Gastropoda > Lymnaeidae > Radix > Radix auricularia. The sequence continues at coordinate 376,001 of MUZC01000207.1, forward strand.
ATATCTCAAAAATTATTATAACATTCAGCAATGGATTTTGACTTCTTTAACCCAAGCTAAATAATTTCTCTGGACTTTCCTTCCGATAATTTTAAAGAAGACTTACGTAAACTTATATTAATTGAAGTGATTGTTTAAATGCTGTAGTCTGAAGGAATGACAAGATGTTCGCCTTATACAATTTTGCATCTAAGTAAATAATGTTACCAGGACGTCCTATAAAGTAGGACATTAACCTACCATATATTTTTGCTTGATGTCTCAAGCACGGACGCTGGCAGACGCGTATGTTTAATAACATGAGAATTAGAGTTTCAAACCCCCTCCCTCAACTAATACACACACATAGAGAATACTCAACAGAAACATTGTAGGGATATTTTATCACCATTTAAACGAGTAGACATCCTTTAATATTAATAGTATTTGGACCCATGATAAAAGTGTGAATATAATGAAACAACTTTAAAACGTTTCAAATAAACCAAACTATTCTTTAAAAAAATATTCGATATACTTAGCTTGCACATTTTTTATAAACTCTTGCACATGCGTTGAAATACATGACTTTTAAAAATAAGGGACGGTAAGAAATATTGTGAAAATTGTTTAGAGTAAACAAGGATTTTGTCGAGACCAGGGGTTGGACACTAAACGCATGTCTCAGTATGACTGGAGACATGACATGGCATGGCCCCAGGTAGATTATTAAGCATAGGGGAAAGTTAGAGAAAGACAAGTTAGAGAAAGGCACTTGTCTGGCTGATGTTTTGAACAACGTTGTGCTGAGTGTTGTCACAGTTAATAACTCGTCGACATGCATCAATCGCTAACGTCAACGAAAAATACCAATTGATAACATCAACGAAACATACCAATTGATAACATCAACGAAACATACCAATCGCTAACATCAACGAAACATACCAATCGCTAACGTCAACGAAACATACAAATCTCTAACATCAACGAAACATACCAATCGCTAACGTCAACGAAACATACCAATCGCTAACGTCAACGAAACATACCAATCGCTAACATCAACGAAACATACCAATTGCTAACGTCAACGAAACATACCAATCGCTAACATCAACGAAACATACCAATCGCTATTATCAACGAAACATACCAATTGCTAACATCAACGAAACATACCAATCGCTAACATCAACGAAACATACCAATTGCTAACATCAACGAAACATACCAATCGCTATTATCAACGACACATACCAATCGCTAACATCAACAAAACATACCAATCGCTAACGTCAACGAAACATACCAATTGCTAACATCAACGAAACATACCAATTGCTAACATCAACGAAACATACCAATCGCTATTATCAACGAAACATACCAATTGCTAACATCAACAAAACATACCAATCGCTATTATCAACGAAACATACCAATCGCTAACATCAACGAAACATACCAATCGCTAACGTCAACGAAACATACCAATCGCTATTATCAACGAAACATACCAATCGCTAACATCAACGAAACATACCAATCGCTAACGTCAACGAAACATACCAATTGCTAACATCAAAGAAACATACCAATCGCTATTATCAACGAAACATACCAATCGCTAACATCAACGAAACATACCAATCGCCTAACGTCAACGAAACATACCAATCGCTAACGTCAACGAAACATACCAATCGCTAACGTCAACGAAACATACCAATCGCTAACATCAATGAAACATACCAATTGCTAACATCAACGAAACATACCAATCGCTAACTTCAACGAAACATACCAATCGCTAACGTCAACGAAACATACCAATCGCTAACGTCAACGAAACATACCAATCGCTAACGTCAACGAAACATACCAATCGCTAACGTCAACAAAACATACCAATCGCTAACGTCAACGAAACATAGCAATCACTAACGTCAACAAAACATACCAATCGCTAACGTCAACAAAACATAGCAATTGCTAACATCAACAAAACATACCCAATCGCCCACGTCAACGAAACATACCAATCGCTAACGTCAACAAAACATACCAATCGCTAACATCAACAAAACATACCAATTGCTAACATCAACAAAACATACCAATCGCTAACATCAACAAAACAAACGATAACCGAAAGATTACCAAAATAGTTATTTCGCAGAATGAAATCATTGTAAACATTCAGAGATAACACCAAAGCCAACCTTATCTGAGCAATCCACAAATTTAGTAATTAAAATATAATTTAAAATGTACACTGATAGAAATTAATAAATACTGAATGCTTTCCGACACAAAGTTTAAATTGGCTTGAGATTATTTTGATAATTTCAAGCCTATTCCAAAGAATGTCGTTTCCTGTATATACTGTCATACCTTTTTCATTGTTCCTTTTTTATTTATATTTATGATTATGATATGAATAAAATATTTTGTGTCAATGCTAATGAGTTCGTGTTCAATAAAGCTTTATAGCATTCGTGAGGCAAAACATTCTAGACAAAAAAAATTGTGTGGATAATTTGTGAACCATGTAGGAGCTACAGAATAATCAGTTTTGCACTAAGTAATATCTCCGAGGTGTGACACATTATGTGTTTCGTTAATTACATTCAAGTCATTAAATCATGTGCGGTCATGACATCAAGAGAATGTTTGCAGTTACTGGACACCGGGGCTGTAACGAGAACATGTGCACGTGGCACCAAATTGTAGGACTAAGCGCATGTTAGAGCAAGGATGTCAAACATAATAGCTTAATGGGCCGGCCAAAAGTCAAATCTCATTAAAGGTGGCGGCCCAGACAAGAACAACACGTAACAATTGAATATTTAAATATATATACAACTAGATATGCCACGTGGCGTAGCATACGCCGAAGACTTACTCATGGATATTGCAAAGAAAAGAACGGGGATGGGAAGTCGGACACAAAGAGTAGCACGAACAAATTGGAACACTACCTGAACGTTGGGGGGGGGGGGGCTGCAGAAGCATTTTCGGAAAGAATTTCGGACATCGCGAATATTTCTGCATCACCACAGTGGCCATTAACTCCTGAAGTATGCATGCACTGAGGGTATTGTTGAGTATGTCTAATTTTCTCTTACTGAGGACAACAGAGCATGTCACCGAATTCGCCTAGTTATTAAACCAAGTGAAAAATGTATTAAACTATTGGCAGTAATAGAGTTTGACTCAGAGACAGAAAATGAAGACGGCTCTTTTGAATAATTGCTGCATTACAAAATGGAGATGAAAGTTCCTGAATCCATTTACCCTCTACAATGGTGGAAATTTAATGAACACCCATATCCGATAATGCCATTCCTTGCAAAGACCGTTTTGTGCATACCAGTTACCTAAGTTCCATGTGAATGATTGTTCAACTCGGCTGATTATATTGTCAATTAGATCCGCTCATCACTTGAACCAAATAATGTCAACACACTAGTCTTTTGCGTAGTTGGTTAAAAGATGACATATAAAGGAGACATTCCAGTGTTATTTTGATTTTCAACAAGAAAGTTTGAGAAGTGTTAAGTATGACATAATAAATGTTAATTTTTTGCTTTAATCGAAATTAAAGATTAATTAATCGTTAATTTTTCAAAAGTTAACGATTTAAATTTAAATTAATCGTTAACAGCCCTAATTTATAACACATATATGTTGTATAAAAATTTATAAAAGGGTAATAAAAGAGAACGTAAAGCAAAGAAACTGGTTTATATAAAGTGTACGTAGATCTACAAATTTTATTTTGTTCACTTAAATGTAACTCACGCACAACTTAAATCCTATCGTATGCTTAATTTAGTCACTGCTTTTCTCTTCACTGGTCTTTGCGTTTTTTCGTCTGATTGGAAAAAAAAACTCTGTAAGAATATTTGTTTTTTACTCCCTTTTAGAATGCTGCGGTAATGAGTTGGGCAAGTGTCAATAATTAGCCCCGATGCACGATCAGTTGCAACTTTTTCGGGGTATTTCTTTTCCACGAACTGTGAATATTCTCTCCTACATTCCCAAGATCTGTTTTATCTCACTTGCAGAAATAACCTCCTCCACCCCTGGCTCTTCCTCCAAACAAATTTCTTGCAGAACCCCCGAATGCTGCTGCGACTTTAACTCTTGTAACTCCTCGATCGTCAATTTCGGAGAGTGCTCCTCGACGAGATCGTTCACGTCTCTCTCCTCCACCACCAGGCCCAGGACCTCGTTTACATCTCTCTCGTCCATCACCAGGTCCATGGGTTTTCCCAGAGACACAATCTCATCTACTGGCACTGGGTCGCACCTGGCCGTTCCTCGTATCTCAAATGACTCGTATTTGTCAAGATGTGTGATGAGAGGGGTTGGGAGAGTTAATTGATTGTGACGTCACATCAAAAATGCGATACTTTAAAATTTAAATTCCACTTAAATATTTGATTTTTTCAATCTACTTAATGACCTTTTAATGGCTTCACGCGTGCTTCGATATTAGAGTGCTGACTGGTACTATTTATACACTTAAATGACATAAAACTAATTTTAAACATGCTAATTTTCGATGAGAAAATACTGCTTTTTTGGGAGTTGGGGTGGGTAAAGGTTTGGTAACGTCATATTAGAGTGGAGCTTCTTAGATGTTATGACGTTGTGTGATGAGGGCCGAGGGAATGTAAAAATCGGCCGACATCGCGTGACGTCATTTAATAACGGCCCATTATCCAAAATATGGAGAGTATATGCTATCAACGATTTTTAATTTGTTTATTTATGAATAAGAAATAACGCATGAGTCTAGCAAAATTTTAATTTTAAGTTCGGAAATTAAATCACAATTGATATCTGGATTTTATCTGGATCTGCCATTAGTAGTTGGCAAATCCATTAATGCCTTTAATGTCTTTTTTTTCCTAATGTAAGCTGTATAAATATTGTATTCATCCGATCACCATGAAAATTCCATGTCCCCAAATAGTTTTGACATACTGCTCTTAAAATACCCTTTAATAGAGACCTTGGGTCTCCAAAAAGTAACAATCTTGGTATATAAATTTAAACTGCCCATATTACAATTCTAAATTGCACTGAACTCCTAATTTCAACATCTTCGTTGGGGGGAGTACTAGCAAACCTTTTTTAAAAACTTTTGAAGATGTATTCTCCATTAAATTTTAAACAAACTTGTAGAATATTGACACATATCCACACAAATCTCCATCGCAATTCGACTCAATTTTAGTGGCCCTTTGAACTTTACATCTCGCTCTGCTTTAGTCGGGGGCCCTTACTGTCTTTTTATTCACAATTAACTTTAATTAAAAAATATCCCAGAAAAATTTTTTCCATGATGATCAAGCTGGAATTTAACGGGTGTTTTGAAATTAACATCATGCGTCGATTGGGCCCGGGGGACCTTAATATCGTTGTTTAAATCATATAAGCTTTATAAATATTATTTTAGTAACCGATCGCGATGAAACTTTTAAAAGTTGTTGAGTACACTCCCTTGAAGGGAAGAGGGTTCTGGCAACAATAGATATATTTTTTTTAAAATCCAACTTGGTACATTATTGATGACTCATATTTAGAAACAAGAGGGCAGGGGTCTCCAAACTACGGCCCGCGGACCAGATGCGGCCCGTGAGGCCCTCTCATCTAGCCACTGGAGACCTTTTAATCTCCGAAAAATGATACTATTTTTACCTGTTGTTTCCCACAAAACTTAGATGTTGGGGGTTAGTAGTCGGCCCCCAAACTACTGTTTGACATATAAGAAGGCAATTCGGCAGAAAGGTTGGAGACCCCTGCTATATGGCGTTTAAACCCTGATGTCAAAATTTAAGCAGGTTTCACTTCGAAATAATACGTATAACGGTCAACAACGCCCATCATGTAGACTGTAGAACTTTCTGATTTGTGGTCCCATGTTGACGAAGTTTGGTAGGCGTCTTCCCCTGATTTCAACGACACCGATGAACATATTTTTTGTATGACGCCAATAACAGTGGCCATATTGATCTCTTATAACCGTCTTTGTTACTTTGTTTCCCATCTTCCAGATATTTGGTAAGCGATAGTGCATTTTGTTACAAATTGCGTCCTTTTGAAAAACTCATGTAGATCTAAAGTCAAAAGAACAGACACAGATTTGAACAAAACATTAAGTTCGCTTTGAAAAACGATTTATTCAATAAATTTGGCTGGAGGACAAACTTCAAAGACAAGTTGAAACCACGTGACAAATTTATCTGTAATGAAAAGAGATTTACAATTTAGTAGTTTTGATAATAATCTATACTATTATAAAGTGTCTTTAAGATAAATCGTCAAATAAAATTGTCATAAATCTCCAAAGAGAAACTTAAGTGACTTTGTGCGTGTGTGTTCGTGTGTGTGTATTTCTTTATGAGTCTTTTTTAAAGACTCATAATTCATAACTTTTTTTAATAATAGTAACATATCTCACCTCATCAGTTAATGTAATCACTATATTACTCTTGCGTTTTCTTAGGTTCGAGAAACTCACCATAACCCGGAAGTGAACATCTCATGTAAATAAAGATGACATAAAGAAAGAAGCTTGTACCAAACAGACCAGTGGCCACATAGACGTACTCTAGTCTGGGCTTGATGACCAAAGGGGCGATAAACAGGTAGATGTTCAGTAGCACCATCAGGACAGGTATCACAAGAGGAATCTGGTACAGATTAAAGATTTAAATTTTTTAATAAGTCTTTCCCTTTATGATATAATTGGTTCAGTTCATTGGTCTCTTCGATGAATATCATCATCATTATATCGATTTGGCCATACCTTATCACCTGATGTATTTTTTCTCCTTTTCCCTTTTATTTAAAATGCAGTATTAATAGTTTAGATATCTGACTGATACACCAATGAATTCATAAACGTGAAACATCTCCGTGAAATGGTCTGATAGGTCATCTGTTGAATGCAAGAATTGTTTACTAAAATTTAACTCCCTCGTAACATTAGCTGACTCTCTTTCTCCGTCTCTCTCTTTTTTGTCTTTTACATTCTCGCTCATTCTCTTTTTTCTATCTCATACCATCTTTCACCATCTTTTTAATTCCTCTTAACCTTTCTTTTTTCCCCCTAATTAAATTCTTCACGTGCTATGGGTATATCATGTTGAATTCGACCATTGTAACAGAATCAATAGACTTCTTCTGCGCGCTTCGGAAAAATATCATGGGAAACCTCTCATTGAAAGCCAAATCTTAGGGAGAGCAAATTTGTTTATTAAAATATTAATGTTTTTTTTATCAAATTTTTAAATCTTTTTTTTTTTTAAAATCTTTTTAAACCAAACGTCCATTATCAGCTTATTAAAGAAATTCTGAAATTTTAAACTAAAGTTTCATAAGAAACATTTGAAAATAAATATGGGTCTTTCAATAGTCAATAGTTCATAATTATAAATTAGTAATGTTGATAAATGTTTTCTGTTGATAAACGATTCATGTTGATAAATAATTTGTCATGCTACTGACTCATGTAAAAGAAATGGCAAACATAAAAATAACGTATGCAAGATAATTATTTCAAATTTTAAAAAGATTTTTATAATAAGGAATTTATTAAACTCGCTCTATTGCGAAATATAATTATTTGCACACAGGACGATTCCCTTTCAATTTTTTATGTCTACAAAGATAAAAGCGTTGGCAAAAAGCATGGAAAAGCAATGGGGTGGGTACTAGGTATGAAACATTATGTGCACTGATTTTATAAGAATTATGTGTCAATCTCCAGCATATACGGTTTGCCACCAAAGCAAAATGATTGAGAGTAAGCAAAAACAAAATGTTAAAAGAAATTCCACTAAACAACCCTGACATCATGCAAGATATTTATCTCAGCAATCAGGATACCGATCACGCACGCTTTTATTTATTTTTGTAGACATAAGAAATTGAAATGAAATCTAAATTTTTTTGGTCCTTTTTATTGACTTGGAATATAGCGTGTTCTAAAAAATCCTTCATTTCCCAATTTTTCGTTTATTGTTCTTTTTTAATGTTACAATTTTTTTAATGTAGGCTAATTGTTATGTCTCTATTTCCGCACGATTGTAACAATTACAAATTTTGTTGTGGGTTCTTTAAAGAAAATTAAACTTTTTAACAAACGTATTTATTATTTCATTTTAATCACTTCTAATACAGTTGAATTAATAGTAAAATATTAAAGCGAAAAGCAAGTAAGTATAACATAAAGCTAAATAAATAAATTTAAAAAATGGACAGACAACTGTGAAAATAAAATGATGTTTCGGAATATTGTATTGTTATCGGAGATACAGGAAACTGCTATTTCAGCACTATCGATTAATGGGGAATGCGCGAAATTGAGGATGTATGATTTGACATTAACACACAGAATAACAGTTACATAAAACATGTCAAATATTAGGATAATTATAGAAAAGTTTTATTTTGTTTGATAATTTTTAAAATATAACATCCATTGAATACGACATTCTCTATAATACTATACAAACCTTTATGACCCTTGTAACATTTTTCATGGTCTGAAGTCTGAATCGAATGAGTGTGGAGTAAATACAGGCGTTGAAAAATGCTGTAATGAATCCGAGATAGTTGATGAGTTGCCCAACTTCCGCTGGAGCGATGAAGATCAAGGCCACTAACACCTGAGTGATGGACCAAAGACAGGTGTCTCACTGAGACATACATGCGAGACATTCGTCACACAGACACAGATACACAATATTTGTCTTACAATTACACACAGACACAATATTCATCTTACAATTACAGATACAGATACGCCCTATACAAACAAATTTCAATATCCGGAAAATCATAATTTGCTAACGATATCTAGATCTGATAAGTCACTAATTATGGTCATTTCCCTGATATTTACTACCTTCACAGTAACCTTTGTTATCAGACAGTGGCATTAAGACCCTATTCCTTCAAAGCTAATTCAAGTCTGTCAAAAGACGTAGAAAGTGTTGACATCTAATTCCAACGCGCTTACTTACCGTTACCGCCATTGCTACCAAGGGAGTTAAGTGATGAACATGAAGGTAAGACAATAAATCCGGTAAGTTCCCGTCCCTTGCTGCTGAGAACGTCACTCTATGAAAAGGATATAAAATCTATTTTAAAATATGTACTTTCAAGCTAATCAAAGACAACTGACAAGGACAAAACGAAACTGTCCTGCGGCTCATGAAAAATATCATAACTATTACATTTACACATACATAATTTACAACAATGCCATTACATACGCAACTTACACCAACGTCACTATTAAACTTGTACATACACCCATTACACCAAGAGAACTCATAGAGTGACATCTATACCTGGTACCAGATAGGATGTTGTTGTTAGCTGAACCAATCGTTGACACCATGACGGCTACAGGTATCAAAAAGGAGTAACCACCCAACACACGTTCTCCAAAAACCTGACAACAATACAAAACTTAGTTTTTAAAAAAAGACATATCCAAATTAACCATGACTTTTTAAGTAAATAAAGACTTAATTAAACTAACAAATATTTGTTTAAGTAACAAAGACATATTTGTCTAAACAAAGTTTTGTTTAAGAAATCAAAAACTTACTTGCATTAATTCTAATTCAAAGACATTTTTGTTTTTAAAAAATCGCGGTCTAAAGAGTAAAACATCTCTCCAGCTACTTGATTAAATATATATTTTACAATAATTAGCTTAATATTTTCACAAATTACATTTACTAAGTTAGTCATTCAAGTAACTTATGAATTGATTTAAAATTAAATAGATTCTCACTAAGGGTCTCATGCAATTCGGTGCTACATACACTGTAAGATGGTTGTTGTAGGCAGTTTTAGATTGGTGCAGTATGCAGAGTTGGATGGGTGTGGTGTGCAGTGATGGGTGGATGGATGTGGTGTGCAGTGTTGGGTGAATGGATGTGGTGTGCAGTGATGGGTGGATGGATGTGGTGTGCAGTGATGGGTGGGACGCTTTAAACCAGAGTCAATTAAATTAGAATATTAATTTGTAATACGTTATGTATAGAGAGAAATGTATCAATAAACATGAGATGTTCCAAGTTACAAAATTTTTAGAATCCTTAACAGACAGTATTAAATAATAGAGTTCACCGGATAAACAACGATTGTTTTAAGTTATACTAAAAATCAATAGTGGAGTCAATGTGCAAATTTGACATCAACCAATTAAGAAAAGCATTAAACTTTGAGGAGAAAGTGGACACCAGGTAGTTTTATTTAGCATTCAGCTACATTATTTTATCTGATAATATTGTACACTGTTTATAACGCAGATTCACCTAATGGAAATAGTGATTCCACCAAACAAACGAGAATATTTGTAGAATTTTCAGCACTCTGAGTACGATATGGGAATCTATCTATAACACGTTTTGAATTTCAGATCGGCAATCATTTTATAGGTTTGTGTACTTGCAACTGTTATTTTCAAGTTATTTTACTAAACTGAAAACCAATTTTATTTTTAATCATATTTGAAATGCAATCGGCATATTTGTAATTGTAGCAGACCTTTATAGCTTCGTTGTTTTTTTTTTAATTCGATCTGCTAGACTCACTAATACCCCGTTTACAGATTATTTATCTATTAGACTAAAAGCCTTATTGCAGTATCACCCACATTTTGTTCAGGTGTGGACGTTTATTTTAAAGTTTATTGACTTAGAAAATTTAATTTCTCAAGGAATCTCAATGTTATTTTCATCATTAAGATTGCTATGATCAGCCCATAAAAATGGTAAAGAAAATGTTCGCCTGTAAGCACTTGTGATTGCTTGACTAAAACTTTTTATTTTGTGTAACTTACAAAGGCTACAGCATTGGCTGTGATTAGTTCACTCCTGGTCATTACAGCGAGGTACGAGACGTTGGTCAAGATGTACACAACTATCACCAGCAGGATGCCAAAGATGGCCGCCCTGGGCAGGTTCCTGGGGATTGAAAGTCGTTTTGTCATGAAGTGATGACGTCAAACACCGTTGTGTCATTGGTTGGCTGATTGTCAGTACGCATGATTTAAAGTCGTCATGAAGTGATGACGTCAAACACCGTCGAGTGTCTCATTGGTTTGCTGATTGTCAGCACGAATGCTTTAAAGTCCCGTTTTTATTTTTGGTCGCATTCCTCTCACACCACTCCCCC
>MUZC01000207.1:387233-403539 GCA_002072015.1 Radix auricularia
CCGTGATCTCAAGTGTCTTTCGCTGTCAGATGTGAACATAAATAAATTAATTCTAATGAAACCGTGCCAATCTCCTCACAGACCCTGGCGCTCTCACACTTTTACACGTTCCCACCTCTTATTGTTTTCTATGGAGTCAAACATCTGCTTGACATCCTGGTACACATCACAAGACATTAATCACCCAGACATATCAGATATCTTCTCTATTTTTCCGGATATGATCGTTTTGTTGCGACTTTTTAAAGGTTATCCAGCAGAGTCCTGATTAATAACTTACATGGAAAGGGGGGTGGTGGTGAAGGAGGGATGACCACTCAACGACCTGAGTTTAAGACTGAGGATTAATTTAATTTCTTTTTGGTTTGATCATTGCTTTATAAAAAGATTTCAAACTTAAGTTTTTTTTAAAAATTCAAAATCTACATTCTTTTTTCCAAACAATACTAACTTGCCAGGATTCCTGATCTCTTCAACGACTGTATTCAGATAGGCCCTAGGAAAGAATCGCACTGTAACTTTAGTGAGAGAATTTGCTGTTGATCATGAATGTGAAATGGCTGACAGCATAAATTAAGTGAAATTAAAATTTTAAAAAAAAAACAGCTAAATTGAAAATGACATATAAACAGCTACAGCGAAATGACATTATAACAGTTGATTTGAAATGTACCCTCGTTTATAGACTGGTTAAGACGAATGGTAATTAAAAGGTCCAGCATTTCTTTTCACATTTAATAAAGATTAATTTAAATAAACGAAAAATAAATATTATAATTTCAATTTCTCTTTGAAATTACCTATTACTTAATAATAGTTATTTGAAAGAAAACCCATTATTATTTAAAGTTCTGTGTATTTTCTCCCATTGTTTAGTGTTATCTGTTACCAACCGTTACTGCGACAAATTGAATTGAATAGCTTCATAATGTTGATTTAATACAAAGGATTGTTTAAACAATAAGACAATAATAAGCCTATATAATATATAAGGGTGTCCAAGATGATGATCTTATCCCCTTGTTATATATTTAACATAAAAAATAGATAATAAAAAAATTGCTTTCACCCTCCTCCTGTGGCCCAGATGGCGCTGTACAAAGCAAAGGCGATGGATGTAGGGTCTTCACTTGTACCGGAGAATCCTGTCCCAAGTTCACTTGTCACACCTGTAATAAAGAGAACATTAAAGAAATTAATCACGTTTAAGACATTTCAATAAGCCATTCGTTATTAAGTTTTAAAAAATGTATAAAATTTTCCAAAGTGAAAATGTTTACTGTAACTTGATTTAAACTATAGTAGACATATACCGTATGAAAAAGTAGAAATAAGAGGAATTCTCTTTCCCTAGTGTCACTTATAAAATAAACATTTCACTAATTAAATTTGAGTGAATTCTTACAAATGTCTCTTTGAAAAATATTAGAGTCAATAATTTAACTGACCGCATAGCCTCACCCTGACACATAGAGACGATGCCTCCTATTATAATGACGACTAGAGCAGACACCTTTCCTACAGTAGTGACAACAGTGACTCGTGCAGTCAGCCGTGAACTGTACGTGTTGATGATAACGAGGCTCACTGAGGGAGAAAGTTTCCTTGTTTAGATTATGTCTTGATAGAATGATTCAACTGGTTTATATTTTTATTGACTTGAATAGACCATCTACTGACAATATTTTTTTTTTTTAATTTAATTAACGCATTCTTAAACTTCCTGGTAAATGTGCATTAAAAATGAATCATATCTTATAGTCAAAACTTTCATTTAAAAACTAATATATTTTCCTCCTATTAAGTAAAGAGGATGGACCTACATAACGCCAAGACGGCAATGAGCTTCTCCAACAACTGAGTTCTACAACAAACGGGGAAGAGGACAGCCGTGTACTTGGCGAACGTCAGTAGGAGAACAACAAGAGATCCAGGACCACGTACTACTGTCTTTGATGACAAGTGTTATAAATAAAATAAAATGTTTGCGCATACTTTGATAATAAATACAAACTTGACATAATATGATTGAAAATATTCAATACAATGTGATCACGCAAACCTTGCCAGAAAAAAAACGGTGTTTGGGGCATTCCTTTTTTCATACGTCGTGTAAACGAAAAGAAAGACATCTTAAACTACTGACCTGTAGTGCGTAAACAAAGGCCAGTTGGTTACCAAGACCCTTCTTGATGTACGTGTAGCCTCCTCCAGACTTGGGAATGGTTGTGCCAAGTTCAGAGTAGCAGAGGGCGCCTTAAAATAGTGTAGAAATGTAAGTTCGAAACATTAATAAATAGTAATCGAATAATCGTTAGTTATAAGATCTACCAAAGACAAAAGAATTCATCTCCAGGTGCCAAATATTCTGTTGCCAATCTTAACCCATCGAAAAGCAGCCATTTTAAAAAATCTGAACACTTAACGTACACCTTAGTGGTTATAGTGTCTTTGATTTTAGATATTTACACAGGAAGAGAACTGAAAAGCAGAATTTAACGAACTTATTATCCGTTGACCAAGTGTCTTACTGTCCAAAAGTCCTTCTGTATCCCAATGCCCATCCACACCCCTACATCACCACCCCCTTTCCCCCCCCCCACCCAAAAAAATAATAAAATAATAATAATTATTATAATTCCGAAATTCTACAGTAACAAAAAAAGAGTCATTCATCTCTAACGCATTATTTTATCAATCACGACAATTCAAAAGCATTGTCATTATATAATTATACGTCTAGCATTCGGCTCTATCTATGAACTTTGTTAAGTGTAATAAAACACTAATAACACTGATAAGTTTAAGATGAGTTACACCAATGTATTTTGATGGCCCTAAGAGCATCCTACACCGTGATTATAAAAACTGAAGTCACTGAAAGGCTGACCCCAGACTACCCTCTGAAATGGCTAGCAGCTGAGCATTTAGCCGAATGGCTGAAGAAACCTTAGAAAGTTTTTGTGGGAGATAAAAGAAAATAACAATAAAACGAACACATGTGGTACAACTTGGCACACAAGAAAATTATTTCATCATTGCCCTTTGTCTAACGAGCCTTGAAAGTAAAATAGCATGCAGGTGAAATTTGTTGGAGTGAGTTCTAAAAAAAACAAAATAGTTCTAGAGACGTACTTCCAAGGGAGGAAACTCCAGCCAACAGCCAGACAAGAAGACACAAACCAATGGAGCCAGTGTTCTGGAGCACGCCTTTTGGTGAAATAAATATACCAGCTCCTGATTGTTGAAGAAATATTAGGATTAGTGGGGATTATGGGTGGTAAAAATGTGTGTGTTCATATATATACAGTGGTATCACGGCATATATCTCATTTCAGAAACATTGTAATATGCAATCAAAACAAGCTTCATTGGATCCAATATTTGATAAGAGACCTTTACTAAGCGAAATTACAAAATAGTTGTGTGGTTTTTTTAATGCGACAAGAGGATGTTGGTGGAAGTGAAATGTAAAAAAAACGATTATTACACAAAACAACTATTATTTAAAAAGCAAACAAAAATTTGTTTCCATAAGTTGAAGTTTTTTATTACGTTTCTTTAGTCCACAGTTTATTTAACATCAACTCAATCAATGTTTGTACATGACGTAATATTTTCATTAAGTTCAGTTTTTCGTACGTAATGCTGTAATGTTTTCTGCAATCCGTTCTCCTCCCTTACCACCTTCTGTGACACTTCATCTCTTAAGAAAGGTACATTTGTATCAATATTATGTTTCATTTATCTGATTCTGTTTTCATTGTGTTCTTTTATTTATATATTTTATTTATACTGTGTACTTTTAGGGATTGAAGAATCCTACTTTATGTTTCGATAGTTTTACACATTTTCATTTTTAGAAATGTTTCTTTGAGGCTTTAAACGGATTAAGTATGTGACATGTAAAACTTACTTCGAGATACGAAAATTCCAAAATATGAAAGCCGCACAGAAACGGATTAATTTCGTATCTCGAGGTACCACTGTGTATGTGTATATATAAAAGAGCGACATATATAATGATACGCATATAAAGTAATTAAGTTAAATGAAATAACTTGTATCTAAAGATTTAATATAATCAACTAACATTGGAATTTGTCTTAGTTTTATAAAGATTAGAGTGAAAAGTTTTACTTTACATAGTAAGGACCCTAAATTTTTTACTATAAAATGTTGAACATTATTACATTATATTTCTTGCAGTTATGATCAATGATGTAAATAGCACTTTGTTTCTGACAAAAAATTATTGAAAGTATTACAACTATAAAAAAAAAAGAAGAAGCTATTTTCGTGTTTTTCTTTTATACGTTCAATTCATACGAATTACTTCTCTTAAACTTACCAATCGCTAGGAAATAAATTTTAAGAATATCTAAACTATAAATGAACCTATGACGTACCTATAATTGAGCCAATCACAACACTTGTAGCACTAACCAATCCTAGCTCCTTTTTCATTTGAACTTTATCAGTCTCATAGTGAATATCTATGTTACCTCCGTTCATCTGAACTTTATCCGTCTCAATATCTGGGTTACCTCCGTTCATCCGAACTTCATCCTTGACACTTTGATTATCCGAAATAGTCAACTGCAGATTATGTTTGGTTATTTGAAATAATAGAGACCGATCTGCTATGACAATATTTAAATAATAGTAACATGTCAAACACTGGGTGCTCAGATGAAGACACTAAATTACAGCCACATTGTTAGAACTTACTAGGTGATCAGTGGATGTCAATGTGGATATACCTTTATAGTAACTCACTTTATAACAAACGAGTGGCATACCCGTGCTTAGCTACGATTACATTGACAAAACAGATTTTTTTTTCTGGAGTCTCGTATTTTCGTTGCAAGCTCTAAACAAAAATCAAAGGTAGAAATTGTTTTCCTAACAAAATCCCATGACTCAGCCTTCTTTACGACCGGAAATTAAAATAAATAAAATAGGTTCGTTACCATTGTGAAGTTCGCATATCCTCATCAACTACGTTTCTCTGGTGTGATGGTATGTCTTGCACGTCCACACAATCTCACAATCAGAAAAGTCTTTCGGGTGTCGACGTCACAGTTATAATGGCCCACGTGACTAGAGAAATGTTTCATTTCAACATGAATCATGACATTTAACACAATCTTAAAAAATGATGCTGATATTCAACCTTAAGTTTGGAATTATTTAACCCATTTTAAAAAATTTCTTTGACTTTCCTTCGACTATTTCCGAAGACTTCTGACGGATAAATTCAGTCAGTTCAACTAATTGTTTAAAATACATAGTCGGTAGGAATCAAAGGATTTTCGCCTGATCCCTTTTTTCTTAGTTTATTATGCTTTTAAGATGTCACACACACACACACACACACACGCACGCACGCACGCACGCACGCACGCACACACACACACACACACATACTCAGCTTGTGACATTTTGTCAACCCTGCTCACCGGCCGTAAAGTTTATATCAATTGTATTTTAACGCATAATAAAATGAAAATATTATATGGCAGCTATATATTATATAGCAGCTATAAAACTTTTGCAATCATGTAAATTATAGTTAGATTCACGGGTTCGAATCCATGGGAAGCCAAGGGCCCGCTCCGGGGGCATAGGGCGTCCCCGAGTTCCAAAATGGGCAAAAAGCGGCGGGGTAAGCCGTGGCATGTGAACGCTCCATCACTTGCCAAAAAAGACAACTGATGCCTTGCAGATGGAAGCAAATCCAGAAAATACAGGCCAATTGGCGCAAAACTCGTGGCACGCAAAACTCAATATTCAATGTTGAGAACAAAGAAGAAGATTTTTTTTTTTAAAAATAGTTTCACTTTCGAGATTTGATTAAAAAGTATGGACGTTATGAAATATTTTGGAGGATTCCAATTGTGTAGGAGAGTTAACGATGAGACTAATGAGACCACGGACTAGGTACTGGACGAATTACGGACACTTCAACCCCGGACGATTCGACTCCGGACGGTTCGACCCTGCCATTTCGACCCTAGGGTGTTTCGACCCCGGACGATTCGACCCCTTTCTTTTTAAGGCGTGAAATGTTTGGGTTTTTAAAAATTCATCTTTAATTCTTTTTTAATTAAAAATAAATATTTTAAGTTTCATGTAACCTCTTTAAAAATAAAAACAGTATGAAATAGTTATTTTTAACGTTTATTTAATGATAGTATGATTGAACAAATAATATAGTTTTATATTAATATCTCTTAAAAATTAAAAATAGAATGAGATGTAATCTTTTTAATAATTAAAAATAGTACAATATATAAACGTCTAATATATATTAAAACAGTAGGGTGTTTCGACCCTGGACGATTCGACCCTTACCTTTTTAAGGCATGAATTTTTTTTTAAATTCTTTGTTTTTATTTTATTTTTTTATTTTTCAAATATTTTTTGGTTTAAAAATAATTAGTTTAATAATATTATCTCTTTAAAAATAAAACAGTCTGAAATAGTTATTTTGAACGTTAAATTTACGACATTTTGCAAAAAAATAAATAAATATATATAGATCTATACACTGATTATCAGTCAACAATCAAAACAATATCATGATTGTGATCAATACGCTATTGAAAGTCCTATTCCACCACAACCCCGATCCGATGTAATGGGACAATAAAAAAGGCAATGTGGGCAATTACCTACAGTATCTCTGCCCATACTCCCTTTATTTACCTTCTCAGTGACCCTCGCCAGCACACCGAGTCCTGTGGTCGTCGCTTAGTCTCGTCTTGGTAACTTGTCGTTCATTATATAACAACCGGACAGTTCGAAATCAAGACGTTTCGCCTAGCGTGCTGTAAATATTGTTGTAAAAGCTGCCCTGGTACCCTTTAAAATGCCGCATTATTTTCGCCATCATGACCGCTTTATAATACAAACTAGCCACCACTCGTGAAACTCAGTCTACAACGGCATGCTTCCAGTAACATATTTATTGTGAACTACCAAATTTTATTTCAGCTGTAAATGCATGTGTCATATTCATAAACTAAACCGATGGTAAACTGAACATTGAAACAGACATAATACGTAACGTTCAGTCAGGTCATACGGGCCCAGCAGCTTGAATGCTTTTGTCTGCTATGCGGCATATTAAATATTTAAATTTATTTACGTTAGATAACTTTGTACGTCTTATTGAAATCAGTTTTTCTGCCATGCAGGTCTATAGATGTTAACGTACACAAGAAACAGAAGTAAATGCAAAGGTCTTGGGTTTGTAATGGTTTCAACGTCCAGGATATTCGCCATTCAACATGACGTCACCCTTTATAAGAAAAAAAAACCTCATTTATTTTTATTACTGTGAAAACCTTTTAAAGACTGAAAGATATAGATAGATATATAGTATACATATAAAGACCCAATAATACGTATGTTTGGGATAGGAGTGTAGGGAGGAGTAACCTTTAAGTTATAGTTATACCTAGTTTTTTGGCGAGCGTTTTATGAAAATTATTACTGGGAGTGGGGGCTTAGAGAATGTAGTGACCTTTACAAAGGACACTCTGAACACAAACCATTTTCATTGTCCGATTACATCGTGACTTTGATTGGGGTGGAGAAATCAAGAGAAGTCTACCGAGACCAGAGACTGTTAAGTTGGCCGGCACATAATGGTATGTTACGAAGACCAGACTAAGTGACGACCACAGGACATTGTGTGCTGGCGAGAGTTATGGGAAAGGTAAATATTGGGAGTGTGGGGAATTAGAATGTACGTACCTTTTTCTGACCACATGGCCCTTTTATTGTCCGATTACATAGGATGGGATTGGGGTGGACTTGGATAGGCTTGGAAGAAATTTTCTACCGTCGCATTTAGGAGTATTATAAAAGAGGAACATTAGTTGCTCAACATCAGTTTCTCAGAAATTTACGTGTGCGAAAATGGAAAATATTTTGGAATATGGATTGACGAAACAAAGGCGAAGATCCTTGATTCTTGATAACTAAAAATTCACAATGCATGTCAACTTTTTGTAGGTGTTTATACCTTTTTTTCAATTTTCCTTTTAGAAAATAAATGTTCAAAATAATATTTCCTACTGTTTTAATATATATTAGACTTTTATATATTGTACTATTTTAAATTAATTATTAAAAATAACATCTTATTCTATTTTTAATTTTAAAGAGATATTAATATAAAACAATCAACATACTATAATCAAATAAACGTTAAAAATAACTATTTCATACTGTTTTTATTTTTAAAGAGATAATATGAAACTTAAAATATTTATTTTTAATTAAAAAAGAATTAACAGTGAATTTTTTAAAACCCAAAAATTTCTTGTCTTAAAAACAAAGGGGTCGCATCGTCCGGGGTCGAAACACCCTAGGGTCGAAATGTCCTGGGGTCGAACTGTCCGGGGTCGAATCACCCGGGCTCGAACCGACAGGGGTCGAAACGTCCTGGGGTCGAATCGTCCAGGGGTCGAACTGGCAGGGTCGAACCGTCCGGGGTCGAAGTGTCTGACTACCATACTGGACATATGCCTCAGTACGACAAACGAGACTGTAAACCAGATAGAAACTCAAGCACTATCGATAATATGGGACAGACTAGCAGTAACAGTCGACTCTATTGAGCAACGTGTTGCTAATTATAGTCAGTTTTTCATTCATTGACATTAAAATAAATTCGATAACCAAAATTGTGAAACAAAATTATTTACAGTATTATATCATTGCAAGCATTCCATAAATCGTATTAGTTTAATTGCAACTAAGCAATACACAAATTCAATAATTAAAATGTACATTAAAATTTACACTATTAACATTAATGTTAATAAGTATGCTTTCCCACTAAAGTTCAAATTATAACCTGCCGTTATCAGTAAACAAAATGAGGGGTACTTTGGATTTCACCGCAGCTAAGTTCCTTCATTTTTTATTTTTATTTTCGTTTTATTTGTGTATTGTATGTTCGTTGATAAAGGCTCTTTGCCGAAACGTTCGCTGTCTTGTTACGTCCGGTCAGGCTAACCCTTACCTTGTTTACGTCTTTTCCATTTAATAACGTTATCAGAAACTTATTCCCATCAAATTATTTTTATCATGTCAAGACTACTCCAACAAGTGCCATATCTATTATATAAAACCTACCTTGTTCATTTTTCCAATCTAATTTTTTTTTTATGATTGAAATCGTGTCGCATCTAAAGATCTCCAATTACTAGAGAGCTATAGCTATACCTGGAGACAGAACAATTCTAGACCAAAGACGTTAAGCGGAAAATTGCTGAACCACTAACAAAAAACGTTTAGGATCTACAGACTTGACATTTTTGCACTAACGTAATAGCGTTGGGATGTGACAAATTATGTGTTTCATTAATTACATTCAATTTATATGATTACCGCGGTCATGAGTTTAGAGAATATTTACATTTTCTGGATACTACAGCTGGAACGAGAGTATGTGTATGAGTTACAAAATGTATGAATATTATAATTTTTAGAGCAGGTGTGTCAAACTTCAACGCTCACCGGTCGATACAATCAATCACGTGTAACAAAAATGTGTTACTCTCCAAACTTTGAGTAGTGGCCTACGAGTTAGATTTTGCCCTTTTAATGACGTAATTGTTTAGAACACAGATCGGGAAACACAGGCTCGGGAGCCATAGGTGGCTCTATTGATGGCTAAATCTGGCTCGCAGACAAATGTTCGATTCTTTAGATCCCTTTGATCTACATATTAATTGCTTATTTTTACAAATAGTCTTCACGTCTGCATGAAGCTTAAACTCACCACATATCAATCAGACCTCAAAGCCATCAGCAAAAAGAAAGCCATACGGCACCATAGACGCATCAATGGCAAGAAGTACTCATTGTTGATTAGCAACAGCATAGCAATGTTATTTTAAAACAATTAATTCAGAGCCATATTTATAGTACTTTTAGTTTTGAAATTAGGAGCAACCCAAAAATGACATCACACATTTGTGACGTTGTCTGAAGAAAAAGGGGGGGGGTGTTTAAGAAATGCGACGTCACATCAACTCGTACAACTTTTTAAATAGAATTTCTTCTTAAATATTCGATTGCTTACACTCCATTTAATGAGGTTTTAAATGGCTTCACGCGTATGAAGATATTAATATTAAGATATTAAGGTGCAGTCTTACTCTAAATACATATTTAAATGACAAAAAAGTAATTTGAAACATGCTAATTTTGAAAGAAAAAAAAACGGCATCTAGGGGGGGGGGGGGCGGCGGGTTGCAAAGCTTTTGTAACGTCATTTTGGAGGAGGTGTAAGTTTTTTTGACGAATGGGGAGGGGAGGGATATCGGCCATAATAGTGTGGCGTCATTTATGGACGGCCTCTTGCCCAAAATGCACCCATTTACTCGAATTTTTAGTTCTAAACATAATGCATGGCTCTCACAGGATTACTTTTCAAAATATGTGGTGTTAATGACTTTCTCGGGCAAAAAGTTTCCCACAACCCTTCCTTTAGAACTAGACCATGGGCACGTTTTATGGTGATGACATTACAAGCCATCTAATTACCGCGGTCATGTCTGAAGTCCAATTTTAAAATGTTCTGGTAATGTCGGCTATAGCACATGACCGTAAAGGTTTTCCATGTGACACACAAATGTAGGACTAAGTACATAATAGCTAATACATTAGTTGAAATTACCCTATTAAACATATGTAGGCCTAATTTACACGGTGTAATTTCTGTTTTGAAACACCATAAAGCACGATCTTCACTTCCCCAGTAACAGAAATTTTCAAACACTACATAACTTTCCGCCCTGTGAACGCAGCACTAAGAAAATGAAATAGAAAATTTCGCTTGAGACATGGACAACGGGAACTAGATATTTACATTTCTTTTTTTTTACATATAATATGTGTTATTAAATTTCAACAAAATTAATAAATCTATATAGTAACTTCAAGATCAAACACACTATAAGTAGAAAATAATGTAAATAGACATTTTTATCGGCTTGGCTCCAAATCGAGGATTTTATTTACGAAATGTTTAATCTGTCAGTGTCAAGTAATCTTCTATCACATTAATTATTTGTTTTCAATATTTTTTGCAACCAGTTGCTTAACCGGCCAGAGTAATTTCCCCTTTTGTTTTTGTTTCTTTACTTATTGAACTCTACAATGAAGTATGAAGGAATTTCTTAATTTGCTCATTATTTCACATGCTTTTAAACTGAAAGTAACTTTTGCTTGAGTTATCCCTAAAACGAAGATTCCCACGTTAATTCTAATGCACTCGTTTAAAAAAAAAAGATGTCATAAAAATTACAAAAGACTAGCAAAATACCCGTGCAGCGGAAATGAAGAATTCAGTTAATGTTAAGAGCTCGCGTACCAATTTCTGGAAGATGGGACCTTAAGTAACAAATAAATTTGGTAACGCTTAATATGGCGACAAACATTGGCGTTACACCACCAAAATACGTACGTTCATCAATTTTGGTTAGAGCAGGAAACCCCACGACAAAATGTCGAGAAGATGCGCCATTGATAAGAAAGTTTAACATGGTGAACATAATCGACTGTCTTAACCCTTACGCGTTGAATTTCGAAATATTGAGTAACTTTTGAATATCAGGGTTTCAATGCGCTACAGTTTTTAAAATGAGGGCTGTTGATTAATCAATCAATCATTAAAAATATAATTTATATAATTAATTTGATCAATTAAAATTAAGTTCAAATTTAAGAAAATATTTCTAAGAGTTTTTTCCTACTTATAAATTATTTTATATCTCCCCCCGTATTATTATTATTTCGACGTGTACACGTAAACAAAAAGGTGTTTCTTCCTTATTTTTTGCTTAGCAGAACGAATTTGCAGTGTTATTAACTAACACTCTATCAAAATTCAAAAAACTAATAAAAATGCAAGACTAGGAATAATCCATAGATAAGCTTAGAACGCAATAATCTTCTGTATAGAAAGAGTATCTGTAACAGATAAGATAAACTAAGAGTCTGTTCCCAAACAGCGATCTAAACTTTCCATAGAATAATAACCCACTGTTGTCGAAGCTCTCTTCATCTCAAAATTCTCAGCCATTGAATACGTGTCTCATTACACTTAAAGTCCTACTAGAAATTATCTAGCACTTGATTTATTTTCTGAAAAGTTCATACTGGAAGTTTTAAAAAATCATGTTAAGCCTGGTCCCTTTTTGGACTCAGGACGTGTTAGCGCATTTTCGTATTATGTATCAGTACTTATGTTAGATATCAGCATTATGTAGTTATCAGTAATTGTGTTTAGATTTTAGGCATATTTTTATGAATTTTCTTGTGTAATGAATATACCTGAAATTTTTTTTATTTAAAAGTCATTTCTTTACATTTTAAAATTTTTTATTTTCTCTTTAATCTAACTACAAGTGGTTTGTGGTCACTGAAATAGGACTCATAAATGAAACATTCTAAATTGTAATCAGCTAATCGCCCAAATACTCCATCAATTGTTGTTTGATAGATCGTGGTTGCCAATCTTGTTGAAAGTAGTTGAATGTTGAAGCTTGTTTCGAAAAAGTTTTCAATTTCTGCCCCTGGGCCGCTAAGATCTTGATTGAAGTCACCACAAATGATGACGTATATCTCTCTAAACTTTTACACATATTCTAATGACGTCAACAAAAAAAAACCTAATTCTTTTGCACGCTTTCGCACCACTAACCAATAACTTTAACTCTTCAATGCTTGAAAAACGATGTATTCGACTTCCGGCAATGGCGGCCGTTGCCTGCGCCAGTGTTATCTCTCGATTCGCAATGTTTTTTGATAGTTTTAACGGGGTTTTTTAACGGATCGAGTAACTGAGTGTTGACGCACAAATGGCAGGTCAGGACATACAAAAAACATATATACATCATGGGTCTAGGACTTATGGTTGCTGAGATCTAGGGTGATGACANTATATATATATATATGCGTGCGTTGCAAAGATCTCAGTAAGAATGAATAAATTTAAAAAACAAATGAGTGATGTTTTAAAAACAATTATTCTTGAAATCTACGCGGAAGTGTGCAAAACAACAACAAAAAAATAAGTTTCATAGCGATAACGAACAGAAAAATAAATTAATAATTTAAAACCTTAATTTTTAATTCAAAAACGATAGTAAGGGGACTGACTCAAAAATGAAAGATAATTTAATTTGTTATTAGCATTCTCATGGACTTAAGCTATGTTCTTCAATATCGTGTAAAATTAACAAGGGAATTAAATTATTAAAGTGCATTAAAAATCAATTGGGCCCCCTTGCCCTGACGGTATAAACATTAGACGTTCTGTGCCCTATAATAATTAAATATAGACTCTTGAGTTTTATGTACAAAGATTGGCAAGATCCAATACTTTTTCAGTCACTTACGCTTACACAATAGTTTTATTACAGGTAATATAAGAAAAAAAGACATCTAGGGACCCCTAGCCCCTTTCGGTGCAAGTTGTCTATAAAATCTGTTAATTTTAATTTAGTTTCATCATGAATCAAGATCGTTAAATAATTAAATGGGGAAAACATCTTAAACTTATACGAATAAAGAAATTTAGGGCCCCGTCTCTAAAGGAAAATAAATTAGAAGTCCTTGCCCTGTAGCATTTTAATATGGCATGGGCTACCAAGTTTTTGTTTACTGATGTTTGTTAAGATCCATTCATTTTGTGCGAATATAGGTCGTATAAAGAAAAACATGAAATTATGGGCCCATTCAGTGCAAGATGTTAAAATGAAAACACCTATTCATTTCAATCTGCATAATATTGGATATATTTGGAATTATTTGTCAAGATCGTTTATAATTGAATGGGGAATAAAATCTCAAACGTTTAAAGAAAAAGTGTATTTTTTTACCCCAGCCCTGAAGGAATTGTCTTTCGTAGTTCAGTTCGGTGTATTATTTTAATATATGTGGTAAAGTATTTATTATAAAAAAAGTTTGGTTAATATCTATCAATTATTTAGGAATTAAAGCTTTATCTAATTTTTGTGTAGCTCATTTTAGCAAAAATTGAAAAATTCGGCCTCCAGCGCCCCATGAGGGGTAAAAGAAAAAAAATGCTGCCAGTTACCTTTCCGGAAGCGTACTTGGCAGTGTCCAAAAGTTTTATGACGATCGAATGCATGGTTTATAAAGGACATGCAGACTCACACGCAAAGACATACTTTGATTTATATATATATATAAACAAAACATGAAATCAAGGGCAACCTGGCCCCATTGGTGCAAGATTTGAATTTAGAAACATTTCTTTATTTTAATTTGGATAATATTGAATATATTGTCGATATTTGTCGAAACCATGTCACGGAATGGGGAATAAAATTGTAAACGTTTAAAAAAAAATAAACGCCCCCGGCCGAAAGTATGAATATTAGAGATTTAATGTCCTATATATTTTAATATGAGCTATAAAGTTATTATACACCAAGTTTAGTTCAGATTCATTCATTTTCCCAGTCGTTAAAGCTTACATACTTTATGTCCATCTCATATTGGTAAAACGATTTAAGGGTTCATAAGCCCAATCGGTGCAAGAAATTAACTTTAAAATACATGGTTATTTCGTTCTAATTCAAGCTTATGTAAAATCAAAGTTGGGATTAATTCTTAAAACAACGATTCTATGCCCCCTTTGCCAAAGGAATGAACATTAGGAGTTCAACGCCGTATGGCATTTAAATATTGTCTTTAAAGTGTGTAAGTACCAAGTTTGGTCAAGATCAATTCATTTTCCAAGTAGCTTAAAGTAAAACTAATTTTTATATTGCTCATATAAGGAAAAAATATTTAGGGCCCCTTGCCCCCCGCTCCATGAGTGTCGCTGTCAATTTTTTTTCACAAAAACCATACTGGAAGCATACACAAAAATTTCGTCAAGTTTCATCGTGATCGGACAAATTGTTTACTCAGCTGTAACGGACAAACATATACTTACATTCATTCATATGTACATACATACAAACATAAATACTTACGTACGTACAAATATTCATACATGCATACTTAGATGCAAGCTCCATTGATTTTTATAAGTAACTTATGCTTACACTGAGTTTTATAAAGCTAATATACGGGGGGGGGGGGGGAAATTACATTTAGGGACCCCTGGGCCCATTCTGTGTAAGGTGTCGATTTTAAAAAATCTGTTCATTTTAATTCAGATTCGTCATGGATATATTCCTCTAGATCAGGGGTCTTCAAACTACGGCCCGCGGGCCCAATCGGCCCGCGAGGCCCTCCTATCCGGCCCCTGGAGACCTTTTAATACCCAAAAAATATGATATTTTTACCTGTAGGTTATTTTAAAAACTTAATGTTGGGGGCTAGTAGTCGCCCCCAAAACTGCTGTTTGAAAGTTAGTGCGGCCCTTTAGCTGAAAAGTTTGGAGACCCCTGCTCTAGATCGTTAAAAAATTGAATGGGGAAAATATATTTAACATTTGGGGGGAAAATGACATTTTGGGCCCCGCCCCGAAGTAATGGTCATTAGGAGTTCAGTGTCCTATAGTATTTTAATATTGGCTATCAAATTTTTATATACAAAGTTTGGTTAAGATAAATCAATGTACACAGTAGCTAACAATTAAAAATATTTTTTTTTATAAAGCACATATAAGCAAAAATGAAATTAAGGGCTCTCAGGCCCAATCGGTGCATGAAATTAAGTTTAATATCATGATTATTTCAATCTAAATAAAAATAAATACATTTTTAAATATTTTTCAAAGTAGTGTAATATCAAGAAAGAATTGAAATATTAAAAATTTACGAAAATAAAGATTTTGGGCCCCTGGCCCAAAAGTAATGGACATTACGAGTTCAAAACCATATGGTATTTTAATGTGGGCTATAAAGTATGTGTGCACTAAGTTTGAGCAAGTTAAATTCATTTTCCAAGTAACCGATGCTTAAACTTATTTTTATATAGCTTGGACAAAAATAATTTGGGCCCCCGGCACTTAATACGTGTCAATGTTTTAGAAAAAAGAATGTTTTCACAAAGCCACCCCGGAAGCATAATCAACAATTTCCTTAAGTATCATCGTGATCGGGTTTAGTCAATTTTAATAGACAAAAAAAAAACAAAAAAAAAACAACCATACATACTTAATTTGATTTTTATATAGATAGATAGATAGATAGATAGATAGATGGATAGATGGATAGATGGATAGATGGATAGATGGATAGATGGATAGATGGATAGATGGATAGATGGATAGATGGATAGATGGATAGATGGATAG
>MUZC01000207.1:403780-427611 GCA_002072015.1 Radix auricularia
TTAGATAGATAGATAGATAGATAGATAGATAGATAGATAGATAGATAGATAGATAGATAGATAGATAGATAGATAGATAGATAGATAGATAGATAGATAGATAGATATAAGTGTAAAACACATTAAGGGGCCCCCGGGCACATTCCGTGCAAGATTTCAAATTTAAAAAACCGTATTCATTTTTAATTAATTTTCATCATGGATATATTTCTAAAGTTGGTTTAAAATTAAATAGGGAAAATATGTTAAACATTTAAGAAAAAGACATTTGGGGCCCCCTGCCGCTAAAAAATTGAGATTTGAAGTTCAGTGCCCTTAATTATTTTAATATGAGCTAAAGTTTTTGTAGACAAAGTCTTGTTAAGATCCATTCATCTACTTAGTAGCTAACACAGAAACTTATTTTTATATTGCTTTTATGATTAAAATATGACATTAAGGGCCCCAGGGCCCATTCACGGCAAGATATACAGTTGAAAACACCTTTTTATTTTAAGATGGATAATACTGGATATATTTATCATCATTTGTCAAGATCTTTAATAATTGAATTGGGGAATACAATCTTAATAGTTAAAGAAAAAAGATATTATGGGCCCCCAGCCCCAAAAGAGAGCCCACTAGGAGTTGATTTCCATATAGTATGTTAATTATGGGTATTAAGGATATATTTACAAAATTTGGTTAAGATCCATATATTTATCAATTAGATAGCGCTTAAACTAAGTTTTATATAGCTCATATAAGCAAAAATTAACATTAAGGGTCCCCAACGCCCCTTAAGCGTTAGATTGAGAAGAAAAAAGTAGCCAGTTACCATTCCGGAAGGGTACTCAACAATCTCAAAATTTTTCATGACGATCGGATGGTTTAGTCAGCTACACACACACACACACACACACACGCACACACGCGAACACGCGCGCGCGCACGCACGCACACACACACACACAGATATACAGACATACTATGATTTTTATATTTATAGATATATATATTGCAAACACGAAAAAGTGACATGCTTTGTTGCAGTGCAGTTTCTGATGAGCACATTTATATGGGAAACTAGATAATCTAGTATATTTGTGAGATATTGAACCCCTGTTGGTTGTTTACCTGTTCGTCTGTACTGTCCAGCAACATCGCCATTTAACTCCAGCTGTTGTGGTGGGTAGAAGGGGTCCAACAGACATTATGTAATAGTTTTATATTTGAATCATTGATCCAAATATTCAAAAGTTTTATATTGGCTACTTAGACTTAATAGTGTATTAGTTGTGTGGATGTAAAATAAATAATGTTTTTAACAACACACGTACAGTCAAAAGAACAGCAAAGACGTAAACAAACTATTAGATTGGCTTTGAAAAACGTTTTATTCAATAAATTTGGCTGGAGGACAAACTTCAAAGACAAGTTGAATCCACGTGACAAATTTATCTGTAATGTAAATATATTCACATTTAGTCATTTTTTGAAAATAAAGTGATAATAACTACCACTACTTATATAGTGTCTTTAAGATAAAGTTAGACGTAATATTGTCAGAAATCTCAAAAGAGAGGCTGGCTGTACCTTAAGCGACTGTGTGCGTATTTGCTGGCGTAGGTGTATGTCTCTGGTTGCGCCTCATTATAACACTGATACTTGATATTTTAAAAAATAATTGTAACATATATATATAACGCTGTGAGTCTGTGTGATCACTATGTTACTCTGACATAATTTTAGGTTCGAGTAACTCACCATAACCCGGAAGTGAACATCTCATGTAAATAAAGATGACATAAAGACAGAAGCTTGTACCAAACAGACCAGTGGCCACATAGACGTACTCTAGTCTGGGCTTGATGACCAAAGGGGCGAGAAACAGGTAGATGTTCAGTAGCATCATCAAGACAGGTACCACAAGAGGAATCTGGTGCACATTTTAAATTTTATTTTACAAATGATTGAAATATTGCTTTACATATTTTTTAAAACATTTTCTCAGCCTTTCTCTTCAAGATATATAATTGTTCCCTCTGTACGGGTTAAATAGATGAAAACATTCCTTATCACATACTTGCATTTTTTACCTCTTTCAACCAACAAATTAATTTTTTGTAATGTCGCATTCCATAAAATTGCATTCTCTAAAATACTTTACTAACCTTTATGACCCTTGTAATATTTTTCATGGTCTGAAGTCTGAATCGAATGAGTGTGGAGTAAATACAGGCGTTTAAAAACGCTGTTATGAATCCGAGATAGTTGATGAGTTGGCCAACTTCTGCTGGAGTGATGAAGATCAATGCCACTGTGACCTAAGTGAAAAACCAAAGAAAATTGTCTTATTGAGAAATATACAGAAAATAAATATTCGTCTCAATGACAACCACCCATCCCCCCTCATACAGACAATATTCGTTTCAATGACAACCACCCATCCCCCCACATACAGATAATATTCATTTCAATGACAACCACCCATCCCCACTCACACAGACAACATTCGTCTCAATGACAACCACCCATCCCCATTTTCCCACTCACACAGACAATATTCGTCTCAATGACAACCACCCATCCCCATTTGCCCACTCACACATACAATATTCGTCTCAATGACAACCACCCATCCCCATTTTCCCCACTCACACAGACAATATTCGTCTCAATGACAACCACCCATCCCCATTTTCCCACTCACACAGACAATATTCGTCTCAATGACAACCACCCATCCCCATTTGCCCACTCACACATACAATATTCGTCTCAATGACAACCACTCATCCCCACTTTCCCACTCACACAGACAATATTCGTCTCAATGACAACCACCCATTCCCATTTTCCCACTCTCACAGACAATATTCGTCTCATTGACAACCACCCATCCCCATTTTCCCACTCACACAGAAAATATTCGTCTCAATGACAACCACCTATCCCCACTTTCATACAGACAACTTTGTCTTACTGCTATATACAATACACACATTTTGACCCTAATTTAAACTGTTCATTGCCGGGGATTAATATTTTTTTCTTGTTCTTGTTAACATGTAATCTCAGAACAAATATTAAACAGTTTGTGAGGACGTAATAACGACCAACAAGTTGAATTAATTCCTAATTTATTCTTTGTTCACCCCTAATGTTAACAGCCTAGACATTGGCACAAAAAGCTAATTTCTTGATGCCAACTGCCTAACTAGACATTGGCACAAACACCTAATTTCTTGATGTTATTGTCTAGACATTGGCACAAACACCTTATTTCTTGAAAACTAAATAAAATATGTCCAAAGACATAGAAACTGTTGTACCTCTATTGCCAATCTGGTTACCTACCGTTACTGTCATTGCTCCCAAGGGAGTTAAGCGATGAATATGGATATACGAAAATAAATCCGTTAAGTTTCCGTCCCTAGCAGCTGAGAACGTCACTCTAAGAAAATGATTTTTAAAAAGCATTTGAATTTTTCTGCGTCTAAAAACTTATTAGGAAATAAAAGTTGAAGTCAATTTTATATAATTGTCTGTAAAGAAGGAGTGTAGATAAGTTAAGGCACTTTAAAAGAAGAAACAAAAGAGACAACCTGCTTATTAAAACATCATAATTATTAAGACTATTTAGATTACATACACCAATAACATTATTACTCACATCACTTTTATCAATATCACTTCAACATACATCAAAGATATAAACATCACTTAACATACATCACTTACAACAATATCACTTTAACTTTAACATTAGAGCTGTGGAAATTTTTTCGATTAATTTTTCGATTAATCGGTAAAAATTTGTCGATTACGATTATTTTAATCGATAAAATGGTGATTAAATTTTAAGAAAATGTTTTAAGCAATTTTAACGGTTTGTTAATAAATAATTAATAGTTTGATTTATTTACCTACAAACATCTCCATTGAAAAATAAAAGATTTTTAAAGTATAAACTTTAAAATAAAGCTATTTTTATAAGGAATATGATATAAAAAATTAAACATTGTTTTTACTTAATTAACAATAACAAAATTTAAATTCATTGACATTATGTTGAACTACTGATATTTAAGTAAAAAATGTCAATTTCCTGTTTTTGTTATTTCCCTTGAAATTTTCAGTTTGATGACGTCATACATCTTATATTTATCTTTAATCAAAATTATCGATTAATTATTCAGTTACTTTTTAAAAAGAAACGATTAAATTTAAATTATTTTACATACATCACATACATCAACATCACTTTAACATCCATCACTTACATCAACATCACTTTAACATCCATCACTTACATCAACATCACTTTTACGTACATCACTTACATCAACATCACTTTTACGTACATCACTTACATCAACAATATATTCACATCCATCACGGACATCAACAGAACTCTTAGATTAACATCTGTACCTGGTATCAGAGAGGATGTTGTTGTTGGCCGACCCAAATGTTGACACCATGACGGCTACAGGTATCAACAAGGAGTAACTGCCCAACACACGTTCTCCAATCAGCTGATCAGGAAACAAGGACTTACTTGAGTAAAAAGGCATTACTTAAGTAAACAAAGGACTTAGAAAGACTATGTAATTTTTTTATTACTTAAGCAAACAAAGACTTATCAATTTTAAAAATTACTCACATAGTCAATGAAAGCTTACCGAAGTAAACAAAATATTTGCTTTTAAGTAACAAAGACATAATAACGTAAACATATTCTTCACTAAATAAAACATTTGCCTAGACCCTAATTCAAATACAACTTATTGTGACAAAAATTTAGCTTCTATAAATTAAATCTTTTATCAAAAGAATTCATTGCATTTTTTAAAAACTAAAATTTACTTAAAATTATTAATATACTACATACCAACTCACTCTAGGCCCGTTGCAACGATATCGGTATATAAGAAAACCTAGGAAACCAATTATTTAGTAGAACTTTTTAAAAAATATTTCAAGGCATAAATCGTCGTGGAAGTGTACTACTACTAAACAACCTCACAAAGTTTTATGACGATATAATAAATAAAATAATATTTAAATAGATTAAGTTTTTTTTAATTTACTTTAAGAACTTAAATGGGGTTTAATGCAACGTTCTTCGTTAAAACAAATATAAAGAGCTCATAGTTTAAAAAATGAATTGTTTTTACTATAAATCCTTTATTTGCGAGACATAACTAAAAGTGAGATGATTATAACACGCATTTGACAACAATCCAAAAATCCCGAATTGTAGTTTTGTCCGATATATAGACAGAGGATTTATATGTTGTTGTTGTTGTTTTTTTTTTTAACTACTACAGTCTGCCTGCTAAATTTCATCTCGATTTAATCACGGGAAAAGGGGTTATAAAAACAAGTTTAATATAGTGCGAACCGCGAGAGAGACTAGAAGTTACAATCATTTACATTTACAGATCGGGAATATATTTTTAAAAAGTATCGTCAGTATAATACAGCGATACAGGAAAATATTAAAAAGGTTTTTTCAATATAATACGCACCGCGACACTCTTGCACAAAAATAAATTAACGTGCTACGTAGAGATAAACAGAGATAATCCTAACATTCTTCAATTTAATTACAGTAAATTCGATCGATCTGAAATTTTGATACATCATTTTCAACGACGGAACAAGTCTGCCTGCATAATTTCAGCTCGTTAGCATACGAGGAAGTTGGTTTAAAATCGATCTAAAGTTTTTGCAGCAGAAAATCAATGCACAATGCATCAAGCAATCAAGCAAGCGCCACGAGTTAATATAAAAAAAATTTAAAATGGCATAATTTGTTTTAAAAATTTAATATAAAAAATGGATTTTAAAAATTTGCTTGTCAGCAATGTACCCTCTAAGGCTCTATGGCCCACCTGCTAAGTAAAAAAATAAATCACGTGTGCGAAAAAGCACACTGTTCATTTTTAGTGAAATATTTTTTTTAAATTTGCTGCGCGGTAATTCTAAAATGCTGCGCGGCGTTGCTCAGACATATATGCGCGGCCGCGCAGCTTAAAGGGAATATTACTTGTAAGCACAAGCTAATGCTTGAAAAAAGACTATTTTTGTAACTTACAAAGGCTACAGCGTTGGCTTTGATAAGTTCACTCCTGGTCATTACAGCGAGGTACGAGACATTGGTCAAGATGTACACAACTATCACCAGTAGGGTGCCAAAGATGGCCGCCCTAGGCAGGTTCCTGGGGATTGAAAAGTGTAATAAATAAAGTGATGACCTCAAAACGTTTCAGGGCATTTCTGTACACAATGTTAAATTCCATACCGACAACGTAAAAATTGCGCATACATTCCAATATGACCGCACCATTCTCCTCGCGGACCCTGGTATTCATAACATTATTTCATTTGTGTTCTGTAGAGTCTATGGTGAAAATTGTCTGAACACCTTGACAAAATTTTACATAATATAAAAAATTCCCTGTCTCTAGACACATCTAAAGTCATGGGTACATGGCCGTGAATGACCTGTCTACCAGGGGTGTTCTCACATGCACTTTGCCCTACCTCGGCAGGGTCATCCTTGAAATAAACTCATTCGAAATTATTTAATGGAAAATATGTAAACAGGGTATGAGTTAGCCTGACAGGACGTTACAAAACAGCGAACATTTCGGAAAAGAGCCTTCCTCAAAGAAAAAACAATACAGAAATAGAAAGAATATCCTATATAATAAAAGCCAATTTTATGTGTGGTCATCGATAGCGATTGGTCCCTAAAAATCCTAAAGACTCCCACAGCCAATCAGAAAAAAAACAATAATCTCAAATTGAACAAGTTTACGCGGACGTTCAGAGCGAGTTAGGTTTTGTGCAGTATTTTTTTCCAAAACTTTATTTTGAGCGGTTCGCTTTCAAAAATATTTTATTGCCAAACTACGCTGCTCACATGTTCGTGTACGCATATTAAATTGAGCTGTGGCTTTTTAACGGGCACTTTCTTTATTTGATAGATACGTAAAAAATGTTCCATTACAATTGTAACACCATGCAAGGGGTTTCTTTTTTTAAACTTGTAAATGATGTTGTGAATATTGTCAAATTCTATTGTGATACATATTTCCTTCTTAATTAACAATTCTAATTATAATTAGATGGCCCAAGTCAATATTTCCAAAATAGAGATAATTATAAACACAAATATAATTAAATGATATTCCTGTTGCCTTAATAAACTTGGGGACAGCCGGATATCCGGACCGCATATCGAGATTTTCGCCACTATCTGGAATCAGCAAATACTTATCGCAGATCCGAATAGTATCAGGATATCAGTCTAGTAAGGATTTTTTTAATCAAATTAAATTAATATTAATAAGTTTACACAGCATTCATCCACGTGGTGCAAGAGTCCCATACTCTTGGATTAGTCAATTCCCCAGACTGACCCTCCTTGGTGTGTTTGTACAAGTGACCATGGCATTTACAGCCAGGTCATCAACGTCCATGTGGTCGCGTGCATTGAAGTGTCGGGAGACAGGACACTGTCCTGTGTAATCGCACGAACATGCTCTTCAATGCGGCTGGAGAGTAGCCTCCCCGTCCCATCTATGTATTTCAATGAGCAGGGCTTACAGTCTCACCATCATTATGTTCGAAACTATTCACATGTTAACACCTGACTCTGTCCATTCTTTTCGCTTTCCTTGTCCTGTTTTTTTATGTACACCTCTGTGAGGCATTGTAACTTTCAGGTTGTTTTTAAATTCTTCTATCTATTGTGGATAACTTTTACCTACTCAATGTCTTTTAATGTTGTTTTAATCTGAAGAAAGCTTTTTGCCGACCCGTTCGCTGTTATGTTGTGTTGAAACTTTATGAGTGTTAAACAGGTGCTATTCAATAAGTTTTTGTTATAACAACCCTACGAGGAGGGATTTTTGAGGAGGACCAAAGTCTCATACAGCTACTTTTGTCGGACGATTAAGAATGTTTCTTGTATGCTTGATCAATTCTTCTTTTTCAAGGAATGGGAAAATTAATTTTTCTTTAACAAAATCAACAATTTCTCCTTGTGATTCCACTAAACTAAACACACATTCTTGAAACCTGAGATTGATCTCTTAAGGCCTTGGCTAATATTTGGCCAACCTGCTCCATCTGCTGAGCAGTGCCATACAACATTGTCTTCACGTGGGACTCTTTTGCCTCCTGTACCTCCCCGGCAATGTCTGGCGCGGGACACGACGTCAGCAGGTGTGTGACCATCTCAGAGGCTTGGCTGCAATGACAGCTGTTCGAGTCCCTGTTGTGGTCTAGCCGATTAAAGTAAGTGTTTCACTAACCTTAAAATATTACTTTATAGATTAAATGAAACTAATATCAAGACTAACTTTGCAGGATTCTTGATCTCTTCAACGACTGAATTCAGATGGGCCCTAGGGAAAAAAACACGCAATTACTTTGGTGAGAGAATTTGCTGGTGAACTTGAAAGTGGAATGACAATTTAACACTTAAGTGAAATTAAATATTAACAGTAAAAATTAAATGTCAATTAACAATTGAAGGTAATTGTCAGATTAAAGGCTTAAGGGAAATGAAAGATTTACAGCATAAGCTGCACGAGATATAAGAGTTAAAATAAAATGATAGATTACCAACTACATTAAAGTTAGCATTGAATGAAACATTATAAGTTAAAGTAAAATAAAAGACCGAAATTTAAAAGACATATTAATACAGGATTGGTAACATTTACATTAAATTCATAGATAGACATGTAGAAGAAAACAATAAAAGATTTGATTTTATTTAATTTAATACGCTCCGTGCATTATAGGTATTGACACAATGAAGAAGACAACTCAACTTAAGCTTTAGAAGTGTCACAGTTATGTAGGTTAGTATGTGAAACTTACATGAAGTAAATTTGTAATTGATTGCTTGATTGCTTTAGGGGTCTTCCATAAAGTACGTCACGCTAAAGAGGGGGAGGGGTTGTAAGAAAGTGTGACAGGGGGTAGAGTGTGTCCGGCCATGTGCGACGTTACATGTTTTATGTTAAATTGTAATTATTTTGTTAATATACTTTTTTTTGTACAAAAGTGGGATGTAATTTAAAAAGAGGGGGGGGGGGTTCCGAGATTTGTGACAGTTTGTGACAAGGTGGAGGGGGGAGTTAAAAATTGTCAAAAATAGCGTGACGTACTTTATGGACGGCCCCTTATTTGCTTTAAATTGTTTTGGTCATGAGTTGAGCGCAGTTCATAGAGCGATCACTTATATTTGAGAGAATCTCCTACATGGGAAAACTTGATTCTTGACATCTTCAACAACAGAAGATGCCATCCAGGCCAATGTTTTGGTCGGCCTCTCACTAACCACGTGACACATTTAAATATGCTTGCGGTCGTGTGACAGAGCGTGTGCTTGTGTGGGTATATATATGTGTGTGGGGGGTGGGTGGGGGTGTGGGCGTGTGTGTGTGAATAGTTTCATGATGTATCTTTAAAACTAGCGAACCGTTAAAGCAACCAACATCATTAACATTTACTAAATGAAAAGACACAGTGCCCTATTGTTTAGGGCGTTTAAGGTTATAGTTCAATGATCTAAGCGACTTTTTCTTCTTAATTTTAATTTTAAAAAAGAGGAAGCCTATAAACGATTTTTTTTTAAACACACTTTTTTATTAGTGGACTAAAAAGATGAAAATAAATTAAAACGTGCAAGTTAAAGTACTTTGATATAATATGACTAAAAACGTGGGGCGGCACTTTACATATGCATTTCACTCATTCTCTAACTAATAGATCTCTCTTTAGCTTTCTAAATTATTAATCTGTAATGTGTATACCAAACACCTTTCTTTGTGTTGTATTTCTAAATTAGAATGGGATTTTGAAAGCACTCGCCCCACGTTTTTTGGTCATATTTACTTACATATTTAAATCAATGAACTTGAACTTATAAGTTTTAATTTCTTTTTCTTTTTTTTATTCCAATTATAAAAACGTGGTTTTTTAAAATCATTTTTAACTATATTTATTTTTCTTCTTTTTATTCCATTTATAAAAACGTGGTTTTTTTAATCTTTTTTTTTTTTACCTCTATTGATTTTTAAACCAAACGTCTTATAAGAGCCCGCCCAGCGTATCGGTATTGTGGTCAGTGGGTGAACTCATGTGACATGAGAATGTCAACAACAGCAGAGTATGCATTTGCTATATAGAGATAAACGTACAAAATGCATTTATATAATTACGGTATATTAGATCCTTCTAAAATTTTGATACAACGCATTGTCATCCAAGATCTATCCGTGTTAAAATTTTGAGATCTCTAGGACCATCCGAACTTGCTTAATTTTACGTTCGAAAATTTGAATTTATGCGGACAGACAAAAAGACATGAACAAAAGCAATTTAATAAAAACGTGGTAAAATGTAAAATGGAATAAGCGCTTTCACCCTCCTCCTGTAGCGTAAATGGCGCTGTACAAAGCCAAGGCGATGGATGTAGGGTCTTCACTTGTACCGGAGAATCCTGTCCCAAGTTCACTTGTCACACCTGTAATAAAGAGATCATTAACAAACATCAAGTACATTTAAGACAAGCAATAAAGATAAGACCATAACAAGTTATTTGCTGTTTTTTTTGTGTTTTTTTTTTTGTGTTTTTTTTTTTTTTAAATTTTTTTTTTATAATTAGAATGTTATGTAAATAGAAGAAAAGGACACAGTAACATGATTTAAACTATACTATAATTTATGGATTGAAATGTTTAAGTATATTTCTTTTACTGGTGACACTTATAAATATTAACTTTTAACTTTCTTACATTCAACTGAATAGATTGACATGTCCACACGATCTGATTGGAATCAATATTTTAACTGACCGCCTTGCCTCACCCTGACACATAGAGACGATGCCTCCTATTATAATGACGACTAGAGCAGACACCTTTCCTACAGTAGTGACAACAGTGACTCGTGCAGTCAGTCGTGAACTGTAGGTGTTGATGATAACGAGGCTCACTGGGAGAAAAAGTTCCTGCGTTTGGATTATTTCTTGATAGAATGATTCAACTAGTTTATATTTTATAGACGTTGTTTCTGTAAAACTTTATTTGAACACATTCTAAAACTGCTTGGTAAGTATGCACTCAAACAAACTCATTCATATCCCTTTGCCCTTTACAAAACTTTCTGTCAATACTAACACTTGTCTGCCCTTGTAATAAAGCAGTTGCACTTACATAACGCCAAGACGGCAATCAGCTTCTCCAACAACTGAGTTCTACAACAAGCGGGGAAGAGGACAGCCATGTACTTGGCAAAGATCCAGAGCCACGTACTACTATCTTGTTTTGACAAAGAAAGACGGTCATGTTATAAATAAATATACATATTTGCGCTTTATTTAAGTTAGGTTTTAAAAAAAAAAAGAATAAATATCAACCGCTATTTAAAAAATGATCCAAACCTTGTGATCATGCAAATTTTGCCAGAAAAATGATGGTGTTTGTTGCAATACGTATACCAGCCAACAATTCCGATTTTGTCGGAATTATACAGATTGTTTACCCCTTAATATGTAATTTCGATAAGGCCTTTCAACATATGATTTACCAGACATTCAAATTTTTCATTTTATAAAAATCCGAAAGCGAAAAAAATAAATAAAACAATCGAATCAAGTAGATCTATGGTGTATTTCGATGATGCCATTTCCTTGTGTGATTTTTTCCCCTGCGCTTCCGGCATTGAAGGGAACCGCAATCTCTAAATCTTTCATCGTTGGCCATCAGATTGTAAATTATCTCTTTTTTGTAATTAAGTGGATACAATTTTAAGGAAACTGTTACCTCGTTGTCTGAGTATTTGTAAAGACGGCAAGGAAAGGTTAACTCAAGATAAAACCAACACCTTCGTAACGTTGATAAATTTAATAACTTCAATTCCAAGGTTCTCCTACACACAACGATCACCCATCTCTCACTCTAAAACAACTGCCTTTATTCACGCTACGACGCTACGTCACATTCACTCTCTTACGTCATAATCTTCCATACAGTGCGCATCACGCCAAAGACAAGCATAAACATTGATATATCGGGAAAACCCCATTACCCTATGTTGTTTCCCTCACCAAAACTGGCTGATAAAGATTTTCCAGTAAATGTGCTTGAGAGTGATAACACTAGTGCTAAGTCTAGTCCTACTAACAAAAAAAAAATATTCGTGTTTTCCAAACAGTATTAGTATTCGAAAAAAAAAAACACTCATTTTTTCGGCCACTACTATGTGGTAAAATATTTTCAATCTGTGCCATACCCATTTATCTATTGAAAGTGGTAGGTTCAATTATCTTTTTGAAAACTTATTTCAGCCGAACTTTGCAACTGCTGCTAAAGTAGTAAAGTAAATGTGCTGAACCCACGTCATAAGTTACCTATTATTTTCTTATAGGAATCAGCAATAGAATTTATGCCTAGGGACCGTCCATAAAGTACATTACTCTATTTTTTACCGTTTTTACCCCCTTACGCCTGTCACCAACTGTCACAAACTTAGACCCCCCCCCCTTTTTTTTTTCTTGAAATACGTCACACTTTCGAACAATAAAAAATTATTTTATTAACAAATAATTCCAATTTTATCTAAAACACGCATGACGTCACATGTGGCCTGACCCCCTCCACCACCTCTGGAGCATGACATACTCTATGGACGGCCCCTTATAGATCAAAAGATTAATTTACCACCTTCCTTATANTATATATATCTTGCCAATACCTATATTTTTAAGGCCAAAGTCAAAGAAATGTTTGAAGTAATATTTTAATGAAACAACGGCAATAGTTAAACCTGATTATTTCCAATAATTGTTTTTGCACATAATCTGTTGTATTCTGTGAACTCTTAAAAGACAATGGGAGAACCTTAAAATTTATTGATTATGATGTTCTTAAACCAGCGCACGACTCGTATACAACCATGCAAAGATATGCTTTTTAACGTACTTGTAGCGCATAAACAAAGGCCAGGTGGTTACCAAGACCCTTCTTGATGTAGGTGTAGCCTCCTCCAGATTTGGGAATGGTTGTGCCAAGTTCAGAGTAGCAGAGGGTGCCTTGTTTTAAAAGTGAAGAAATTCAGCTAAAATTATAATTTATAATCTTTAGTTTATACGCTTTTGGTCGGTTTTATACCAATAATAAAAATTTTAAAAACTCTGTAACTTCACATGACCAAGTTCAGCTTATGACATTACGGCATTTACATTTCAATGACACATATTTTGATGGTGTATGCAATGTTTCCGCCATGTGCTAACAATTCGTCCTTGGGGACATATAGCTTCAGTAATCAGAAAAGTTTTGTATAAAACAGAATTTATCAAGTATACAGAACTGTTTATGCTTTCATCTGATGCGATATTGTTAAGCATGGCAGGAATGGTGGACTGGCTGCAAATCGTCATTGACTTATTCCCTTCCGATATCTACGATATCTATTGATCAAGATTGCGTTGCCAGCAAGGTTCCCTTAAAGCTTGGCGGCCGCACAGATATCTGACCGACACGGTCCAGCAGTTTAGAATAACCACGTAGAAAATTTTGTGAAATATTGCATTAAAAACTGAAAATGCGCAAATTTGCACACGACGTTTTATAATTTGCACACTGACTAAGATTCTTTGAATTTCAGAGATTAAAACTGGGCTGTGACATCACTGGACACAAGTTGATGTAAGGGGAATATTTGAAATGACAACATTGATGTATACGTCATAGTTTAACATCCACCAAAAACATTGAAGAGATTTGTACTATAGTCGAAAAATGAAATTGTAGGTGAAACAGTTTGTTTTTAAAATTTTAAGACGATGTTTTGATTGTCAGCGTTCCAGAAACAATTCTAAAATATTGCCATTATGAATTATATTCAACGTTATATAAGACTCTAAATATGGATGTGGATTTCTGCCAAGGATGAAGTATAACAATAATAATTAGGAAATTTTCTGTTAGTAATAACATCGATAAGGGACTATTAGGCCATTCTAAAATGATTGGCATGAGGTCATCTTTGACCAAGTTTTTTATCTCTTTTAGGGGCTGACGCGTGGATACTTTCTGAAATGACGTTCAAGTGTGTGGGGAATACAATTTAGCACACAAAGAAACAGATTCGGTACATCTTGGCATACGAGTTTATTATTTTATCCATAGACAAATGAGCCTTAAAATCAATATTTCAAGCTAATGGATGTTTGAGTAGAGTGGTAAAAAATGTGCTGGAGAGACGTACTTCCAAGGGCGGAAACTCCAGCCAACAGCCAGACAAGAAGACACAAACCAATGGAGCCAGTGTTCTGGAGTACGCCTTTTGGTGAAATAAATATACCAGCCCCTGATTGAAAGAAAACGTAAGTTTGTTAGCGTGAGGCGTTGAATATTATATATATATGACTGCAATGAAAAGAATTAATCTCTGAATATATTAACCTATGAAAAGATTTCAAAACATAATTAGGAATCTAAAAGTGATTTATCTTATCTTATCTGATATGTTACAGACGCTCCTTCTGTACAGAAGATTATTGCGTCCTACGTATTTCTATAGTTTTTGTTTAGTCCTGTATTCTTACTAGAGTTTTAAATGATGATAAAGTGTTGCCTTTCCTGGTTTCTTCAGGCAACCCATTCCACGCCCGAATACCGGACGGAAAGAAAGAAAACTTGTATGTGTTTGTTCTTGCATATGGAATAAGAAAGGTGTTTTTATCTTTATGTCTATCTGAGGGTTGTATTAAGTTATCTTTGTGTTGTATTTCTAAATTAGAATTAATTGCCTTATGTATAATTACTAATTTACTCTTGGTTCTTCTATCCTCTAGTGTGTCAAGGTTTAATGATTTAACTAATGGTGTTACTCTTGTCAGTTTTGAATATTCTCCAGTAATGAATCAGCTCTTTTTTGGATTTTTTCTAACTTATCAATATTTTCTTTGGTGGATGGGTCCCATACAGAAGATGCATATTCTAGTATAGGTCTCACCAGGGTGAGGTAGCATTTTAGTTTTATATCTGTGTTACATTTGTAAAAGTTTATTTTTATAAAGCATAAGGTTTTGTTTGATTTTTTACTAACTACATTGACATGGGAACTACAAGATAGTTTCTCATTTATTATGACTCCTAAGTATTTTGCATCTTTAGTTTGGGTTAGTTCTTTTCCATGGATGAAGTATTTTGAATTTATTTGTTTCTTTTTCTTTGTTACTCTTAGCAGTTGACATTTTTCTGGGTGGAAGGACATACTCCAGTTAGTTTCCCATTTTATTAATTCATCTAAGTCTTTTTGTAAAATTTTGCTATCTTGTTCTGACTTGATTGTTCTATAGATTATACAATCATCAGCAAATAACCTAACTTTAGTTCCTATTGAGATATTGTTGGGTAATTCATTTATATAAATTAAAAATAGTAAGGGACCTAGCACAGTTCCTTGTGGAACTCCTGAGTTAACCTTTATCGGTGTAGATTTAGATCCATTAATTATTACAATTTGTTTCCTACCCAATAGGAAATCTTGGATCCAGTGATATAAGGGACCTGAGATTCCAAAGTATTTAAGTTTTTTAAGTAAACTAAGGTGGTGAACTTTGTCAAATGCTTTTGAGAAGTCTAGTAATATTGTATCTATTTGATAATTATTATCTAAGCCTTTTGATAGATCATCTATTAGACCTATCAATTGTGTTTCACATGATCTGTTCTTTAATTCTCTAAAATAGTGGATCTTAAAGTATTGGTCAGCTGACAGGTCGGTCAGTTGGCTTTCAGACGACGGTCCGCAGACATTAACAAGAAAGGATAGGAAAAAAATATTATAATCTTCCATTTTCATCTATTAACACCAGCCAAATAGGATATGTCAATTTTTTTCCAATAAGCACATAAAACAAAACACTAAAAAATTACATTCATTTTGCAACCAACTCATTGCATGAAAAACAGGAGCACCGTTCTCTGGTGCAAATGAAAAATTCATGCCGTTCAGTGAAACTAAGAAGTTTGATAAGCACAGTTTTTAAAGGGTTAACTACACAACGTCCTGTCTTTTGTCATTACATTTAGTGATATAAATTTTGTCACAAAAAAACTTTAATTGAAAGTATGAGAAATATTAAAAATTTTCTTTTATTCCTTTTCCTAAAACTTTTCCAATCGCTAAGAAATAGATTTTGATCATCTCTCATCTATAAATGAATCTATGACGTACCTATAACTGAGCCAATCACAACACTTGTAGCACTAACCAATCCTAGCTCCTTTTTCATTTGAACTTTATCAGTCTCAACATCTTGGTCACCTCCGACCATCTGATCTTTACCCTTGTCAGCTAGACTATCTGAGATATTCATCTGCAGAAAATGTTTTAATATTTGAAATCATAAGAGCGCTTAACGATAAAGATACTTAATTAGATAAAGCATAGTCATACACCGGCTGCTCTAATTAACCCTTTAAATTACAGCCTCATTTTGTGAACTTACCAACGGCGGCAGTGATATGTCATGAAATAACGCACTTGATTATAAACTATTTCAATACCGGTGCTTTGCTGAGATGACATTGACAACACAAATATATTCATTTCGATTCTGGTCTTTCGGGTACAAGTTTTTGCAAGGTCAAAAGTAGAAATTGTTTTCCTAAGATTAACCATCAATAAGGTCTACTATATGACAGAAAAAATGAGTTAGTTAAGTTACCATATTGATCTTTGCCTTCTCTCATCAACTTACCGTAAATACTTGTTCTATAGCCCTTTCGTTCATTGCCCAAATCCAAAATTTTTCCTGCAGTTTTTTTTTTTTTAAGTTTAGCTTTAGAACGAATACGGTAGTTTCCCTGGTGTGACGGCATGTCTTGCACTTCTAAGAAATCTCACAATCAGACGTCACAGTTACAATGAGCCGCCATGTCCATAGAAATGCTTTCTTGCAACATTTGAATTTATTTAAAATGTGTTCTATAGCTTCCCTTGACTCTTCTCCCAGTATTCCCGAAGACCTCTGACGGATAACTCTGTCATTTAAACTGATTATTTAAACTTCAGAGTCTGTAGGAGTCATAGAATATTTGTCTTATACCTTTTCTTTTTTAAAGTTAATAATGTTTCTTACATACCATGATTAAGTAAGACATAAGCATGCAATATGTCTCAAGCTCGCAAGTTAGCATCCTGGTATGTTGTATAATAA
The DNA here is from genome assembly GCA_002072015.1 of Radix auricularia. Lineage (NCBI taxonomy): Eukaryota > Metazoa > Mollusca > Gastropoda > Lymnaeidae > Radix > Radix auricularia. The sequence goes on from MUZC01000207.1 coordinate 421,029, forward strand.
CAGAATTAGTGCCCTTACCACACAGCCCTCCACTCCCCTCCCCCCAACTTAAAAAAAATATTTTTTTTAAATAAAAAAGAACATACAGACACAAAATTAAATGTAACACTTAAAACAGCCCTACACAGATTCTGGAAAAACTTTATACTGATATACCAACAGCTCATTTTAGAGGCATTAATAGAACTTTTTTTTCAATCATATTTTAAAACACGCATTAAAATAAACATAGTATGTAAAAAGATCTATAATGCAATAAGCTATACAATATTTTTTAACATATTCTTTATTCTATAGATCTATTATTTATTTATGTTTTTAGTCTTGCCAGTGCGTGGAAATACGTGACTTGACAATGTGAGGCCGGTATGAAATTGTAAGAATTAAAACTGAACACACGTTACGGTAAGACAGGTGAACATGAACACCAGGTAGATAAACAAGTGCTGGCGAAAGTATGCAAAAGACTAGCAATAACTATCGGCTCTTGCCTCCAAAATATGTTGACAGTAGTTGTAAGGTTTATTATTCATCATTTATTGACATCAAACAATCGTGAGCACGAATAGAACAGTCGCTAACTGAAGGATTATAAAAATAATTTTTGCAACATGACATCATTGTAATCACTCAAAAATAACCACCCAGTTAGCCTCTAACACCCATTTAACCTCCAATACCACAGTTAGTGTCAAAACACCCCAGTTAGATTTCAACAACCCAATCAGCCTCTAATCCCATAGTAAGCCACTATCTAACACCTTAGTTTCACTACCTAGCTCTAACCCCTCAAGTTAGTCTCTAACACCTTAGTTATCACTACCTAGCTCTAACCCCTCAAGTTAGTCTCTAACACCGTAGTTATCACTACCTAGCTCTAACCCCTCAAGTTAGTCTCTAACACCTTAGTTATCACTACCTAGCTCTAACCCCTCAAGTTAGTCTCTAACACCTCAGTTATCACTACCTAGCTCTAACCCCTCAAGTTAGTCTCTAACACCTTAGTTATCACTACCTAGTTCTAACCCCACAAGCTAGTCTTGCCTTATTTGTCTAACACCTTAGTTATCACTACCTAGCTCTAACCCGTCAAGTTAGTCTCTAACACCTCAGTTATCACTACCTAGCTCTAACCCCTCAAGTTAGTCTCTAACACCTTAGTTATCACTACCTAGTTCTAACCCCACAAGCTAGTCTTGCCTTATTTGTGTAGCATCAACAAAGCAATACAAAAATTAATCATTTTAAAGAATAACTAAAAATTTACACTCGTCAACATATAAAGCTAAATGTAAGTTTCCCGACTAAAGTTAAAATTACACCATGACGTCATCATCTAACGTACTCAATTCGGGTTACGTTTATAATTTCAAGCCTATTCCCATAATGCCTTATATAGTGTTAGTATATAAAACATACCTTGTTCATTTCTCCGTTTTGTTTTTGTGATTTACATAGTTTGTTTCGCTGCTAAATACCTCAAGTTTACTAGAGCTTTATAGTTGACGGGAGACAGAACAAATTGTAGACCAAAGAAGTTATGCGGAAAATTGCTGAACTATAAAAACTCAGGAACTACATAATTCTGATTTCTTCCACTAATGTAATAGCTTTGAGGTGTGACTCTTAATGTGTTTCGTTAATTATATTCAAGTCATAGGATAAGGGTCATCATGATTTCAAGATCATATTTACATTTATACAGCGCCTGGAATGAGAGTAGTTGCATGTGGAAGATATATGTGGATTTTAGAGCAGGGGTGTCAAAATAAATCGTTCAGTGGGACAAAGGTCAAATCACATGGAGGATCGCGGGCAAATAGTAACTACACTACTAGGTGGTGTTTTATCGATATATTTTTTTATTTTATTTTATTTATTTTTATTTGATTCGAATCTAGTGACGTTTAGTTTAGTCGGTTTTAAGGCTTCAGAATCGATTAAATATCATTAGTCATACATTTTTAACATAAATATTCCAAACTACATTTCAGCTCCACCGTAATTGGCTTTTGTTTTTATAATTTACTCTTTGAACAGTCTAATAATGAGTGCTGCCAAGAAAAAAAAGGATTATGGACGTATGCCATGTTTTTTAATGACGAATGTACTGCTAAATGCTGCTTCAACGGCGATGGGAGCGAAGCAGTCTTCTTGTGTGCGCGTCTTTAAGGAGTACAACTTGATAAGACACCACCAAATCAAACAGTTGTATTTCACCTAAATTTAATTTCATTATTAAAAAATTTAAAGCATCGTCTTTCTGAAATCCACGCATATAAAAATTAATCCAAACTGAAAACAGGTGGTATTTTTTTTCCATATTATAAGGTAATCGCTAATCATCGTTTAATTTCGTGCATTCGTGTCACCAAACGACTAGGTGAGTATCCAACGATGAGTTGTCAAACCTGGAGTGAGTTATCAAACCTGATTACAGGGAGAGCACTTTAATCAGGTTCGATAACTGACTCAATAATTTCTTTTTTTTTAAAAATATTTTCAAATAAGAAATGTGGTCGATTAAAATTATATTTTATTTATCTAATACAGAATTATTTGAAATAATGACAGTGCTTAGGAAGACGATGTGACATATCATTCCGGGTTGTTCATATGGCGGCAAACTATGTCTGGGTCTTGATAGAAAAGACATAAATGATAACAGATCACGTTTATTCCACTTCGGTCAATCGCCACGTTTCTGTGATTTCCATCTGTGATAGGCTTAATGAAGATGACTTAATGACCTGGCTCAATGACGTGACTGAATGATATCAATATATTTGCTTTATTATGTAAACAAAGTTATATCAAGCTTCTAATTATCTATTACTTTAAATCTGTTAAAGCTGACTATTATTATAAGAGAGCTGTCTAAATTTGAAACTAATTTGAATATTACAACACTCTCAATGTGCACTGATATGTATTTTTGTGTCTACTTTTTCCTAAACTAAATACCTTACGAAATTATTACCATATCGCCGTATTCCATTGAGCTGGTGGCATTTACGTACAAGAAAAAGTTTAGGGTCAGCCGACGTGAATCTGAGTATAACTTCAACGGATTAGAAGCCATTAGACCTGCTTTCATTGCTAAGGCAAGATTAGTTCATAGGTTAAACCATTAGACCTGCTTTCATTGCTGAGACAAGATAAGTTCAGAGGTCAAGCCATTAGACCTGCTTTCATTGCTGAGACAATATAAGCTCAGAGGTCAAGCCATTAGACCTGCTTTCATTGCTGAGACAAGATAAGTTCAGAGGTCAAGCCATTAGACCTGCTTTCATTGCTGAGACATTATAAGTTCAGAGGTCAAGCCATTAGAACACCTTTCATTACTGAGACAATATAAGTTCAGAGGTCAAGCCATTAGACCTGCTTTCATTGCTGAGACAAGACAATATCATAGGTCAAGCCACTATAGCTCATTTCATCTTATCTTATCTTATCTTAGATATACAGACGCTCCTTCTATGCAGAAGATAATTGCGTCCACAGACCATGAGAGATGATCTATAGGGGTTCCACGCATTACCCCAGCCGCCTAACTATTGTCTAGTTAGGTACCCATTCGGAGCTGGGTGATTCGGGGACTCCTCAGGCCGCGAAAACAAATCCTCACTTTCGCGTGGATTCGAACCCGTGACCATCGGTATGACAGTCGAGAGCGCTACCTCTCGACCACCATTGCAGAGACAATACAAGTTCATAGGTCATGTTTTCATCTTTGCTACTTAGAAAACATTATTTTTTCACTCCGGTTCGACATTTCCTTGGTGTAGATATTTACAGTCACTAATGACTAAAACTAAACAACTTATTTCGGAAAACAATTTAAACAATTTTGTACCATAAAAATTATCAAATGTGAGTTTGTAGCATGAAATAATTTTTAAAAAATGATTATCTTGAGTTTTCATCATCTCTCCGGATTGAAATAAAAAAAATATTTCAAAACTTACGTCCAAATATTTGCCAGTGTAAATACTAACTAATATGTAAAGACTTGCGGACCATGGAGAGTATAAAGGTTTGGTTAGGGAAATTAATAAACCACACGAGATAGAGACTTCTTCTGCTATAACATTTGCAAAAAATAATTTGAAAAATTGATTTTTTAAAATAAATTTTAAATCATTTAATCGAACTATAACCCCAAAACTATTCCAGATGCACTTAACTAAACACCTCCACTGTTATTTCATTTAAGTACACTTAAGAAAGTTTCATTAACGTTTGAATGATTCGCAAGAAATCAGCCAATATCAAGTGCCTGAAAATGATTAGTGTGCGCACAAAATGGGAAAAGATGAGACAACTCAACAAGAGGATGGAAAACAATACAGCAGCAGTTATCTCCCTTATGGAGGGGAGATAACACGACTACTTTGCCATTTTTGCCCACTGTCTTCATTTTGAAAATGGGAATCTAATCCCGTAAAGAAAACCGCGCTTCAAGGTTGCCTGCAGTTAGCTCAAGAGAGTTGATTCATTAGCTTGCTCCAAGGCTGACACGTGAAACCCTAGGTTAGAGTGTTTTGATATTTGTGCACCCAAGGTTAAAATTAAGAGCTAAAATAATTATCATACACTTTCAGCAACGTAATATTGTCGACCCTCGTTCTTCATAATAATTTCCTCGACCTGTCTCTGTTATACAATAAGGATATGTGTCCTATTAATTGTTATTAAATTTTATTACGACATTCCTTAAAATTACGTTTATTTTATATATTATATAAAAGATGAGCAGATATGGGTCCCCCGCCCCCCTAAAATTTGCATTGCTATGTAGATGTTTCAAGCCTTTTAAAAAAATATAATTCCCTTAAAATTATTTTGAAATCCAAACTAAAAAAATATTAAAAATTAAACAAATAAAACAAAAAACACACGTTCCAGCCATTAAGTAAGAAGTTATCGCTCTTTACCCTCTCAACGATAGAGTTACAATTCAAGCTGAGGGGAAGAACTTAATTATTTGAGTTATGCACCCCTGACACAAGGTAGGTAACAATACGCGGCGAGCACGCACGCAATGACCGCGCCTATATTCGACAAAAGTTACACATGTTCCATTTTTCCATTCAGCTTGTCAAAAACGTGGCCATACACCATTGATGCTCAGTATAAAATTAATTGTTGTGCCTTCAAACAAATTCAACTACTCAAAAAAAAAAAACATAGGCGTCTCCTTCCGGTGGATAAATAGTTAAATAATATATCCGGTGAATACAATATGTTCCTATATATATGTATATATATATCTTTCTGAAATAAGATTTTTAACGATATGATTTCTATAAATTTGCTAACACATTTGTTAAATGCATGCCAAATATTTTGTTTATTTTGCCATAATTTAGTTTTGCTTTATTATATCAATGCTCCGTCATTTATGAAGTATATTTCAAATTCCCAACATTTTTTTTAAAAAGGTGGATTATATTGTGTTCTTTAGTCATGATTAGCCACTTTGTGAAATGAATCAATTATGTCACCACCACACATTTGGTGTGCTTATAATACCAAAAAGCAGAAAGACATTAATGTTGCATTAGATTGGAAATAAGCTATCCAACTACGTATCGTTTTTCTCCATTAATTAATCAATGCTATAACCATTCTCGTGTAAGGAGTAAGCATATCTCTTTACAGTGAAGATTCGTGTTTGATTTTGTTAAGTTATTATTCATTAGTTTGACTCTTTCACAACCTTGCTGTGAAAATAAATTTAAAAAACCTCAAATTTCATATAAACCATTACCACAGGAGCTACTGACTAAAGAAGGAATAAACAATTACAAAAGCCCAAGTCACTCACTCACTCCCTGTCTCCGTAATGCTATGACGTCTTTGTTTGAGCGTATACTTTAATACAAGGTGTGCATCAGGAGGTGTGCAAAATAATTTTAAGTGAACGATTATTTTTGAAATAGTACAGCAGTCCATAGCAGTTTAAAAAACGTGTTGTGTTTCTCGCCGTAAAAAAGATTATATGACGTCATTGTTTTAGCTTATATTTTAATTTTGGAAAAGGGAACGATTTAAAAAAAGAATATTTGAAGATTTAAATTTTAAATACTTTGTGTATGTTTGAGGAAGTTTAATTTTGCATATTTATCAAACAAGAATAAGTTACTTGGGCGTAGTAATATATACAAAGACTTTGGTGTCACGTTCTTGTATAACTTATAACTTCATCTTCAGTTCTTGGTTATTTTGTATATTTAACGCTACTAAGCACCCCAAACAATGCTCTAAATTTTTACTCCACTGGCCAAACTTATTATAGTTATAGTTACATTTTCAGTAATTAAAAACAAAAGCATGTAGCATAAATAAAATAAGCATTGTAAGACATAAAACATAATAAAAAGTTAATTCATAATTTAAATTAGCGAAGAAAATTTATTTTTAACAATACGTCTCTTCACGAACTAGACAATCTAGACGCATGAAAATTATCTATCTATCTATCTATCTATCTATCTATCTATCTATCTATCTATCTATCTATCTATCTATCTATCTATCTATCTATCTATCTATCTATCTATCTATCTATCTATCCATC
>MUZC01000207.1:431860-462405 GCA_002072015.1 Radix auricularia
TATTGACACATCGTCACAGATGCGTGACCCCACCCCCTATGGTTGATTAAAGGGAGGGGGCTGAGCAGGCTAAAGCCAGGGGCCCCCAATAATTTAAATGTTATCATAATGTATATTAAAGATGGGCCAATGTTTGTATGAATCCCTGAAAATGCCTTGGACAGTCATAAGTCAATGCTGCAGTTATAAGTAGGAAGTATAACAGAGTCTGGACTAATCTTTATAAGAAGTGCAGTGCTGCTCATTATGTGCCGTGTACAGCTCATTCCCTTCACTTGGTTGGGAAACGTGGAGCAGTTGTCTTCTGCAAAATCTTTATACCTGGCTTGTTGCATCTACTCATCGTCGACAGATACTTCCAAAACACATAAAAGTGATACAAGTTAATAAAGCCTTGTCTGATTCAAGATGGTCAGCCCGATATAATGCTGTAAGCAGGGCCGGCCTAAGGGAATTAGAGGCCCTAATCGAAGTGAATTTGTTGGCTTAAAATGTAACAGAAAATTATAAAATAAATATTGAAATATTTTTGTGCGAGGCCCCCATTAATAATTAGACTAATCGGAGGCCATAGGTGGTTGCCGGTTTGCTTATGCCTAAAGCCGGCCTTGCTGTAAAGTGTGTTTTTAACTCATACTATGAGAATATTGTAAAAGAATTTGCAAGTCAAGAAACACGACTTCAACTCCTTGTGGTCTGGGTAACAAGTATCTTTAATGAATCTTAGAATCAACCTATGTTACATAGCGAAACTTACATAAATAGCCACCCATCCTCTCCCTTAACGACCACACAATATTTTCCGTTTACAGCACAAACCACGTGTTTCATACTCAGTCAAGTATTTGAAGAATCTCATTGAGTTTGTTAAAAGACAGCATTTTTAATTTGATTCATATGAAGACAAAGGAAAGGACAAGTCCGTGGAAAAAAATAAATAATCGAGAATACTATCAAAGAAGAGGACGTGTCAGTTTAATATCACCAAAATGGTATTTATGGTAATCATTGACAAACTTTTTGAACCCCCACAACATCGATTAAGCGCATATAAAGACATCCATTCTGAGCGCCATTCGATATGCATCAGCCAAGTTAATGAAGAATATTAAAGTGATTTCGAAGACTGCTTACCTTCACAATTAGTCCAATTTTCAGAACTCTTAAAAAACTTATTGTCCAGCCCAGGTTCAGGGTAAGGAAAAGGAAGTAGCACAATACGAAACTCAAAACAAGTGCACAGAGCTAAAAATAAATTTTACTGCTTTTGAATGAGCTAAATTTTAGTTATTTACAAATGTAGCATCGAACTTCGCATCTATCTCTCAATGATGACTTTAAACTGAAGCAGAGAGCGATCCTTTTCAAAGTTGAAAAGAATACAAAAATGATTTAGAATTCGTATTGGACAATCAAGACTGAATATGCTCTCTCTAATGACTATTGAAAAGGAACTTGTAAGCTTATTTAGCTTGACTGACTTGATTGAAAACTTCGCCGTGAAAAAAATCGCAAACTTTAGTTGTAGGTTGAAATAATAATAGATATTTTCATAACCTTTTGATTTCAAATAGAGAAAACAATTCGTTACCCCATGAAAAACAAACGTTTAAAAAAACTTATTAAAAAATAAAGAATAACGCGTAATATTATTCTTTATGTGGGCTCGTTTGTAACCATGAAACAGCGTAAGTCGGGATGCGACCGTCGTAACCGGGGGACTATTTATATACAAACATGCATATCCATGCTTCCACGTCTTTAATAAATATAAGAAAATATTAACTCAAAGACATTGTATTCAAATTTTCTTCTTAAAAAAAAACAACAAAGAAAACTTGAGAAAAATTGTACTCCCCCCACCCCACTAAGGTGGAGGATATAGTGAGGTGTCAAGCTGTTAGTGTGTCAAAACCATAATGACTTTATGTCCAACCTTTTAAAAGATCTCCCTGCTACGACTGTTTCTTTTTTTTTTTCTTATTTGTTTGTGTGCTGGAATTTTTTTTTATTATTGCAAGTTAACTGATATTTTTAAAAAATTAAAATCTTTGTGTTTAATGTATATCATCGTATTTCTTACTTTTTTTCTAGTTGAAAGAGATGTGTATTTTTTGTTTTTCTGACATAAAATCGAACAGTAAAATTTTAGGCTTTGGTGTCACCCCCCTAATGGTGTCACCCGGGGCGGCCCGCCCCCCCCTCACGACGCCACTGGGGTAGACATAAAAATAATTAATTCAATTGATTGGATTTTTTTTTTGTTTGTTGCTATCTTTAATATGTGAGTTTTATAGACGGTCACTGTGGCAACAAGTAACCAGTTATTTTTGTTGTTTGTCGGAAGTAACTGTACTGTCATCGTCAAAGGTCAGGCAATCCTGTAAGTGGTGAGCCATTGTGTCTCACCCAGACAATAATCTCCCCTTAATTTAGTGGGCGGGCAACTCTACGACGACTTGTCATGCCATTTTCTCATTTCCGGTTGTACCCGAAGAGGCCAGTGCCAGCAACTGATTGAAAAGCATTTTTGCAATTTCAGCGATTCTCAAATTTTGAGTGTAATGGCTTACATGAGAAAATACGTTTTAAAAGTTCTTTGATGGGGATGGATGGTATTTTTTTTTTTGGTGTAACTACGGTAATACATCTCAATCTCGGTGTTTAATGATAAAAAAACAATGCAATTGAAACAAATTGCAAGAAATTTAGACATTAAAACCAAGTATTGGGTATTTCATTTTACATATTGGAACTGCAGTATAATTTTTGTCACATTTCACTTGCGCTTTATGACTTTAAGTCCAACACTAGTCACTACAGAGATTTAATTAGCTTTATGAGTCTAAGTCCAACACTAGTCACTACAGAGATTTAATTAGCTTTATGAGTCTTTAATAGTTGTGTCCGTAAGGGAAGATGAAATCCAGCGAAGCATATCAGTAGCAACACGTAACAGCTGTGTCTTGTACCTAAGCCCTCCACCCCACACCTTTTCATAGGCTTGTTTGGGACTGTAATTTTGTGAGGTCACTTGGTCCATAGGGTGGCGTCCCTTAAAGAAAAAATATGCGTCCTAGGAATTGTTTTGATTCTCTTGAGCAACAAGTAGACGTGTTTTATAGTTGTGTAATAGTAAATATCACCTTCTATAGATTTGACCACTGGCATAGCTTAGATCGTGCAAATAAGGGGGGGGGGGGGGGGAGAACGGACACAAACTGCATCACGAAGAAATCAAAACGCGAGTGAACGTCGGGATTGGAATCGCTGAAGCTTTGTTGGTCTCGAGACATACGCACAGCGGTTAGCTATTTGCCAACCCCCCCCCCCCAACCACGAACCGCACTCTAGCTTACCAACCATAAAACGTTATGTGCCGGGTCTAGCAAGGATCATTCGTCATGCTTATTTAATCGTCATGTGCTTGTTCTAATGAATTATATATAAAGAGGAACATTTAGAGAAATTCCATGTCTGCATCTGTAACATTTAGATGAATTCAATTGTCAAATCATGAAGGACTGGTTTTGCAAAGACTGCGATAACATTGATCGTAATTACAATGTTATAATGAGTTACCATTTACATGGAATTGTTTTCCATGCAAAATCGTTTCCAGAAAAAGGGCTATGTCCACTTCGCGATCTTTGAGTAGTTTGGTCACCTCGTCCGTCTTCAGCTTTGTGCCATGGACATTCAATAGCAGCACAACAACGGTTATCGGAAGGTGACCCATCACACATTGACATAAGCAGACAGTCAAGTTGCAAGGTGACCCATCACATGAGCAGCCAGTCAAGTTACAAGCAGGATTCAGCCTGTCACTCAGCGCCTTATGAGGAGTTACATACAGGATAGACGTTACGTCGTCCGCCCAAGAGCGATTTAGAAGTTCCGTTCCGGGACATGGATAAATTTTATCCAAAATCATAATCCATCCAGACTCAAGACCTCTCAATAAGGTTGGGCTGTTTTCTCTGGTAATCCATTTGGGTTCTGTTTAAATTCCGACTTCGGCGTTAACTACCGCAGTGCTGTAGCTTTACAGATGTTGTCAGTCCTATACACTCCGTACTCTTGTGCTGAGTTCAAATTTCTGTATATTTAACCGACGTTTTAAATATTTTTCGGTTTAAGTTGTTATATGGATCCATTAAGGGGGGGGGGGGATAATTCTATTGCATAAAAGTAACTGTAATTGATTAGAGAAACTTGAATGTTAAGTGATATTTGGAAGACTAGATGAAAATTCTTTCCGGTAAACGTTAGTAACGTTTTATCTCTTATTCTGGACACAATTATCAAAAGCTGACAATAATCCTATCTCTTACTCTGGACACAATTATCAAAAGCTGACAATAATCCTATCTCTTACTCTGGACACAATTATCAAAAGCTGACACTAATCCTATCTCTTACTCTAGACACAATTATCATTTCTTTTTTTAAAGGCGTGTATAAAGTTTATAGCAATATCTTTTAAGATTAATACATGTGTGCATGTTGTTTTAATGTACGTCTATGGAAATAGATGAAAACAGTGATTAGTTGTCTGTGTGTTGATAAGTCGGTTTGTGTTTTCAAAAGCGTGTTGAAACCTGAGCCGAACAGGAAGTCGAGGAGCCTCAATGAGTTTCATCTTAGAATGAAAGAAGTTGGGATGTCTTGGTGTTTCACCTTAGAATCAAAGAAGTTGGGATGTCTCGGTGTTTCACCTTAGAATCAAAGAAGTTGGGATGTCTTGGTGTTTCACCTTAGAATCAAAGAAGTTGGGATGTCTCGGTGTCTCACCTTAGAATCAAAGAAGTTGGGATGTCTCGGTGTTTCATCTTAGAATCAAAGAAGTTGGGATGTCTCGGTGTTTCATCTTAGAATCAAAGAAGTTGGGATGTCTCGGTGTTTCACCTTAGAATCAAAGAAGTTGGGATGTCTCGGTGTTTCACCTTAGAATCAAAGAAGTTGGGATGTCTCGGTATTTCATCTTAGAATCAAAGAAGTTGGGATGTCTCGGTGTTTCACCTTAGAATCAAAGAAGTTGGGATATCTCGGTGTTTCACCTTAGAATCAAAGAAGTTGGGATGTCTCGGTGTTTCACCTTAGAATCAAAGAAGTTGGGATGTCTCGGTGTTTCACCTTAGGATCAAAGAAGTTGGGATGTCTCGGTGTTTCACCTTAGAATCAAAGAAGTTGGGATGTCTCGGTGTTTCACCTTAGAATCAAAGAAGTTGGGATGTCTTGGTGTTTCACCTTAGAATTGAAGAAGGTGGGATGTCTCGGTGTTTCATCTTAGAATCAAAGAAGTTGGGATGTCTCGGTGTTTCACCTTAGAAGCAGGTTCTGGCTATACAGCTGGTATGTGCAGGTAAGAACAGTACAGGGCAATGCAATAGCTGTGACTATTTGTACGGTACACCGCTTTGGTAAATGCAACTTATTTTTCGAAACTTCGTCGGATCAATCTTTAATACATTAAATAATGTTATATTTATTTCATTTCAAGTCTGGTACACAAGCAGCGGGGAGTTAAGAATTGGGGTTTGGGGGCGGAACCAGTTGTTTGTCTAGACTCTTGGGAGTTTCGTGTGTTTGATAGGGTATTAGAAATTATCGCTCCAGAACCCAAAGAAAACTATCCACTATTTTAGGTGGCTTAGTTTTAAGCAGCTCATACAGTTACAGTACTAATTTTTTTGAAGTTATTAATAACAAGACTCTTTCTGTTTGAAATAAAGGGCCGTCCATAAAGTACGTCATGCTCCAGAGGGGGGGNTCCGGCCATGTGTGATGTAGCGGGTTTTTAAAAATTAAATTTCATTTTTTTTGTTCATAAAAACAAATTTGATCGTAAGTGTGACGTGCTTAAAGGGGGGGGGGTCCAATATTTCTGAAAGTTTATGGCAGGGGGAGTGAAAATGGGTCCAAAACAGTGTGACTTACTTTATGGACGACCCCTAATGAGTTAGCGACAAGTGGTACGAGGTGAGAGTTTATCCGTCCCCTATCATGGGGGAGTTGTCCGCACATATCCTCCATCTTGTACAGCAAAAAGTTTCTCTCCGGAAGAACAACTCTGCCCTTCACCAATTATTTGTACATTTGACCTCAATAACATAAAAAATTTGATTTAATTTATTATTATTATTATTTGTTACCACATCGGGTTTTCATACTTTCACGCGCATGGTAGGCAACTAAACACACTCTTCCTTTGGCCAGGTCCCCCATACCTTACTTTAGTCAGTGAGTGGAGATAAGTCTGTTGGCTGCCAAGTAAGTTGGCTGTGGTTTCAGTTTTTTGTACCGCCCCACCGCAACAACAAAACCAACACACACAAAAAAAGTGCTCTAGGAAATTATTGTGCTGTGTGAGGATTCGTTCTATTTATAGCCCGGTGGATGCAATTGGTGAGTACACTGAATGGTGCGAAGTTTTTCATTATTATTTTGATTAATCTACGAACTAATCGTTGATGGGCACCGATGAAAAAAAATAATTTCTAATTAAACGATAGTTAGTTAACTTTTTTTTTTTATTGGTGACAACTTGATATCAATTTATTACGTTTTACTTGGTATTATCTATTAAATGATCTGCTCCGCGATTCTATGTCAAATTTATGACGCGTTTTGAAGTAATTTCTCTTGTAATGGTAATTTATAGTTATAATTTTAAAAAAGTATGTAAGTTTAAATTAACATACAAATTTAAAACGTAACTATGAAGAGATATTTACTTTATGAATTAATTCTATAAATTTTGAGCATTTAAGATTTAAGTTAAAGTTGATTCAAATCCCTTTTTGCTTACATTTTTTAGCTGTTGACATTTAGTTTTGTCCATCCTTCATCTTTTGAGCAACCAAATGGCGTCTTAATGATTGCAAAACATTTTTGTCAACTTTTATCTTGTGTAATAGTTGACGTGTGATTGCACAGTATTCTAACTTTAAAGTGGAATCATCTAAAACTCAATTTCTTAAGTTAATCACTACATAGATATCATGAACTTAAAATAAATTGTTGACTTTCCGAGTTCTTTAAAGTGTATTTATGAAACAAGAATAAAATGTATCCAACGTTGAGCAATGCAATATTAATAAAAAAAAAAAAAATTTTCTGAAGAGTTTTGTTTTCTATGAAATAGAGGAATTCTAAACCTTTTTTTAAACACCTCCCACCCCCATCCCCACCCCACACCCAAAACATTATAATGTTGTTGTTTTTTTTTAATATTGAAATAATTTGTTTAAGATCATCTTATACAATATTGAAATATTCATACAGACATTGTAAAGATCTATTTTTCTCTAATTAACAATTTAGGGTGGAACAGCAGACATCCTAAACCTATTTTGATGAAACAGTGCCCCGCCCCCCCCCCAAACCCCGTAAACATTTCACAAAAAACGTTGATTCTCCTTAGAAATTAGTTGTTAAAATTGAATATCAATACAAAGAATTTAAATGTCAAAAACAGAATATCTGAATAAATGGTGAATTTTTTAGAGTTTATATTTGAATCTCTTAAACACTTACAATCCGGAACATAATCGACCACCGTGACATAGCAATGCACACCCTTGCCTCACCCCTACTTCCCACCTATCTCAGCCCTACCTCACCCCTACCTCACCCATATTTTCTTATCCCATCTAAACTTTAGAATCTTTAGTAGTTGTTAGTTCGCCATTGCATGATAAAATAATTATTCAACTTGGAATGTTATTTTTAATAAAACTTGCCTCCTCAAGTACTCGTGTGGGTATTTTTTTTTTTTAAAGTTTGAAAACACAATAAAAGGGTTAATTAAATAATACGATGCTGAGCTCAATAAAGTAACGACCTATTTTCCTCTATACTAAGTTTAAATCATTCGTTTAAAATTGTTGCCCATCTTAGCTTCTTCACTTTAGTCTTCGAATAGTTCTTCTAAATAATTATTGATTACGTTATACGCTTCTATTTGAATTCAAATTGTCTTTGGTGGAAAGCGTCAGATAAAAGTTGGTTAAATCATGTCGCCTATATTTCCATGCCTGACCAGGTGTTGAATGAATTTTTATCATGCGCCAAATGTTTTAACACCTTCATCTCTTGACACCGATGGTACAGCCAGCCGGTCAGGAAACCTGAGACTTTTTTATGTATGTGTGCGTGAAAGTTTTTTCTTTTTTAATTTGAATCAACACGTTTTCGGGTGTTTTAAAGGATTTTTTAAGAATGTATTTTTTTCATATGTTCTTTCTACTTACACAACTAGTTAGTTCGTCAAGCGTATCCTTAGTGATTCACTATTTACACAACTAGTTAGTTCGTCAAGCGTATCCTTAGTGATTCACTATTTACATAACTAGTTAGTACGTCAAGCGTATCCTTAATGATTCACTATTTACAAAACTAGTTAGTTCGTCAAGCGTATCCTTAGTGATTCACTATTTACACAACTAGTTAGTTCGTCAAGCGTATCCTTAGTGATTCACTATTTACACAACTAGTTAATTTGTCAAGCGTATCCTTAGTGTTTCACTATTTACATAACTAGTTAGTACGTCAAGCGTATCCTTACTTATTCACTATTTACACAACTAGTTAATTCGTCAAGCGTATCCTTAGTGTTTCACCATTTTAACAATCAGCGTCGACTTCGATGAGTGGTGAGCCGGGATATTATCTTGTCTCTCGTGTAAAAACAGAATTCTCGGTCGAGTTGCCTTAAAATGCTGAATCTAGGACATGAGTCATGATACATGAGATATGAGAGAATCACGTGTTCCCTGAATCTCATTGACAACTTGTCATATTGACGTTTAAACCGGACATGGAATTTAGTTGGATTCTTGTTTCTTCATTTTATATTTTTATTTCAATCTATCGAAAACTTGCATGAAAAATATATTATCTTACAACATTTAAACGTTGTTCCTGTTTGTAAAAACTGGCCAAATAAACACATATTTTTACGATCAATCAAGGTGTCCATCTGAATTTCAAATTTTCTATCATAATCGATATCACAATATTCAGTCGTATGCAATGTCCTAGTTCTCTGTCTTGTTCGATATCCTAGTTCTCTGTCTTGTTCGATATCCTAGTTCTCTGTTCGATATCCTAGTTCTCTGTCATTTTCGATATCCTAGGTCTATGTTATGTTCGATATCCTAGTTCTCTGTCGTGTTGGATATCCTAGTTCTCTGTCGTGTTGGATATCCTAGTTCTCTGTGGTCTTCGATATCCTAGTTCTCTGTCATATATCCTTCAACATACTTATTTGTTGTTCATATTTAAATCTATCTTTAGGTTTGTATGCTTTGGGTGACACTACGAAAATAGATGTTTAGCTGACGTGCTTAATTTTTCTTAAACATGTTCCACTTAACATGAAATGTTCTTAAATGTACCAAGATTTTATTACATATTCAGTCCGCTCGTGTTATTTATGCCATTGAATTTCAATAACTTCACATTGTTTACGCATTTTAAAATTAATTTTAATCGGATTTGAACTTCTTACCCTTTGACCTAATTACAATCGAGGTTATCATCATCCCTTGAAAATGAGCATTTTAATTATTTTTTTTTAGTGCGGGAACGTGACAATTTGATCATAGTTGCCAATGGCTATCTAGTGAGTCTAGATAGGCTACAGAAAATTAAGTCTAAAGTTCATAACCAAACTCAAAGAATCATTTTACTGAGACTAGAATACATACTTATTCGATCAAGTCGATGATCTAAAGAGAGCGAGTGTAACACATCCGCTTGAGTGAGGTTATCCGACATTTATTATGGGTTAAATCATCAGAGAAATTATTACGGCTCAGCGAAATATTTGATCTTATGAAGTTACTCCAACTGTTTTAGGAACGATCATTAGACTGATCACAAACATGATTTTAAGATTTCAGTCCGTTTGAAAAAAAAATCAATTAAAATAATGTGCCTTTTCTTTTGATTATGTATTTTCAAGCAAGTTTCTGAATTTCTAAGTTTCTTGCTTTTCAAAAAACCATATATAAGACATAATGTAACTTTAAAGACCAGTTATAGTTCTACTTCAGTTGAACTTATTCCAAATTAGATCCAACAACGTGTATATATGTTTTATATATTTTTTTCTACATTGCGAAATTCCATAAAGTATTTTGAATTCAGCGGGGCAAGGAAATGTCACTTTGTTTGATTAAAGCTCTACGATTAAAGCTCTACGATTAAAGCTCTACGATTAAAGCTATACGATTAAAGCTCTACGATTAAAGCTATACGATTAAAGCTATACGATTAAAGCTATATGATTAACGCTATACGATTAAAGCTATACGATATGCCATGTCCTTTGCTCAGGTATCAAAGTCAGAGCTAAAGGGATCGTAACAGAAGCCAGGTCCCAGAATCTGGGAAGTCTCTAGTTACTCCTGCCTCTGTCTTCAAAGAAATATTTGTTTCTCTTGTTAATCTACTTTTACACAGCGGGGAGAATGTATTTTCTAATTTGGTGCATGAGGTACCGTGAGACACGTCATGGGAGGGGGGCGGGGCGTAATTTCGATGCAAGTTGTATCTAGGAACTCAAAACTTCGTTATCATTTATTTTTAAAACTCTTCTACAGTTGATTGAAATTCAACAAATTAAATAGATACTTTGTAATGACACAAAATTGTGGTAGACTTGGTGTTTGCGTGATTTTATAGTAGGTAGTTGGTGGAGCGATATGAAATCAACTCTATGAAATCAACTCGCTGGTTGTGTGATATTATATCATACGGATACTTGTGTGATAGTATATTAGCTGGTTACTTGTGTGATGTATATTAGCCGGGTACTTGTGTGTTGTATATTAGCCGGTTATTTTTGTGATTTCGTGACAACTGGCCAGTGAAAAGTGACAGTGTGAGAAAACGTCAAGTGCATTTCGTTAAATATATTTAGTTAATATTATATTGTCATGAGCGCATATAGCAGATCCAGAATATAAAGTCAATTAGAGCTTATAATATATTGTTAATTTGGTGCCAATGTTTCAATTGGATGCACTGATAAGTATGTGTGCTACTATTTGTACCATACGGTGTAGTTCGGACATGAATGTTTCACATTGAATGCATTGATAATTATATGTAGGCTATTTATTCTATGTAAAGCGCTATGAGACAAGATTCTTACTTAAAAATTATCAATTTATTTATTTTTACTATCATTTTAATGGATAATTTTAGCAAACAGACATCGGAGGGGACAACGGTTCACTTCTGTTAGTTTATATCTATAGAAATTCTTTGTTGTAGCATCAGCAACAACACAAACAAAAAACAACATAACAATAATAACAACAGTATAATATATATCATATTAAAAACAATGATAATATGAAATCAGTTCAAGGAGTATAACTCAAACGTGGGTTTTTGTGATTCAAATGTATTAATGTCTGTTGCAATTAAAACAAAACAAATGTTTTGTTTTTTTTTATGTAGAGATTCTAGGCTATTTACCTCTAATTAATGGTTTATTTCTGTTGTATTAAAATAGAGATATGTTTCTATTCGTTTAAAACATTTGATTATAACGTAATGTATCAACCGATTGTTTGCTTTTACTTGATATCTAACAATTAACTTCTGTAATACAGCTGCCCTTTGGAATTGCGTTTATACATTTGAAACGTCTCTCAGGCTTGCACATGCAACTCCTCCTGAACCATACCAGACAGAGGGTTCGGGTCTTTTTTAAATATGCTAAGGAAGTCCCAAGGATGTGCCAAGGCCAAAAAAAATATTGAAAAGATTTACTGGATTCCCTGGAAAATTTAAAACACTCGAAAAATATAAGTATATAGTCAGTTTCTCGTCAACTATAACATCTATCGGGTTGAAACAAACGCACAACAGTAGCTAATAATATTTAGAACAATGTTGGAGAGGAATTTTTTTTTAAAATCTCTTTTCGTTCGACTCCCGTAATTTTAGCAGCAATTTGTAGATAACAACTGTTTTGCTTTCTTTCATAATTATTGATTTGAAATGACTTTTAATTGAATTTAAAATGATAGTTAATGGGGTTTTCCCACTTTGTGAATGCTAATATTAGATTGGTGCGCGGTACTCATGAAATTGGCAAATTCTTGGTGTGATGTAGCGTGGGGGGATATGCCTTTTTAATGTAATCTAAAATGGTCTACCTTGAATAAAAAAAAATCGGAAATTTTTGTTGGAAATTGCATTTAAATACTCATTCGAGTTTTTATTTCTTGTTTTCTCCTCAATTTATTTAACAAACTTGTAAATGAAACGCCTCTCTAGGAATTTAAGGTCTCATGAACCCACTGTCATTGGGAAGTATACTCTTGTTGAACGGCCTCTTGCCCCAACCACCACTCTATAGCTGTGGGTCAATTATCCCCCGGGAATTCCTTGTTTCTGTCCACAGGTCCGAGTAATTTATTACCCGCGATGTATTCTTGTGGACAGAGGCACTTGTCATCACAACAACATTAGACGGGGAAGAAAGCATTCCCCACAGGTTATCTACCTTCAGCGTGTTGACGTGCTGTGAGAGATTATTCCATTAGGGGAACTTAGGAGTAGAAGAACTTCAATCCGCAATATCACCTCGCCACATTAGTAACACTTCAGACCACAATACCATTTTTCCACACTGATAACTGTTACGACCACAATACTGTTACAGGAAATAACAAATAATTTATTGTCTACAACATCAGGGACTTATCAATAGAAATTCAAGGATCCTAAATCCTAATGATATGCTTCATGTCTTCTCGTCTTCGCTGCCCTATAAAGCATTTTTTCTTCAATCCCGTTTGACCTATCCTGGGTCAAATGCCTTTAAACACCTGGTCAGGCATGGAAATATCGACATGATTTAAGCAACTTTTATCTGACGCTTTCCATCAAAGACAATTTGAATACAAATAGAAGCGTATAACGTAATAAATAATTATTTAGAAGAACTATTCGAAGACTAAAGCGAAGAAGCTAAGATGGGCAACAATTTTAAACGAATTATTTAAGCTTATTATAGATTATACAGTCACCAATGACTACAACTAACAAACTTATTTTGGAAAGCAATTTAAACAATTTTGTACCATAAAAATAATCACACGTGAGTTTGTAGCATGAAATAAGTTTAAAAAATGATTATCTTCAGTATTCATCTTCCTCCTAATTAAAAAAAATGTCAAACCGTGTGTGCAAATATTTGCCAGCGTAAATACTAACTAATATGTAAATACTTGCGGACCATGGAGAGTACAAAGGTTTGGTTAGGGAAATTAATAAACCACATGAGATAGTGTCTGTTGTTGCTGTGTCTAGAGACCTCCTCGGATGTTGTTTACAAATAAATTTATTGTAGGATGAATGGAGAACTAGACAAGGACTTGTATAAGGCAAAAATAAATAATATCACACCAAATGACACGTCTTGAAGCATGAAGACTTATTTTATCCTCTACCTACCGACTGAACGTCTCCATCGACCTCAAGTCTCAGTACAGTAGCAAAGTCATACTCGCGATAACAATACACGACACTCATCATGTAACTTACAGCAGCTTACACAGTCTACGCCTACACACACACACACGCACAAGCACACAAGCACAAGAACACACGCACAAACACATGTATAAATACGTATACAAACGCGTACACACTACTTAACACGACGTCTTGTAATTTAAATTTGTTTCCCTTTCGAGTGTCCAAAACAACCAGTCACTGCTGATAGAGACATCAAACTCAAGATTAAATTAGGAGACTCATTCGAAATATATATATATATTTATATTCAATGACGGATGGACCAATGTTTATAAATTATTTATACATACTTTATACATCCGGAGAAACAGAGAGACATTGGGAGATTTACAGAGAGAGATAGAGATGATAGAGAAGAGAGAGAGAGAGATCAGAGAGAGAGAGAGAGAGAGAGAGACATTCTGAAAGCAATATCAAGCACCCAATCATGCATTAGTAACTGATGATAACCGCATCTGTGTTTCGATATCACCTCATCTCGTTTTTCTAACAGCGCTGACGTCACAATGATGACATCAACAGGCCAAACGGCATCTTAACATGAAAATGACGTCATTCGCTGTTAACAAATTTCTGTGAAAATTTCTTTGTATTTGGTTTATATATCATTTCTGAACATTTATTTTTAAAAAAATTTTAAAATCCCCATTCACCCCTATTCCCTTTACTCATGATACTGACACAAAAGCCACCCCGAGAAGTCTGTCAATGTTTGTAGTTTGTTAAAACGTTTGGTATCTTTGTTGTTGTTTTAAACCTCAGTATGCAGGAAAGCATCGTGTGACCATCTGGGGTGTCTCTACTGGTGTCGTAATGTCCCAGATGTCTCTCCTGAAGTGGGATTACCATATTCATGACTTTGCTTTAGTGGGTAAGACCGGGGATGATCGCTTGGACGATTGGGACATGGAAAAGTGGGGTTGGGGGGGGAACGGTTGAGACGAAACCAAGATGGCTCATAAGTAGTATTTTTAGAGTCGAGTAATCATTGGCTAACTTGTTGGAAAACAGAGGAATCGACTAAATAATTTTCTTAGACAGTAATAGGGGCTGTTTTTTGTTTGTTTGTTTTGTTGTTGTTGTTTTTTTATTTGGGGGAGGGGGATTTTCGGTGAAGGTTCTAAATATTATAAGCCGTTAAATTTGGAATTAAATGTGTCTTTGTTACGAGGTATATTAGTTTAAGTGTGTCTTATTCACGGGGTACATGCGTTTAGTGTGTCTTTTTCAGTGGTTATATGAGTTTAAGTGTGTCTTGGTCACTTGGTCACGGAGTATGAGTTTGTGCCTTTTTCCCGGGCTTTATGACTTTAAGTGTATCTTGTTCAAGTTATATGTAATTAATGTTTCTTTTTCTGGTAATATTGTGTTTTAGCGGGTCTCGTTCAGGTCACATATGGAGTTGAATGTGGATTTTTAAGGGATACATGAGTTTTAATGTCTTGTTCACCGGGTATATGAGTTTAAGTGTGTATTGTTCAAGGGATACATGTTTCGAGTACGTCTTGACCGTAAGGGGATTCAATGTGTTTGATGGTCTAACTTCCAAAAATGAAAAAGGAGACCACTTACATTTTCTGACGTTCGTCCTGGAGGTCTGAGAAATGTCTATAAAACCCAGCACTCAGATGGTATCGGAACTGATTCCATCACATTTTTTCGACCTCGTTCTGTCGACAGACAACTACGTCACACGGTTCACGTCCCAGTAATGCTTCTAATAGTAGGGCTGGACTTCTTCTAACAGTAGGGCTGGACTGCTTCTAACAGTAAGGCTGGACTTCTTCTAACAGTAGGACTGGACTTCTTCTAACAGTAGGGCTGGACTTCTTCTAACAGTAGGACTGGACTGCTTCTAACAGTAGGGCTGGACTGCTTCTAACAGTAGAACTGGTCTGCTTCTAACAGTAGGAATGGACTGCTTCTAACAGTGGGACTGGTCTGCTTCTAACAGTAGGACTGGTCATTAAACGCTGGACATCTTTGCTGTTGTTGTGTACAGTTTAATTTGGTCGCGGCTCACTTATATGCACATTAAATCCAAAATAAACATTCGAATGCGACGATCAATTGTGAAATTACTCACAACAATATTTTTATAACTAAATACGTGTCTAAAGAATTTATAACGTGGAAGCGTGATTTCATGGTGATTTTAGATCGATGCTAAAATGTTACTGTGGTTTTATTTTATGCATATCAGACAGAGTTGGATGATGGCAATGTTATTCTGATCTAATGATGATATTTGTTGGCATGTTTATAAACAAAAATTTAGCACGAAAAGCGTCATATTTATGATATTTATGGTGATTCATTTTTATGTCGATGTCAAAAATGTGTTATGTGATGGAGACGATATTTTAAGATGACGTAGTTAAATGAAGTCTTGGGCTAGTGTTTTCGTTGTTCTGTAGAGCCGAAAGGTAAATTATCACAAAAATTATACTGTCATTTTTTACAGTTGCACTAGTCGCATACAACACACAGTTTTGCATTACCAAAAAACAGGATATATGTATTCACATATGCGGCATTCATGCAGCAGCAGGGAGGATCGCCCGTAACGCAGTCCTCGTGCCACTTTTACAAAAGTTTTGACTGAAAATCGTCGACACTTTCTGCGTTCGACTTCGGTTTTATCGAATAATCATATTTAGACCAACTAAGATTCTTTTTTTTTTTTTCAAAGGCACCAAAAAGTCACTTTCTGGTGTACTCTAGATTGAGAACTTACGGGCCGTCCATAAAGTACGTCACGCTCCAGGCGGAAGGGGGAGTAAGAAAGTGTGACAGTTTGTGACAGGGGGAGGGGGTGTCCGGCCATGTTTGACGTCACGGTGCTTTATGTTAAATTTTAATTATTTTGTTATTAAAAATATATTTTTTGCACGAAAGTGTGACGTACTTTGGGGGAAGAGGGGGTCCGAGATTTGTGACAGTTTGTGACAGGAGGGAGTGGGGAGTTAAAAATGGTCAAAAATAGCGTGACGTACTTTATGGACGGCCCCTTACTACCATGTGAGGATTATTTGCGGCATATACAGCGTAACTGTTGTAACTTGGCATCAAATCTTGGTGTTGAAAGCTTAGCGCGTGCTGCATCTCAACGAGCGATTCAGGTAAATAAACGCAGGTATTCAGGTGTTTATTTTATAACCTGGATGGTTCTCATTACACAGTGCGTCCTTTGTGCCAAGTCAGGTGATCATAAGTCACAGCAAGTCAAGTCATTATAAGACACAGTAACTCAATGCATGATAGGTTACTGTAAGAGACGTAATTATAAGACACAGTAACTCAATACATGATTGTTCACAGTAAGTCAAGTCATTATAAGACACGGTAACTCAATACAAGATAGGTTACAGTAAGAGACATAATTATAAGACACAGTAACTCAATACATGATTGTTCACAGTAAGTCAAATCATTATAAGACACAGTAACTCAATACATGATAGTTCACAGTAAGTCCAGTCATTATAAGACACAGTAACTCAATACATGATAGTTCACAGTTTGTCGAGTTATTATAAGACACAGTAACTCAATACAAGATAGGTTACAGTAAGAGACATAATTATAAGACACAGTAACTCAATACAAGATAGGTTACAGTAAGAGACATAATTATAAGACACAGTAACTTAATACATGATAGTTCCCATTAAGTCCAGTCATTATAAGACACAGTAACTCAATACAAGATAGTTCACAGACAGTCAAGCGCTGATAAGTCACTATGTCATAAAGACGCAGTAAGCAACTTAAAGGTATACAAAGTAAGCAAAGCCATGATATTTCGCTGTATTAATAATAATAAATATATCTGATCACTGTACACAATATATACAAGAACTCACACAAAACTTGGCGCATTTCTTTTAAACGCAAGTTAGACATAGTTATGATTAAGATTAAATTGAGACCAATCTGTTTTTAAATAATTCCTGTTTATCCTTGTATTTCTACTCAATGCTTTACTATAATTTAATATACAACATTGCCTTTTTTCTTTACACTTCAACATTCACGACGCGTATAGTAGCTCACTGAAATCAAGAAGATACAAACTGTAGGTGGTGGGAGTTGATGCCTGTAAGGGGTGAAAATTTCAGGAGGTGTATGAATGAATTACTCAACTATGTAATCGAATACATGGTTCTCTACATGGATTACCCGATGCATGATGGAAGAATTGACATAAGAATATATGAATGAATTGCTCCATTTTTTAAATCTATTACTCGGTGTTTGACCACGTGGAAATGTAGCTTCCATCGCCAAGACTTGAGTTGAGTCGTCATAAACAATCCAAATAGAGAGTTCTAAATACGACCGTGACAATAGCCTTCTGTGTAAAAACTCTCTTCAAATTTCAACTTAAATGACATAACTTCCATGTGCATCTTTGCTTCGTAAACTGTCACATTTCAATTGTCTTATTTTAATTTATTTGTTATTTTTGTTTGTTTGTTTGTTTGTTTGTTGTGTTGTTGTTTTTTTTTGTTGTTGTTGTTGTTGATTTCTTTTATTTATTTTTTTTGGGCTTGTTTGTTTATTTTTAGATGAGATTAAGATTTTAATAAATATTTACATTATTGATAAAAAGATAATTGTAAGAGGGATTGATACCATGGAAGGGTTATAACGGGGGTGGGTACACGGACTTTGTTTGAAGAGGGATGTACGAAAGGGACAGGTACAAAGAGAGTTGTACAATGGGCGAGTCATACAAGGGGAATCGGCGCAAAGGGAGATGAACAAAGTGGAAGTGGTACAAAAGTGAAAGGTATGAGTGGGAGTGGTACAAAAGTGAAAGGTATGAGTGGGAGTGGTACAAAAGTGAAAGGTATGAGTGGGAGTGGTACAAGGCAGTGGATTGAAATTGGGAGTGGTGTCAGGTGAAACACTGCTATGTCGTGCAAAAATTAATCCGCATCGTCCACACACAAAACACACACACACAGACACACACAAAAACACAAGACCTAGAATTAATAACACATTGTCTTAGTTTTCCTAATACATCACCGTTTGGTGGGGAGGGCGGAATATTCTTCCTGTTGAATTTCTTAAGTCGCATTGAACCCCTGATCTTTTGGCCAGCTTTACACATCATTAAACACTTCTCATATTTAGATGTCTCTCTGTTTTGTTTTGTTTTTTTCACTTAGCAAAATAATTGAGTTAACATGCTAAAATTATAGATCTAACATTCCAAAACTACTGGATCTAACTAGCCTAAATGAATGAACTTGACATTCTCTAAAGACTTTATCTAACATGCCCTAATTGCTGGAACTATGATGGCTTAATAAGTTGGGGAAAAATGAATATTTATTTTGACATTGTGCTCGTGGAAGCGTTTATGGAATGTTCATGGTTAAAATGTTCGATCACCAACGGGAGACGGGGTGAATCTCGGGGTTTGAATGTTCGATCACCAACGGGAGACGGGGTGAATCTCGGGGTTTGAATGTTCGATTACCAACGGGAGACGGGGTGAATCTCGGGGTTTGAATGTTCGATTACCAACGGGAGACGGGGTGAATCTCGGGGTTTGAATTCTCTTGCTCTTATCCAAGATAAACAAGTGTCTTCGGGAGCTGGGGATGTCTGTGTGCTTGCCTTGGTTGGCGATTAAAATCAAATCCACGTTTTAGAACTTTCGGATACCGGAGGTAAAATTAGAGAAGTTTAGCTTTGATGGAAGACTGAAGTCTGAATGAAAAATGTTTCTCCTGTCTCCCCATCACTCACTGTATATTTGTCATAGACTGAGAATGAAATAATGTTTGAGGCAGATGACTAAAATATATACATGGATACTATAGCTGCAAAAATAACGATTAATTAATCGATTCATCGTTTAATCGTTTACATTTTTAATCG
This sequence comes from Radix auricularia, assembly GCA_002072015.1. Taxonomy (NCBI): domain Eukaryota; kingdom Metazoa; phylum Mollusca; class Gastropoda; family Lymnaeidae; genus Radix; species Radix auricularia. The sequence continues at coordinate 451,325 of MUZC01000207.1, forward strand.
ATTAAAATTAATTTTAATAGATTAAATTTGATGAAAATATTTCTAATATTATTTTTTCCAATTTATGAATAATTTGTATTTGTTGTTTTCTCACATACTTTTCCACCGTTTTATTTTATTCTTTTTTTTTTTAGACCTGCATACTTAAACAGAAAGGGTTTTCTTCCTTATTTGTTACATAGCAGAACAAATTTGCTGTTCTACGTCACAAAATTTGAGAGCCATGGAATTAACCACAACTTAACCGATTTCACGCAATAAGGAATCGTGACTCAAAGAGATCGATAAATGCATTATAAAAATATAATTAATCGAAATTAAGCGATTAATTGATTACATTTTTTCACGCTTAATCGGCAATTTTAATTTTAATCAGTACTAGTTCTAAAGGATAATCATCACTGCTTTTATCTCTATTCAAGATGAGTAAGTGTATTTTTTGTTCTTCTCTATAGCCAACTTTAACGCCCTCTTACTTTTCGTATATATTTTAGTTAATGACCCCATCTTTCCGAGAAAATGGTTCTGGAAATTAGTAGGTTATTAGTTCAGATATAGGCCAAAGTGTGAAAAGTATGACGTCACGTCTCCTGAAATTTAATTCCTGGAATTCCTACCGTGTATTTGCTAGCACTGACGTCTGATACAGATCGGGAGCCACGCGATGTGTTCCCCTGATGACGAATGTACATACTGACATGCGCGTGAAAGTAAAAGGTAACCCAGTGCCACAGGCGTTGTTTCCCTTGTTTCTATCCGTGTTATCTTTCCGTCTCGTTGATGTCACGTCAGGGCTAGAGGTGGAGGTGGAAGGTGTGTATAGTGAAACCTCGAGATACAATTGCTTCAAGTTACGAAAATTCCCAGATACGAAAGGCCATTCGATGATTTTTTGCTCCAAGATAATTAAAAATCCAAGATACGAAAAACGCGCAGCATGGGACATCCCGTGACTGCATTCAACGCGCCACCAACTGTTCCTGCGAAGCTCAATGACTGACTCACTTCAGAAACATTGCAATTGCAGTCAACGACATGCTTACCTGAGGTCAAGATGTGCTAAGAGACCATTAGTAAGAGCAAGGAGATTTTTTTTTTTAATAGTGTGGTGTTTTTTTTTTTTTAATAACACAGAAGAAGTTAATCGAAGTGAGGCAAAGAAAATGAAAGGTGAAATAGAAATTTTTTTTTATTTAAAAAGCTAAAAAAGAAGTTTATTTATTGTAAAGTGAACAGTTGTAATGTGTTTATTATATATATATATATAACGGTCATGATCAACCCATTTAGAGCCCATAAACACTTTAAACAAGTATTGCTTAAAGGGTTAGAATGTATTTTAAATGATCAGAAGCGATGACACTGCGGTAAGGTTTAAAGTTATTGAAGTGATAAAGGCGGGTTCGATTCCCAGAGCCCGTGTACCTTTTAAATTATTAATTTGTTTTTTTATAAAATAAAATAACTGAGGCGTAGCTCGGGCTGCCGTTGTTAGGATTTATTTATTTAATGATGAAGTCATTTGTTGTTGTTGTTCTTTGGTTTTCTTCTTGTTATTATTATAAATGTTATTGAGGGTGGGAGAGAGAACTTTAAACCATCAAATATTTTGCAGTGTCAGGGTATTCTTCTAGTTTTAGACCAAACGTTTTTTATTTCCCCTTGTATACAGTCGAGAATTAGAGCCCATGAAAGTATGCCTAATAAAATGACCTTCTAAAATTATGTAGCCAGACAATGTAGCCGGATAGTGTAGCCGGACAGTGTAGCTGGACAGTGTAGCCGGACAGTGTAGTCGGACAGTGTAGTCGGACAGTGTAGCCGGACAGTGTAGCTGGACAGTGTAGCCGGACAGTGTAGCCGGACAGTGTAGCTGGACAGTGTAGCCGGACAGTGTAGCCGGACAGTGTAGTCGGACAGTGTAGCCGGACAGTGTAGCCGGATAGTGTAGCCGGACAGTGTAGCTGGACAGTGTAGCCGGACAGTGTAGCCGGACAGTGTAGCTGGACAGTGTAGCCGGACAGTGTAGTCGGACAGTGTAGCCGGACAGTGTAGCCGGACAGTGTAGTCGGACAGTGTAGTCGGACATTATAGCCGGATAGTTTTGTTAGAAGTCGTCAGGTGTCTTGCTGTGTGTCTGGTTGTGATGTCTCCATGAACCAGTTCGACTGAATTGTTGAAAAGAAAGAAGTAGTGGCCATTCACTGGATGTCTAACTCCTCCACTGTAAACACGCACAAACCAGCATCTCATACTATGTTCTCTCTTTCCCAGCAAACTGTAATTATTGCGAGTCACCTGTGATCGGATAGCAATTTATTTTGTATACGCTGTAATCGGACTGAAAAGAATCGTTTTGAAGCGAAAGATTACACCGATTATTACTAGGCGACCAATTCTTTGAAGACTATTTACCTTTTACATCAAGTTTAGCAATGACAACATGAAACAATTATAGGCATTTCTTTTTTTTTAATGTCTATTGTATCATTTTGAAAAACAAAAAAGGCTGATTGTTAGGAATCCTAGAGAGAAAATAACGGTTCTCACACGTTATGATTTTTGTCATTAATTCACATCTCTGTGATGTATACTTTTAATTTGTATTGTAGGGGGGGGGGGCAATAAGGCAAAAACTAAACATTTAGATAAGGAATCTACAAACAGTTAAAATTGAAACAAAGACGTAAATTGAGGTTGAATTAATTTAGCGTTGAATAACCCTCTTTATTGTTGAGTCACGGCCCATTCAAGCAAAGAGATTAAATTGTATGCCAATTTATTATTTAGCTTTTAAATGTGTATGTGCTGGTATGCCTGTGGTGTAAAATTGAATCTCAATTATGGCCCAAGTTGAATGGTGCACGGACATTTCGGCCTTGGAAATAAGCTCCGAAAAAAAAATCTCGAGGCCCGCTCTCTCGACAATGGAGTGCTTCCCCACAAACTGGCCTCCAACAAATAGAGCCACCAGCAAAATGGCAATGTCTGTACGGCCCTTGACTTAAAAGCCAGGCTTGTCCATGGGAATGTTTTTCCCATGGGATTCTCATGGCAAACGTCCCATGGGATGGGATGGGATGGGATGGGACAGGCATAAACTGCCATGGGATGGGATGGGATGGGACCGAAAAATATGTTTCATGTCAGGCTTGTCCATAGGAATGTTTTTCCCATGGGAAACGTCCCATGGGAAACGTCCCATGGGATGGGATGGTATGGGACAGGCATAAACTGCCATGAGATGAGATGGGACAGAACAATATGTCCAATGGACAAGCCTGTAATAAAAGCCCCCAAACCCCTATCCCCACCGACAAAGGGAAACATAGTCAAAAATATATTTTAATAAATTGAAGCACATTATTTTCATGCCCCCCCCCCCAGAACTTTGGCTCTATCTATCCTTTACATTGGCTTTTTAATTTTTATTTATCGGGTTAATCAATACATTCAATAAGGGTGTGAGAGGAAATGCTTGAGAACCCCTTGATTACGCCTCACGATACTGGCAACTTGCCTCGGCAGGACCGACAGACCGTGAAGAACGCTTCCTGTCTTTGCATGTTTACAGCGCGCGACCACAGACTATGAGCGCTTGACATAGTAACGGAAGTGGAGCTATAGATCAAATCCGGTGACAATGCCAGAGACAAACTCCAAACTACCAATCAATAACCAGCAGAGCGACGTGGGCAAGGGACGCTACCAACAGCGTTACTGCATTAGTTACTTCCCAAATATTGTCAAGGATGTTAACTAGGAGGAAATTATGTTGTGTTAATTTAATTTTTTTTTAAGTGCTTTAAAACAATCAAAATGCTAATTATGAGTTATTGAATATGGACTTTCTAATAATTAAATTAGCATTTTCATCAATACAGTCTTACAGCACAGTGATAAGCTTTACCTTTACATAGTAAATGATTTTGTATTTCGCAATTTTATGAAAACGTCGCCATTAGAGAGAGGGAGAGAGAGAGAGAGATGAAGTGAGAGAGAGAGATGAAGTGAGAGATAGTGAGAGGGTGGTGTGAGAGAGATACATAGAGATAACGAGAGGGAGAGAGGGAGAGAAAGAGAGAGAAAGAGAGAGAGAGGGAGGGAGAGAGGGATGAGTTTTACAAATCTCATGCGTTCAGATTGAGAAACGTGCTCTTATTTAAAAACATGGTGTGCCAAAGTGCATGTAAATTGTGCGCTTAGTGCGTACGACGTGCACTTTAGTTAACTCATTTCGAGTCTCCAAAGATTTATTAAGGCAGCTGTCACGTCAGCTAAACAACTAATAAATCGACGAGGGATGATGGCACGTCTACCTTTTTGTTTAAATAACTTTCGTTTTTACCTACAACATCCGAGCTGGCGCCAAGTGATGCTTGTGCCAACAGACACTTGAGGGTAGTCTCCCTTTCACACAAATATTACCGTAAAAAATCTTTCTTTCCTTCAAAATATAGAGCTAACTCAATATTTAGCAGTGAAACTATCAAATTGATCTTAACTCTTAAAGCGTGTGAAAGTCTTCGCTTTGATTCTAGAACGATTATCATGTGACCTTGATCCCCTTTTCACCTGTTATTTAAGAAAATAAATTTTGTGAATTTAATTAGGACAAAGTTAATTTAATTACAAATCGTCACACGTAGGCTAACTGGATGCAAAATGAAATAACCTTTGCGATACAGAATCAGAGCAGGATATTAACTAAAGACAACGTTGAATACAAATTATAACAAAGACAAAAAATAAATTCTGTATTTTATTAATTCTTTTGACACTACGTCATGACCATGTATAGAAACCTGAGAGTGTCTCCATAACTCTAATATTAGTCATGTTTATGCAGTCGGACCTCGATAAGTCGAACTTCCCTAAGTCGAAAAGCTCCCTAAATCGAATTTGTTGTTAGGTCCCGGCAAAATTCCATAAGACTAATGTATTTTAGATCTTTTTAACTGGAAGATTGTTGGCTTTTAACCTCCCAAGGTGTTTGCTGCTTGCTTTGGCTCTTTGTAAAAAAAAGAAACATCTTACTCTTTCCCATCCCATTGTGGAGGGTGTAAAGTTGGGGGAGGGGAGGGAAGGTGACTCCTCTCACGGGCTTGTGTCGATATGTCAAGGCAAGTTGGCTTCCTTTCATATGAAACATGAGACACCGCCTCTCTTTCCTGTCAAGTCATCTTGCCTGTATGACTGTCGTCACTCTCCATATCAAAGTTGTCCTTGATTAATCTGAGCCTTAATACACGTTTTTCCCTAATTTAAAAATTCTGTCAGTCGAATTTTGTTTTCGGGACTTCTTTATTTCGACTTAGAGAGGTCCGAATGTATTTAAGCAGAGTCAAATCTGGTGTTGTTTGAGTTGTACATTGGTATGTGCTGTATTGATAGAGTCTTCACTATTAATTTTATAAGTGCTTACCATTAGTTTGACGTCTTCTACACTTCACCTAGGAATGCAGTCTTTAATATCAACATTGTCCTTGATTAATCTGAGCCTATTAGGCCATTTTCCCTAACTCGATAACTCGTAAGTCGAAGTTATTTTTTTGGGTTCCCTTGAGTTCGACTTAGAGAGGCCCGATTGTATTTATACAGAGTCACATCTGGTGTGGTACATTGTTATGTGCTGTGTAGATAGAGTCTTCACTTTTTATTTTACAAGTGCTTACAATTCGTTTGACGTCTTCTACACTTCATCTAGGAATACTTTCCGTGCTTCTACTTTACGTGTATATAGCCTCATTGTCTTTTTCTTTTTGTTTATGTTTAATGTCTGCTACGTGGGGTTGGTCTAGTATGAATGTCTCCACACTCTCTTACTATCAATAAATGTAAACAATGCGATTACTGCCATAAGATAACATCACCATTACCAAGAACTACAGGAGTAACATCAGGTTGGTTAGCGGTTGGGGAGCGACATGCTTTCATCAAAACGTATAAGAGAGCAAAATATAAACAAATGTATGCTTCTCGCTCGACACAGGATTGTAACAAAGAGCTTCACTGCGCTATTCTGATACAGCAAACGCTAAAGCCACTTACGAGACCGGCATACTTTCTGGAAATAGCTTGACTCAGGGTCTAGGAATTATGATGGTGGTGCTGTCAGATTAAGAGGTCGTAAGTGGCTCTACCCTTGCTGGCCAAAAGTCTGATGAGACACGTGTTTTTTCGGCCAGTGACCCGAGGGGGGAAATAGGGTGGCATTGGTTTCTGACAAATAAGGTCATCTGTTATATTCCAATTAGATCTTCTTAAACTCTGGTCAGGTTGTCTTTTTTAATTACATCTGAGATACATTCTTTGCTTCACTGGTTCTACTGTACTGATATGTACATCCAACTCACAGGCCCAAATCACGTGTTCTACTGTACTGATATGTACATCCGACTCACCGGCCCATATCACTGGTTCTACTGTACAAAAATAAATGCTGGGGGATGGGTCCACTAAGTAGTGGCAAGTCCTGAAAAGTTTAGTTAATTAAAACAGCTAGCTTCAGCTATGAACTAGAAATAACCCGCCATGTCATCATAAGATTAACGCTCACCCCCCCCCCCTCAAAAAATCACATTAGAACCCTTCTGCTCATTGTTTTTACACCACTGTACTACAGTAGTATTTTAATGTCATCATTTTCAAATCATTAACTCATTACATCAATATTTTCATTTCCATGAAAGCAAAGAAGTAAAAGGCTAATAGTAGTTATAGCGGGCATAATGACGAAAATTTTGAGGCATTTCGAACAGGTAACCCGGGTACCCGTTCAAATTTTGGACAGGTACGCGGACAGCTTTTTTCAACAACATTGACAGCCCTAATGAGAGAAAGAATTCCATAGTGAATAATTTACCAAATTGAGTTATATTTCCTTTCTAGTTTGGACCATTATCTGTTATTTTCAGTTTGGTCTAATCTCAAAATTCACTTTAAAATTATTTCAGCTTAATTTTAAGAACAAATTCCCAACTAAAATGAAAAATTTTAATATTTGAAAACAGTAGAAGTAGAAGTGTTGTTTGCTGAAGTGTCCCGCATGAAAGAAATGTAGCAGCTGGTTATTTCATGTTGATTAGACCAAGAATTGGTGCCAATATTTAAAATAATGAGCTTGCTAACGAAAATTAGAAGGAAACTTTAAGCAATCATAGACTTTCTTACTCAATAGTTCAGCCGCCAGTCACATGACCTGCACCCACCAACCACATGACATACACCCAGGTCGTAAGCGGCTCTACATTCCCTACTCCCACCAGCCCCATTCCCTACTCCCACCAGCCACATTCCCTACTCCCACCAGCCACATTCCCTACTCCTACAAACCATGTGACTTAGTTTCAAGCTATACAACATAGTTGTACAAAGGATGAGATCGATCTCTTACATTTTTCACTCACCTACTTGATTGCGTCATGCATCCAATAAACAGGCACCTGGACTACTGACGTCACGAACGAGCTATTACACAATGTTTTAAGACCTTTAAATAGCAAGCTGCTGTGAAGCCGGGCAATAATTGAAGGCAGTTAGTGTTGAAGTTCGTTGAAATTTCCCTTATCAAATATTCATTAGTCTTTCAATTTATCTTTTGTTGTTTATTCCGGGATCTCTGTTGGGAAAACCTTTGTCTTTTGACAGAGCGGTGCATGATCAGAAACAATAGGCCTTGTAATATCTGTGAGTGAAATCTATAAATGGACCAATCGGGGGGGGGGCCTCCCATTTAGACCTATTTCAATAAGATATTAACTAATTTTCGGGTGTTCTAAGGGTATAGTTAGTAATTGACCATTAGTTTGAATTGGGCTTAATGGATCTGACAAAGACAAAACTCGTTTACCACTACAAATACTAAACAAAATCAAAAATATTTTCAATGATATATTTATGGTTTTACACAAATTCTTTTTCCACAACAAAAAACAAACAAAAAAAAACACCAAAAAACCTTAGTCTAAAAAATAGTAACATTTTATGTAATGCGATGTGATATTTTGTTGTCTGAGAAATATCAAACCTTATTTGTACAGGAAATGTCTAATAGAGTCTACATGATAACTATCTGTATGGCATTCATCTTAGATCATTATCAAGTGATTAAAGGGTGGGGGATTTTAAAGATTTTTTTATTTATTTATTTTTTGGCGGGGGGGGGGGGTTAAATGACTAATTAAACATGATTCTTAATTTATGTTTTCAGATGCCCTTTCTTCTTATTTTTTAAATTTTATTTTACAATTCCATAAAAGAAGGCAACTCATGTCAATGATTTAAATGGTAACGTCATCTTAAAACTATTTTATTTCTGCTATTTTCTCATCGGAAAATCCCGAGGTTAGCCATGCAGATGGAATGTCTCAATGACAGTATGGAAAGTACAAGCTAATACATCGTGTCAACATATGGCTTATTAAGTGTTTACAGTCCCGAACTGGGGCTTTGATTTGACTAGACCGATGAAAATTTAAACAATTTATTTTTAAACCCTCCAATTAAGAAAGGAATGACAGGTTTTAACTGAAAACAACATCATGGCCACTCTATTTAGCTGTGCTCTAGCCAAAATTCTTACCACGTGAATCCCAGCCTAAGCGCCTCTACCGTCCCCGGGTAGTCTCTTTCAACATACAAGTTCCTAATCATACACAATTCTTTCATCTTTTTCCATTTCATTTTTAAAATTTTTATACTTCCTTCCTCCTCTTCTATCCTATGTTGTTTTTAAGTACATGTGCCCATACTTTTTTTCGTTTCTGTTTGTTTTTTAAATCTCTATTTTTACATGACATCTTAGGTAATACGTAATGAAAATCAATCTTGTTTTGAATAATGTACTTGTGTTGTTGTTGTGTTTTACTGTAGCTTATACTTTATCTGGAAGTTTTATTGCAGCTCACTTCTGAATGACGTAATATATAGTCTTTTTCAAACACACCAGAAATTGTTCCTTTGCTATTGTTGTTGTAACGATTCCAACTTTTTAATGCTGTTACGTATATGACATTACTCATCTCGATAGATAAGTGAATCGTCACAGCGTTTGTTAGGGTCATCTTTACAAATGACCAGAGTCCGCAAATGACCCCCACTCGTTATGTGTGCATTGTATTGAGGAACAGTTACTGGATCGGCTCTATTTAGATTTGTTGATGTTTAGTAGAATACCATCCGGGTATCAGTAGAATACCATCGGGGTATCAGTAGAATACCATCGGGGTATCAGTAGAATACCATCGGGGTATCAGTAGAATACCATCAGGGTATCAGTAGAATACCATCGGGGTATCAGTAGAATACCATCGGGGTATCAGTAGAATACCATCGGGGTATCAGTAGAATAACATCGGGGTATCAGTAGAATACCATCCGGGTATCAGTAGAATACCATCGGGGTATCAGTAGAATACCATCGGGGTATCAGTAGAATACCATCAGGGTATCAGTAGAATACCATACAGCCGACGTAAGGCCGCGATTTGTTCAGTGTAATTCTTCTAGTCACAGCGTTTGGTTGATGCAGTATTTAAACTACAACTTGACGAATGATAAAGACTTGATTTCATCTTCGTATTCCAGTTGCGGCAAACCTTTTTGGGGCCCGCGTGCCCAAAAATTCAATCAAAATACCCTCTTATTTATAGCAAAGTGCCAACACTCTAATGAAACCCGAAAACCAGGGTTTGGGTTAGCTGGTGCCATAAAGAAAGTAATATTTTAGTCATGCGCTGGGCAACGAGACTCTGCGTGCCGACTGTGGCGAGCGTGCCTTAGGGTGGCCATCACTGTGATATACAAATTTTAATTGCTGCAACAAGTCTTTAGGTCAGTGGCGTCGCTTGGGGTGCGGTGGGGGCGAGCCGCCCCGGTTGACACCATCAGGGGGGTGACACCAAACTGTAAAACTCTATATATTCCCGTAATTTGGCACTGGAAAACTCGGAGGAGTTCTTTGGGTTAAATCATGACGGGGTTACACCATGAGCTACCGCCCCGGGTGACACCAACCCTAGTGACGCCTCTGCTTTAGGTTAATGCTAAGACTTTTCAAAAATATCCCCCTAATTCAATAAGCACGCTGTAAATCTAAGTCACTGTTACCGCTATTCTCGCCACAATACCCCAGCCACCAGCCCCACCACATACCCCTCCTCCTCCTCCTCCCCCACCCCTGGGACGAACCCTCGTCTCGCCAAATAAGTTTTAAAACTCATTCAATCCTATAGGACAACAAAATACAAAACATCAGTCTTATTCACGTACAAACCATCCAATAGTTTTGTGTCTTTGTTTCATCATTTCATACAAATCTCAAACATTGTGACGAATTCTGCGTCAGAAAGGGATCGATCATATAACGAACTTTTGTCGAGGGCTTCTGACGACGGTAAGGAATGCAATGTACGAGGTGACGGGGGTCGCCCGATCTATTTTTAACCGCGATCTCGACTATCCCATCTGCACGTCCTACACTACTCACTCCCACCGAAACCTCCCCTCCCCTTCCGGCCCTAATTTCCCTACCCTCCCTCGCGCAGGTAACAGAAATGAACTCATAGGTTTGGGATCAGCATCTGATCGATGTGTGACGTAGCCTTCGCTATAAAAAGCTGACATCTGGCTCTAATGGTATACATGCTCAAGTGGAGGTTCCTTAGGAGCCATTGTAATAACTGCTGGGATAGAACAGTTCTTTGTGTGTTGTAATAACTGCTGGGATAGAACAGTTCTTTGTGTGTGTAATAACTGCTGGGATAGAACAGTTCTTTGTGTGTTATAATAACTGCTGGGATAGAACAGTACTTTGTGTATATGTTCCTGACTGAAATTAGGAATTTGGAGATATTATCAGCTTGGAATTTGAATTGCTTCTTGTGGAGTAATTTTTAAGTAAGGTTGTTAAAAATCTTTTTTTTTAAATACATTTTTTAAAGATGATTTTCAAACAACGACAAAATCAAGCAGGGTTCCAAACTTACTGAAAACAGGGACTTAAGAGTTTTAACCAAAATTAACTTTTTAAAACTTCTTTTTAAAACTCTCCTCTCTCTCTCTCTCTCTCTCTCTCTCTC